>OU911059.1:1537309-2134137 GCA_918358695.1 Melinaea menophilus ssp. n. AW-2005
TACTTGCAATTAATCGAACAAATAAACATAAGGTACCACGACGGATTAAATTGAATGTAAATGAAATTTCTAGAATAACAATTAACAACTGGTTACAACAATACTGTGGAATATTGTTATAACCAGGTAAAATAAATTTGAATGCAATCAAAGCAAAACATAACAGTAACAATCATTGCTGTTCTGATACTACCGGTTCATTCGTTTGTATGTTGGCCATATTTTATCTATTTTATTTATGATCTAAAAATAAAACAACGAATTAATTTATATTTGTATAGTTTAGTAGAACATAAGTATTACTTTAATTTTGTAAACAAGGTCATGAAACATTGAAATATAATTAACTAATTATTCATTGTGTAAGTCATTCGTGTCCCTTACAATATCAAATAAATTAGTAAATGTTTTATATTATTCAAATTGTCCAATTGAAGGCCTGCGGTGAAATAACTGTTGGAGTATAGGTTTTACTTTTTACTTGAAATAATGCTTTATTAAACAAACACTCAAGATTATCTTTTGTTTGTAAATATACCATAGATTTAAATACATTATACGTTATATAATGAAAATAACAAGAATAAATAATATACTCATGAACATAAAATTGTTGTAAATGTTATTTTTAAATCTTCTCTCCTATGTTCACTGTGACATGGAGCCAAATTAGTAAGATTATCTTTGTTTTTTGGCAGGTTGCCCTTAATTACAGTGTAACTTGCAATTCTACGTTGATAAATCCTGGTGAATTGACAAGTGTATGTTATAATTAACAATAAATATTTTAATGATGTACGTATATATAATGAGTAAATCATTGAATAAATTGTAGACTAACTGTATAAAAAGCACCACTGCTTTATGTGTGAAGGTGGAAGAAATCGTGAATAACTTTAATAACTTAATTTAAAGTAATATTTCATTATTAATTTTATATTATACATGGAAAAAATAATATTGTTTTTTTATTAACTTATTATTTTTGCAGTATGTACCATTGAATCACAGTTGGGAGATAATTTTATAAAATAAAAAGAACATATTTAATAACACGAACTACATATGTTAATTACAAAGGGAATAAGTTTTATGAAACTCAAGCTTGTAGTCGTAAATTTTTCAAATAAATTTAAACCTAGTTCATAAATACTAGGATCCGCCAACCGTGCCCGGCGGGTGTTGAGCTGAGCCCCTCTCCTTTCATCTGAATAGCTACAGGAAATATCGATTTATTAGGACTAATTGTCACCTTCTAGCTCAGCACATTGCTCGCACGCGCAGGGCAGCTCTAATGTACCTATTGTCTAAGGCAGGAGTGATTTTTTTTGATAACTTTTGAATGGCTAAACATTTTTTCAACCTGTTTTTGCTATAACATCCGCGCTCGGCTCCAACGTACATGAAAAAATTTTAAGCTAATTATCTCGTCGCATTCTGGAGACAACTAAACACAAAAAAGGTCTCTCAAACGGTTAAGAGCTTCGCTTGCGCTCAGCTCAATTAACTTCTTAACTAAATTTTAATTTAAATGTTTATCTAAAATTTGATGCTTGAAAAGTCCGCTTCGCGCTCCATATTGTACCTCCAGTCCCAGGGCCCGAATAAGTTCTATTACAGATGAAAACATATTACTTTAAACCTTAATTTTTCATCAGTAAAGAGCATCTTTCTTTGCCTTTCATCATTTGATGAGCACAGAGTTTCAATTCTTGTTTTATTGTACGCGAGTTGCGACAGAATCCTTGATCTTTATTTCTCGCATTAAATCAGCTTTAATATCTCTGATAGAGGAAGTGCTGCTGTTGTATCTGGAGGTAGAACTTACGACTGATGTCAAGCTTTGAAGAATGTTAAAAGGAGAGGTGTTGTTGATGTATCTGGGTGAATCTTACGGCTTTTGAAGTCTTGAAAATGATTGACCGCTCCAATTTGTGCATAGCTATTCTGCTTTTTTATTCAAATTGTAAAAATATATGGAACACAAAGAAAGATGAAACGGCGAGAAATCGATTGAGATTTTTGACATTAATAAATAAATTTCTTCCACTATAATTATTTTTATAATTAAGTTCATAATTTTACCAATATTTATGCCCAATAAAATTAACTGAATAAAATTTTAATATAAATATATATTTAGATATTTAATAATATCTTATGTATATTAAATGTAGGCTTCTTTGCATAAACTATTTTATATTCTATCAAATTCAAAGTTCTAGTAATGACGTAGAAGGTCTGTCCCGTATCTAATGTAATAATCTGAAAGTACTGTAACTGGACAGGAAACTAATTAAAACCTTTTATTATATACTTTATACATAAATGGTATAATTAATACATTAGTGTATTAACCCTTTAAAACACCTTTTGTTTTATTGCAAGCCGTAATTTGTATAATTTTATAGAATATCAAATTTAACTACTGCGGAACTCAACAGTTACGAAACCGCACTGATTCATTTATGAATGTTAAAATGGAAAAATAACTTTACTGAATAATGACGTTAATGCTTTCCTTAATTTGTTGATTAAACACACAATTGGGGGAATTCTGAATCATATTATCTATTATAAGTGAAAGTGGAACTTGTATAACAATTAAAAATAACCGTTGAAGTTATTAGAATTACGAGCAGCAGTCAAACACGTCACTAAAACGTACAAAAGAATGCCCTTGTGAGTGGTCTTGTGCAATATCTATTTATTATATTTTGACGCCTGTCACAATTATTATAGCAAAGTTATGTTATAAAGAATTGCTAAGTTAAAAAAATATATATTGATCTATGGGACACTTTTTGATCATTTAATCAAAATCTACAATCACGAATGTCACCAAAGAACTACTAAACGAGTGAGACCCTATATTGAATGCATATACAAAATTTTAAAGCTCTAGCTCAAATAGCTTAGGAGGAGTAGGCGAACATCGAAACACTTTTGACCAGTAAGAATAAACTCAAATAATACATCATATAGTTTAAAATAATCTATACATTTTGTTAAATTATTAATTCAAACATTTTTATTTTACAGATAAAATAAATATTCTTTCATAAATGTAATACCATGTAACGTGTGGTACATTTAACTTTATGTGAATAGAAGCCAAATGACTTGAAATATTCTCAGACTGCATTCCTGTCTTGGACGCTCAGTTAAATTCATTATTAACAAAATTTACATTAAATTTCTTATTGACTTCATCTACTGAAAAACATCATTAGGATTATCAGAGTTGTAATACACTTTTTAAAATATCAAAAAATCTTCCATAGCTCGATATTATTGATGTTGTCGACAATACGACAAACTATAAAATGCGTAAACTCAATCAAATCTTTAGTTTCTCCAACGTTTCAGTGACACGAGAATGATATCGAAAAACGTACTTCTTACACACTAAGATATTTAATGTTGATTTATACAAAATATTATTTCAAAACAATCCTCACGTTTCAGAAAAATATTTCATCTTGTTATAATAAATATGTCACAAAATAATTACTATCATAATATAAATAAAGATGTAGAAGTTATTTAAAAGTTTAAGTAATTATTAGTAGTAAAAGGAAATGCACAATTTTATATAATCATAAATCTAAGTAATAAAGAATTTATCGTGTGATATAAAAGGCATTGCGAGATGGGATGGAGCGGGTTCTAACGACTCGCCATGTAATATCAAGTTAGCGAGCAATTTGGTGTTTCCTTCTATAGCTTCGATTGTTCGATTGTTTTCATGTTCTTGAGAGTCATTTACTTTTTGTTTATTTTGGTCAAGTTAAATTTTCACTCTTGTTATGATATCACAAAGTGTAGTTCAACAGTCCTAGCATACATTAAGCCTAGCAATTTTTTATAACATTTATTTTTTGCACGTATTGTTTATATGTGTAGTTTTAACAGAATATCTTATCATTATTTATTTTGAATACAAATAAAATTACAAAATTAACCACCATAATTAATTTAATTTTAAGGTTAAAATGAGCATTCTTTATAATATCACATTACAATTATTATTTATTTATATATTTAACTTCACGCCATATCCCTTGCGGTACCCCGGTGAAATCGAATCGATTAAAGAGTTCGAGCGGTTATGAGTTGAAAAAGCATTATCCCAACACCATTCCTTTTTCCATCATTCCCGCAATAATAAAACTTGTATCCTTCACCAAACTCTCGTTTTTAATTCCTTCCATTTCGTCTCCTGTAAACATGCTACATTTATTCGTCTTCTCTTCACATGTCCGCAATTTCTCTTCCTCTTCCAGTCATCGTATGTTTACATCCCCGAAATGTATAGCTTTATGCTGAAGATTACCGAAAAGCCACATTATTAGTTTAGTTATAACTGTTTATCACATTCTTAATATATCATAGTCCATCTTAATGTATCAAAGTAAAATGTAAGTCAGTCTGCTTTTTATTATATTTCGGAACGGTTGTACTAAGTCTTAAGTCCTTTAAGTGTAATAATTAATCATTTAAATTGTGTATGGAATAAATCACCTAAACAAATAAAAAAGTTTTTTTATAAAACCTTAATTCGAAGAACCCGTATAACAGTGCCAACATTCCGACTTCCAAACCTCAGTCTTACATCCCTTTGTTTCCGGGCCAGCTTCTTGAGTGGCACCGACATTACCATACTGCTAAAAGATCTGTCTTTGTTTTACGGCCGGCCGCCAGCCTGAGGCCAACCCTCCTTGGGAATGTTTAATTTGTTAAACTTATAATTATAATAAAGGTTATTATTACTAGTACTTGTATAATAGTTGTACGGAAATATACATTATAAATTAATATTTATATCAACAGTAATTAATAATATATAAGTGACAAAGTGTTTAAATATCTTGATGAGTAAAGATTTAACATTGGGAAGGAAACATGTCCTACACAAGTATACAAGTATTTGACAATAATAACAATTGCATGCTTATTTATTGAACACAATATCAAATGTTATTTACACATATCTAATGTTTAGGAAATTAAATATCATATTAAATTATATTAATTTTTTCCTATTAAGTCTATTTATTATTGTAATTGTAATTTAAATTTTAATGTCTTCTTTCATTTCTAACATGTCTGGACTGTGTTGTTTTATATCTTGCTGTATGCTAAATTTAATAACATTTAATTACTTCAAATTTTATTTCACTATGAGACTTGTGGTGCCATCTCTGGGCGTTTCTTAGCATTCCTATTGATCGGTCTTCGGAAGCGTGTAAGGTGTTGTCGTTAATTCCCGATAGATGTCAGATCACGGCGTAACTAAATGTTTGGAGATAGTAATACGTTTTTCTTTTTTAATTAAAAAGAATTAATTATTCTTCGTACACGTACGACTACTACGTAATTTAACGACTAAATAATATCTTGTCGTTTAGTTCCTTCAATGTCTTTTTACTATTTACTATGTATGTACTTATTGGGTTTACATTGATTTCTTTATACCTTTTTAAAATGGTTTTTATTTTGATCATAATTGGTTGTAATTTAGTATCCGATCCGGTCTTATTTTAAACTTACTTCACTTCTGTTTAATAATAATCTTATTATTTGTTTCGTATTTTAAAATAACTTTCTTTGTTAGATCGTATTTTGTACTTTTTAAATGCTTTTATTTAACTTGACATGTATCGGATCAAATCTTGTAACGCGAAATTTTAATACTCAGACTCAATGAATTTCGATGAAAATTAGAGCACATGTTCGGCTCCGGTGACAATACAAGTAAATGGGGTTACCCGAAGAAAACATCCCCTTTTGACCCCTGTTTGCCACCCCTACGTGTTTTTAATCGCGTTTTCGACCATATTTGCCGAATTTTATTGTCCGGGTTAAATATATTTCACGAAAATTAGTCTTTATGTTATATTTTAGTTAAAATACAAGTGGGTTTTATTTATTAGTAAGTATACCTACTACGTGAAAAAAGCATTTTATAAATGCTTTTATATTTTATTCCTTAAATACTTCTACTTCTACTTTGTTATTTTATAATAGTTGGTTTATATATTATTGTAAGTTACACGACAGATTTAAGCTATCTTACATTTTTAAAACGCGAGTACGATGTAGACTATTGAGGTCTATTCTATTAATGTTATTTATTTAATAATCCTTATTAATGTAACATACACACTATATTGAACTATGTTATTTTGTTAATTTCTTTTTATTATATGTAAAGTGTAAACCTATAAAATATCATATTTGAGGTCTATAAAAATAGAATTGCTGTGTTTGGTGTGTCAAGTACTTTCGTATAAGGAAAATGTTTGTATAGATAGATTAAAAAATATACGTATCTCCGATGACAACAACACACGGAGTGAAGCTTTTAAAATTTTATTTTTAAATAAATTGAAGCCCCAAAATAATAAAAGTGCTGTCCGTAACATTTTTATCACAATGTTAAAATTGTAAAGATTTATACCAGAGAAAAATCATTCAAATAATTTGAGTTTATTGTTAATCCTCCAGGATCAGTTTATTTAGTTGTTAAGGTAAAAAGAAAGTTTATATAACGTAAAAATGTAATGTACTTAAGTAATAGAACCATAGAGATTGGTAAGTTTATTGTTTAGTGAATTTGACAGCTGAGGCCAAGGTCGGGGGTTCGATTCGCAGATAGCACAATTTTTTCATCAGAAACAGTTTAATACAAAGTTATTAGGAATCTTAGTGTAATTAGTGTTTTTATTTAATCAATAATTGATAATGTGTGCTGTTCATGATGTGACCAATTTCTAAGTGAATATTTTATTACAATATGATAATGAATTACAAAATGAGTAAGCTTTAAGATTATGTATATTGATAAAAAAGACTGTTGGTGCAGTAGAGTCCATTAACGGCTTGCCTGATTATAATAGAAACATCATTAAATGGAAGAGAAATTTGTAGCTGTAAATTTAGATTATACTTTATTTAATACTTATCTACAATACTACCGAGTATCGAAAAGTCCTTTAAAATTTTAATTTAAATCTACTTATGTAGTATAGGTAAACCTAAGTTTTAATTATTTTTAGGAACATATTATTCGAAAAGAAGCAGTTATTAATAACTTAACCCCTTAATTAATACTTAATAAAAAGAAGTCAATAGTATGTATTATCTAAATTATTATTATCTAAAATATATTTTGTCGCCTATAAAGTTAAATAGCAGGACATAACAAAATTTCCAATACTTTCAAGAATATATTTGATCACAGATGATAGAATTTAAAATCCCGGCGCAATACTTTGCACTCCTTGCCTCAACACGCCTGATTCTAGATGCTGAAAGTGACGATACATACCAATTCAATACTTCTCACATACAGACGCTGGGATGTCACGTTTGAACCTCTTTTTAATATCCAAATATTACTGCGTATCAGTATTCTATATAAATATATACAATGTATATTATAGTTTATCTATTATATGGTTTTAATTATTATTTAATACATAATGTTAATTTGAAACTTGTCTATGAGATGACTACCAAAAGCCGAATATCCCATAAATTATCAAGATATTCCATTACAATAACTCGACTATATAAAGAGATTTGGTTACAAATATTGTTACATATTATTATATACAAATTTTTAGGGATACATGTACGGGTCATTAGAACATCAGAGGAACGTAGCGAGGGTGACAGATGAGCCGTTAACAAGCTGTTACACCTTCCAGTGATATATGAGCTGCGAAGTGTCTCTGTCACTTTAGTTCCGGTACCGCACAAAAAGAATACCAAAATACGATTCATAAGTGGTTTGCCGGAAGTGGATAGAAATTTATCGAGCACGCCTTTTTGGGTGAAGTAATAGATTTCTCCCTCTCTTCTATAGTTTCTAATGTCGTTTTATTCTCCTAAAATATCGTCGAGATTTCGAATAAATATTACTATAGAGTAAAACTAGAGCAAAAATTCAATATATTTTTAAATTATAATAGAATAATTTAAAAATATGAATGAATTGAATGAATGAATATTTTGCGTCTTTAATATATATTATAATATATTACAATTAATGTTGCTAATATAATTGTTAACACCAAGTAATACACATTTCAAATGCTTCTTTTGCGTCACCGATCTCACCCTGACCCTTGACATTTGACCTCGACCGATGCCTACCCTCTATCAATCACCATCAATGATTTAATTACTATTATGAGGTGGTACTTTATAGACATTTATCACTTTGATAATACTCTAAGATTACTAACTGTTTGTTATTCAGTTGTCTTTTATTAAGATATGTTCCGTTTACTCAGTTCTCCTAATTAAACTATTCGCCTGCACACACCAGTGCATACTTAAATAAATTTACCTTTACATTTACAAACCTTTACAGATGTAATAAGTAAAACACTATAATCAACCTAACATATCATAAAAAATATTATACAGTAACTCGCCAACTCATATTGGCGCAGTGTGGTTGATAACTTTTTTACAATTGTAGTCTAATACAATATACACCCTAACATATTATATACGTATTGAGTAGATGTCACCACAATGTATTAAAATTATATGATACAAAGTGTTTGCACATAAAAGTAAACATGTACCTAATTGACCAATAATATTAAATGATTTTTTTTTAATACAGACAAATAATTTTCAACAAAAACTACAAAATATCTAACAAATTTTATTAATTTATTAATCTTATTAATGTTGCTTTTATTCAAGTAAAGCTAATACTGTATGATCATTCTAAGTGGTTCTAAATCCACTGTGTGTCATATAAGTGTGGAGTACGACTGTCGGCAACTCAAAGCTTGTTATACTAACTACTACTATCGACTATCTTGAAGTTGAACAAAGTGAACCGTGACATTTAACGTAGTCTCGTTTGTTAATCATTTTAATTCAATTATGATATCATTTCTCTGTATGATTACATATAATGGAGGTGACTGTTTGTGTGAGTCTTAGATAAAGTTGCTTTTTTTAAGCAATTTGTGAATCATTAAAATACTCAACAAAATTGCTATTTATAAAGTTATTCAATAAATATGAACTTAAATAGTGGCAGGAATTATAATTATGACTAGTTTTTAAAATTTTTAAAATTTCTGGTGTCTATTGATATTTAGTATTACTGGACACATATAATACATAGTATTTTAAAATCAATTCCTAATTGTGCTATAAACTTTAAGAGACATGAATAACTACCTATACAATTATTTGTGATTACTTTTAAACAATTTGGATGACAAACCCAATTAAGGAACTCTAAGTAACGATAAAGGATTTGTGTAACTTGTGAGATGAGCCGACTCCGCCATTTACTTCTCAATGAACAACGAGCGACAATAATCAGGTTACAAAGTAACAATCAACAAACTTAAGGATAATACAAGTTTTACATTTAATTCATTCTAATAATGAACTTCTGCATTTTATTATTAAAATAATGAGAACCGAGTAAGAACAATGTCATAATAAATTAATATGACGTGACTTAATATAAAATAAATTATTGAATTTCGTAAGAGTACCTAAAGATAACTCGGAGCGTGGACGGATGGTACGTGAAAGCTTCAGGACAATTGTTTAGTTGATAAAAGGAACGCTATTTGGATTTGATTACTTTGTGTCGGAATCGAGATATTTCTATCTCGGTAGCAACAACGTGATACATATTATTTTATTTGTCGTGTACTTAAACTGTGTAATCAATAGTTTGGTAGTTTAAGTAAAAGTTCTTTTTATTTTATAAAGCATTATTTTTAACCCAACTTTCCTCCCATCTATCCTTATATATTATATATAAGATTTTATTTAAATGTAATTTATTTAAATTCTTTTAGTTTATTTGGCGACTAAACTAAAGTAAAAACTGTTTTTATTACCAAATAACTCATCTGATTTAAAGTAAGACGTTTTTAAGGCAATTTATAACCAAATAAAATATATTTCTAATTCGGTTTATTTATAACTCGCAGGTTCCAAGGCTCCAAGTTGAGTGGATTCACAGATGAGATCTGTCATTGAATAGATTTTGAATTACTCACGTTCTTAAAAGCTTGCATTTCATTATGAGAATAATATCAAAATTTATTGAACATAATTTAATTTTTAGTTACTAAGCAATATCTTTTATCCAAGCATTCGTACTTCATTTTAAGATTATTGATATGTTATGATTGAAACATATCGGGTTGTTTAAAAGAAACATATTTAATATGTATTATAAAGTCGTTAATACAACAAAGCCGTTAGTACATTCTTTGTATATTACTGCATTTTCATTTGTCACTCTAAAACAACTAATATCCATTTGTAAAACAGATCGTACTCTCATGAGAATTCTTTATTACTAAACAGCTAATGCAACACAAGTGTATTAGTTTATCTGAAATTATGTTGTTAATAAAATCTGTGCATAATGTGAAACAGTAACAGAATCTATAGAATAAATTAATTGTTCCAGTATATAGACAAGGTTCACGACTGTGGTCGGTGCGATTCAGTAAAAATTAAGAAGATTAATATTACAGATAATTTGTAAACAATAGCAACTGCTACTTGTGAATAAAACTGTTTACCAAACAAACAGTTTATTGTTAATTCTGGAGTTTATTAAGTATGTTCAAATAAGAATAAGGTCGATATAACGAAAAGATCGGGGATATAATATGACAATACATAAAAAAGAAATGAAAGAATTTTTTTGCTTTACAATGAAAAGCGCGTAAATAATTTTTTTTATTGAATTGTACTGTTCGATTTAAACAATATCTAAAGCAAAAAAGAAATTGAAAAAAAAGAAGCAAAACATCAATATTATAAGATATACCTAAATTCAGGGAAAACTAAGCTTGGAAGAGATTTCCATAAAACTGGTGAAATCATATACTTGAATATCCATTCATTATCTACTTTTTATCTTACGTTATTGACACCATTCGGCTTTCAAAGTTTTTTTTCAATAATGGAATGCCAAAACTGTTAGATAAAATGATATAATATCATTATTTTGTTAAGTAATATATAATCATATTTTTATTTTATCATTACTAATTTTTTATCACCTGTCAACCACTATATATTTTATCGTTCTGTTTATTTAGTACATTTTTTTAAATGAATATTCAATCTTAACGATTGAACTGCAGCTTTTTCATTAGACTTTAAAATATAAGATACGCTTGTGTAGAAGAATTTTGGAGGAGGAAACATCCTACCTAATATTTTAATTATAACGCGGTTTTATATTTAGAAAATAGTACATTCTACGAAATCACAAATACAGGCACCTGGTTTGGCCATCATTATTATAAAAAAAATATTATAACTTTGTAAAACAACCTCAGCCCTGGCATAAAATAGTTTATGCTTTCTTTGTGAAAGGCACGTTGAAGATTAATATTCCTACACGATAGCTTTTCCCTTAATAAATAAATTCACTACCTGACTTTTTCATCTGTACTTCAAAGGCCTTGCACTATTTTCTAAGCATTGTTTAGAATTAACGACGCCCTAGTAAATTATTATCGTCGAAAAATAAAAGTACTTAATTATTCGTTAGTAAGCCAAATGAAAAGGATCATTAAAAGAAAATGTGAAAGTTCTGGCAGAAAAAGGTAATATTATTCTACGAACGTAATATAATTATAATACAATAAATTAATAATCTTCTTCATATTTGAGTTATATTACAAGAGTGTTTAAAATATTGCCTTGACCTTTACTAATTAGTGGAGCAAATCGAACGAAGTGAGCGGAGCGTTCTACTGAAGACTTTTTCACATTCTTTGTCACGAATAGGCTCGAAAACTACTTGACGGAAAATTATGAACCTTTGGAATCAAAAAGACACACAAAAGGAGATGATTAAAAAAAAAAGAAAAATGTCATGTCGTCAAGGAATAATCGTCAAAAAACTGATATCCCATTGAAGTCAATAGGAAAAAAATTCGCGCTAAAAATTTGCTTTACAATGAGATCTCCTACATTACCGACATTGTCCACAACGATGATTCGTTACACTGGGCTCGCTTCGCTCAATATTCAAATGGCACCCGATATTTCGTGAGCGCAGCGAGTCGAAATTGAGGGTCTTTGGGCGCCCCCAGTATTATTTTATGTTTTTATAATAGTGAGAACAATATCCACGTTTAGTAAAAATTTGAAATAATTATTAATATTGTAATAAATTGTTGACTACAATTTTACTTTATTTATAACCTTTCTATTATGACTACTATTACAATGTCAAGATATGCTAAGTGAGACATATTTCACTGATTCTCAATACATAAATATTTTTTTTTTACCATAAGTATTCGTTTTTTCTATACCCTCGTTATTTTGGTACAAAAAATAATCTTGATAATATATTAGTCGACCTTATTAAGTTTATTTTCCATCCCTCAGGAACAATACCTTTTTCAGGATAAAAGCCTACGTACCTTAATGTATCCCTGACGATGTTGGTTTAAAATTTCATGTCCATTGATTACGTAATTAAAGTTCGTAAGCATTACAAGCTTACAAGTTATCGGTTTAAGTTTAACAATAAATACACAGAATCCATACTAGCATTCGCAGACGATCTCGCGATACTGACACGTAATCCAAAAAAAATGTCAGCTACTTTTAAATGTTGTGGAGGATTTCTGTGCTTGGACGGACGGATTGAGGACAAAACCCAATAAATGCTACAGTCTGTGTCTGGGTAGGCGGAACACCAGATATACCTCTTACGATCCGGGTCTTATAATAGGCGGTAAGTGCGTTACCACTATTACCGACGCAGCTCCGTTCAAATTCTTAGGCAAAAAAATCGATTATTTTATTTCTTTTATTTTATTTTACTCTTTATTGTACACCACAATACAAATGAAATAAAAAAAAAAGTTACAGTTACATGTATAGAAAAAAAATTGTACCGTACAAAAGGCGGTCTTATCGCCTAATGGCGATCTCTTCCAGACAACCTTAGGTTTAGGAAAACTGCAGGCACTTAGGTAATGGATGGTGGTGTTATTATAATAAACATACTTACCAATAATTACACATAGATACATTTCAATAATACAAAAATATCAATATATATATAATACATAACAAACATACACTAATAAATACAATATAATAAGTATGATATATGTCTAATAAGCAAAGGTAACTAATTATCGTCAGAAAGGTAGTATTCTTTAACAGATTTTTTGAATATTTCTAAGGATTTAGATCGTCGAATATTTAAAGGAAGAGCATTCCACAGCTTGGTGGCACGAATTATAAAGGAACGTTTATAAAATATGGAATTGTGAATAGGCAGTTTTATAGTGAGAATTTGTGAAGATCTCGTAGTATCTTGCTGACCTAGAAATACAAATTTTTCTTTTAGATAAAGAGGTGTTTTCGGGTGAAATAGTACACAGTACAGTAGAGAAACTAAATGTAAATCCCGGCGTCGACGTATAGGAAGCCACTTGAGTTTTTTGCGAAATTGTGAAATGTGGTCATATTTGCGTAGCCTAATTATGAACCGTATAGCAAGGTTTTGAAGTCTCTCAAGCTTGTTTAGTTTGTCCTCGGTGAGATCAGTATAGCTTGCGTCGGCGTAGTCTAGAATGGACAGAAGAAGTGAATGTAAGTAATTTTGGTAGGAATTGGAAGGTAAAAACGCAGTCGACGAAGTGACCTCATAGTAGTAAATATTTTCCTACTGATTTCTTTTATTTGTATAGACCACGACATTGTCTGATCCAAATAAATGCCTAAATTTTTACAAATGAACAATACGGTATAGTAACGCCATTAAATTGTATAGGTGGTAAGTTTCGCCTGTCCACTCCTGATATCATACCGGGACTCCCAATAACAATAGCTTGTGATTTTTCAGGGTTTAATTTGAGACCAAACTGCTTACTCCAGTTACTAATTGAACTGAGGTCATTGTTAATGGCGGTAACAGAACTATCAAGATTTTCAAGACGTGAATGGTGGTAAATCTGAAGATCATCTGCATACATGTGATAGAGAGAAGAGATATATTGAGTGATGGAATTAATGAAAATGGCAAATAGTAAGGGAGATAACACGCCGCCCTGAGGTACCCCAGCCGGGACGTCACACCAGGATGATAACAAATTATCAGTCCGAATGCGCTGCCGACAGCCTGTGAGGTAACTTCGAAACCAGTCTATCACTGATGGAGATATGTTAATAGAACGTAACAAGCCTAACAGGACATCATGGTCAACAGTATTAAAAGCATTACTGAAATCTAGCAACGCTAGAATTGTAAGCTGTTTATTGTCCATTGCCAATCGAATGTCATCCGTTACCTTAACTAATGCTGTGACTGTACTGTGACCAGGACGGAAACCGGATTGAAAAGGGCTAAGAAGGAGATTTTTATTTAGGAAACGACTTAGCTGTTTATGAATTAATTTCTCAAGGATTTTTGAGAGGAAAGGTAAAATAGAAATAGGTCGGAAATCATTAATATTTAGTGGTTTCAACTTTTTAGGAAGAGGAATGACTTGAGCACATTTCCAAGAATCGAGAAATGTACTAGTTGAAATGGAGTTATTTAGGATATGAGTTAATGTAGGAGAAATAATATCAAGGATTGGAATGATCATGTTACGGCTGATACTGTCAGCGCCAACAGCATTAGAAGATATTGATTGTACGTTCTCCTTAACATCACATTCAGTGAAGGGACAGAAAGTAAACGGCAAAAACTCAGGAGTCGGAAACGATGAAAGAATATTTAAAGTTCGTTCTTTATTAGACCTGTCAATGACATCTGACGACGAGAAATGTTTATTGAGAAGTTCAATATCAATATCGATGGAAGGTGTGTTTGATGAGGCTGCTTTACCGACTCCGAGCGATTCAAGAAATTTCCACGTTTTTGCTGTATTACCGTGTTCGATACCAAGTGTACCAAGGGCGTACTCCATCTTTAGATATAATAGTCGATAGCTTTTTGAATGATCTTAAAAAGGTAGACGATCAGCCAATAAGTAACATCAAAAAGGCTTGGATATACGATAATTATTTAACATCACGTTTAAATTGACCTTTCCTCGTTTACGATATTAATAAGTCCCTTTTGTTAAAGTTAGATGCAAGCGTCATAAGGACATTGAAGTCATGGCTCGGGTTAGCGCATCCAGCGGACTCTTCTACCTTATTTAGAGACCGACACAATTGATAAAAAGATAAAATTGCCGCAGAGCTGGAGTCACGACTTCAATTCCATAAACAATTTATGATAGGTGCTCAAACAAATAAAGCAGGGCTAGGATCAAGTAGGAAAGAACCAGACATAGAAATAATAAAATTCTTTATTCGGCACGATGAATATGATAATTACCGGTTGCACGCGATGAGCCTAGAATTGCAAAACGAATGGGTGACCATAGGAGATTTTTGTATTCCATTAGCTTTACGATGGCGCACCCTGCTTCATGATTGGTCCCTAGCATTATTAAAATTTTATCTTAATGCATTCCAAATGACTCTCCCAGATCAAAGTAACTTAGTAAGATGGGGCAAAGCCACCGAAAAATCTTGCAACATCTGCGGGGAGGCAGTAGGAACCGCGAAACACTTGCTAGTAGGGTGTAGGGTACTATTAAATAGAGGTAAATACTCGCGTCGCCACGATAAAGTATTAGAAATCATACGAGAAGCGGTTAGTCTTTCTGTAGCAAGAGCGCAGAGGGGTATAACAACCACCAAAAAATCTAAATTAAAACCTTATTCCATCTTGGACGTGTCTCCTGATTGGACTCTCATGATGGACACGTATGAAAGGCAATACAAAATCCCCGGGGATGTTTGTGTTTCGTCATCTAGGCCAGACTTATTCTTGTATTCAAAACAACTAAGGCGCGTTATACTTGTGGAACTTACTGTACCCTGGGAAACAAACATACCCAAAGATCATACATTTAAGCTTAACAAGTATTACGAACTGTGTAACGAACTGATCAGGAATAAATTTATAGTTAATTTGTACGCTGTAGAAGTAGGAGCGAGAGGTATAATAGCAAAATCTCTCTACAACTTATTTAAGGATCTCGGCCTTTCTAGAACGATCATCAGTTCATTTCTGGAACGTATTTCAAAGCCGGCTTTAGTAGGTTCTTACGATATTTGGTTAGGTAGGGAGAGGAGCGTAAACAGTGAAGGTGAGCGTGTATGCGCATACTAAAGGGGCCCCTTAAACCTACATCTGGGTCGCAAGTCCCAGGCATTGTTTGCGCTCCTCGACTTGCAACGCGATGGGCCCGGCACCCGCACGGTGAATCCATGGAATGCTAAGAAGCTTCGTCTCTGCGATTAATATGTTTTAGTTAGGAATAATTCAATAATAATTATTTAATATTCCTTATTATACATGATATACATATACAAAAACAAAATTTATTAAAGCAAAAAACTCTTTAGGTCGGTTACAGTGTTTAAATTAATTATTAAACTTATAGTCATACAAATTGAAAAAGGAAATCCATATTCAATCATGTTTACTTTAAGAATTCCATAAAAATATTATTTCTATTAGTGCAATAGATATGAAGTACTAGAAAATCTTTACTCCATAAAAGTTGTAATTTCACAGATACAGTAATATATATATAAGTGCAACTTCAAATCTGGCTCGCTGGAAGTAATCCAACTCACTGGAGTACTTTACGCTTCATTACACAGTAATAAATGCTCATAATGTAGAACTATTTCACTGAACCGACTCGATAAATTATACCTTCCCCATTTCCCAGATTGTACTTGATACATTTTTATTCTTTTATTATATAACTATTTGAAATTTTTTTGTACCACGGGTATAAACTACAACACCATTTTATACCATACGCCGGGGTATCTGTGTTCGTAAGGGAGGATATCTGTTACCGTCGCCTTCAGGTTTTTGAAGGTCGGGACCTGTCTGTACTCTGGCTATGCGTGGACATGGACGACCATGTCAGAGTCTACGCGTGCCTCTACAGGTCCCATAGTGGTAATGCAGAAACGGATCAACTCTTGGGCCATGTTCAGGCGAAAATTTACGATCTGCTTTCACAGACTCCCTGCGCCGAAGTCGTAGTCCTCGGGGACTTCAATGCGCACCATGCCGATTGGCTAGGGTAACGTACCACCGACTGCACGGGGAGATCTGTCTTTGACTTTGCTCTGGCAAATGGTCTGTCCCAATTGGTCAAGACGTCTACCGGACGTGGACAGCCATATGCCCTCTTTGTTGGATCTTCTGCTGACTACACATCCCGTAAAGTACCAAGTCACTGTCGAGGCTCCATTAGGGTCCTCTGATCATTGTCTGGTACAGAGTGTAGTGCCCATTCAACGGTCGGCTCGCACAACACCTGCGACTCGACGCGTTTGGCACTACAAGTCAGCGGATTGGGATGGAATGCGGTCCTTTTTTGCATCCTACCCATGGGGGCCGATTTCTTTCCTTTCTGATGATCCTAGTGGCTGCGCTGCCGCTGTAGCTGATGTGATACTACAGGGCATGGAACTATTTGTACCAAGCTCTGTGGTACCACTTGGTGGCAGATCGCGGCCTTGGTTTGATGCGTCTGTCAGGGCTGCAGCAGCTGGCAAACGGCAGGCTTATCAAGCTTGGGCCAATGCGTTAGTCACTAAGGATCCGAACTCTAGAGTTCTGAAGAGGAAATAAAATCGTGCCTCCAGATTCTTCAAACGGCAAATCGCTAGAGCAAAGTTCAAGCATGTCGTCAAAATTGGGGATTAGTTGGCAAAGTACCCGCCTGGCACACGCAAATTTTGGGCGCTTTCAAAAGCCACTCTGGGCAACTTTAGCCAGCCGTCCCTACCGCCGTTGCACATGGGGAATGACTCTCTGGCCCACACGGCAAAAGAGAAAGCCGATCTCTTGGGCACTCTTTTCGCCTCCAGCTCGACTTTGGACGACCAGGGGAAGACACCGCCTATCATCCCGCGGTGTTTTTCGACAGAAAACTATTAGGCAGTCTCTGTTTTCCTTGGACGTTTAAAAGTCTAGTGGGCCGGATGGTATTTCTCCGTTGGTGCTACGAACGTGTGCCCCCGAGTTGACTCCAGTGCTAACGCGTCTATTTCGGTACTCCTACCTTAAAGGCGTAGTACCGGTCTCATGGAAGTGTGCCTTTGTCCAGCCGATCCCTAAAAAGGTGATAGCTCGGATCCAGCTAACTACAGACCTATCGCCATTACCTCCCTTCTCTCCCAAATGATGGAGATTATTATCAATCGACAGCTCCTAACGTACCTCGAGGATCACCAGTTGATCAATAACCGGCAGTATGGCTTTCGCCATGGTCGATCACCTGGTGATCTTCTGTTATACCTTACGCACCGTTGGGCAGCGGTTATTGAAAGCAAGAGAGAAGGTCTGGCAGTTAGTCCGGATATGGCAAAAGCCTTTGATTGTGTATGGCACAAGGGGCTTCTTTCGAAGCTACCTTCCTATGGGCTTCTCCAGAGTTTATGCAAGTGGATCACCAGCTTCCTCACTGGGTGGAGCATACAGGTCGTTCTCGACGGTTTTTGCTCGGACCCCAAGCCCGTGAACGCTGGTGTACCCCAAGGCTGCGTGCTATCCCCAACTCTGCTCCTCCTGCACATCAATAATATGTTGGATATTTCCAACATACATTGTTATGCGGATGACAGCACTGGGGATGCGGTATATTCCGGTCGTGCAGGTCTCTCTCGAGAAAACGTCGACGAGTGCCGAAAGAAACTTGTGTCTTCAATAGAGACCTTCCTGGGGATAGTCTCTGAGTAGGGTGAAGTGAACCACGTTCAGTTCAATTCCCTAAAGACACAAGTTTGCGCGTTTACCACTAAGAAAACCCCATTTGTCGTATCACCGCTCTTCGAGAGCACTCCCCTCATTGCCTCGCCAAGTATCAAAATACTGGGTCTCGACATTTCGAGCGGTTGTCAGTTTCGTGGTCATCTGGAGAGCAAGGCCAAGTTGGCCTCGAAGAAATTGGGAGTAATCAATAGAGCGAGGCAGTACTTCAAACCTGGCCAAAGACTTGCGCTCTATAAGGCGCAGGTCCGGCCACACATTCTCATCTCTGATCCAGATCACCCCAATATCAGTTTCTACCATTTGACCGCGTACAACGAAGAGCCGTTCGAATTGTCGGGGACCCGGTGTTCTGCGAACGGCTGGACTCTTTGGCATTGTATAGAGACGTGGCTTCTTTGTGCGTCTTCTACCACATTTACAACGGGGAGTGTTCCGAAGAACTATTCGATCTGATGCCTGCCGCCGAATTTCATCACCGCACAGAGCGCCATCGCCTCCAATACCATCCTTACCACCTGGATGCGTGGCGATCCTCCACTGTGCGGTTCTCAAGGACATTTTTTCCACGTTCCACTCGCTTGTGGAACGAACTCCCTTCGGCGGTATTTCCAGATCGGTACGACATGGGTACCTTCAAAAAAGGCGTTTATTCCTACCTACAAGGCCGGCAACACTCTTGTAAATTCTCGGATGTCGCAAGAGTTCATGGGCGGCGGTGATCACGTCCATCCGTGACCCGCCAGTTCGTTTGCCCTCCTCTTACAAAAAAAAATAAAAATAAATTGAGTTTACTTTCCGTTAGAGAAGTTGTTTAACGCCGACCCGCCATTAGATTATACCGACCCTTACAAAAATATATTCATATATATTTTGAAGTAAGTTTCTAGAATATTTGTATATATTTGTACTGCACTATATTGACGATCTTCAATATATTTTAGTTAAAGTCATATATGATTATTTATTTTATAAATAAACAATACAACATAATCATACACTTCTAATACTAGTGTTAATTATGTTAGAGAAAAGCAGGTTTAAGATATTAAAAATGAACAGGTTAAGTTGTAGTGATTAGTTAACAATTATATAACACATAAGATAGTAATAATACAGATGTATATTTTAAACACATTACGGATCAAAATTGTTAAGAGAGTTATAAGTTGTATGAACTAGATGTCATTGTAGCATTGTTTCCTGAGATGAGTAAGAGGGACGGATGAACTAACTCATCATGTGTGGATATTTTTATACAATCCCTGCAAAAAGATGCAATAAGGTATGCGCATTTATTTGTTAAAAAATCGAACTAAAAAAATATATCCCAACCTACAGTAACTACTACTAAATTACTCCCTCCATTAAACTTGTTATAAATGTGAAAATAAGTCAAAATTGTTACATAGCATTATAATAAAACTGAAATATACAATTGGATTTAAACGCCGTGATGAAGCCATTTTCACAATTCAGTTTACTCAATTGACCGTAAATGTAATACGAGTATATTGCGTTCATAATTGTAACGAGACAGAACATTCATGACAACACGACGTGATGGCTGCAGCATACGTTATATTGATACGAGTAACATTTAGTGGATATGAGACACTGCCTCTGTTATAATGTAGAGTAAAGTGATATACAATATAAATACATTGTATATAAGCTAACTAATTTATTATTATTAATTAATGACTAAAGTTTTAATAGCAACTGAAGTGAATATAAATTACTTAATATTTAAGTTTTCAGTTAACTAAATCTTGTTTCGTTACAAAAATATCAAGAAATCAAATATTTATTTATTTATTTATTTATTTATATCATTTTCACTTTGAATCATTATCAGTGATCACTTGTGTACGTCAAAATGGAAGTGTCAGGAGGGCCTATTTCGATACCAGATTTATCGTAATAAGCCATTCTGTAAAAGCACTGCCCAACTTAATGTTAAAGCTATGAGGGTTCCAAACGCGTCCTAGTCTGAGAAGAACCACACAACAAACTCAGCCGGATATATATATATATATTTTTTTTTTAATACTTTATTGTGAAAGAATCTTGCTACTTTGCTATTTTATTCCAAGTCATCATCAGCCAGGCTGATTATCAATATAATTTTAGTCAAAGTAATTACAAGAAAGGTTTACTAATACGAAATTTATAATAAAATTTTCACAAATGTATGCAAATTGGTATAAAAATATCTTACGTTTTAGTCCTTTTTTATCAAGTTATTTAATCGTAGTTTAAAATACAAAAGTTAATTCTGTCTGAAATTTAAATTAAATTAATATTTTGTTTAACTGTCCATTTAATATTTTGCTTCAACGGTCTCTGTAAATTCCGACACCATAATTAATATGTTTTTTCTTTATATTTTAAAATCTTAGGAAAAAGAAGTTTTGATCTAAAATTAGAGATAAAAGTATAAATTTATAGGAGGCTTCTCTTCCAGAGTATTTTCTTATTTTTTAGTAAAAAATAAAGCATGATTCTGATTTTCTTTGACTTTGAACATAACAGAGATTTCAAAGTCTCGCTTTTGATCAGTAAAAATTATTATTCCTCGTCTGCAAATTTAATAACAGCTTTTTATCAAACCATATCAACGTTGGAATGGATTTTGTTTTTTAGTTTATAATTTAAGATAACATTTAAGTTAAAATAAAAGGTAAATAACATTTGCCACCTTGGTATAATAATACTACAAGAAGACAGACAGACATCAGTTATAGTTATGGTTTTGCGTACTCGCATATACCGATATTTGAAAATAAATTACATCAAAATTAATAGAATAGGCCTACAGGTGAAATATATAAATATTTAATCTTTAAACCGCTTTTATTTAATGCCTCTTATATTATTCCATTAATATAACCTAATAATAAACGTTTATTCAAAGTCCTGACAATATTTACTTTAAAGGCGGAAATGGAATTCGAAGTCAATTTATAGGAGCCATTTGATGCAAATAGCGTACTCTTAGTTTTGCTCAACTTCTCAAATATGAATACCGATTGTCTTTAAGGAAAATCAAATTATTGTACTCACATTTTCATTTTTAGTTACAAAATGACTTAAGAAGCGTTTATTGTTTTATATCGTGTACTACCCTTAAAATTATAATCTGTTTACCTCATGCAATAATTCGTGTTAGATGTGATATAATAGATTGGAATTATAAATTACCAACGCCATGTTTGTTTTGGTGGATTATAATATTATTAAGATTTTGTTAGTTTTGTGAACTTATCTTAAAGATGTTTGTGGAATGTTTCATAGGACCGCACTTAGTTGTTGTGTACACAGAGATTTTATTTAATATCACGTACAACTAATCTCATTGGACTCTTTGCTAACACATAAAAAAGACAAAAAAAAATCCAAAAGAAAGTCAAAGTATAATATAAAGGAATGAACAATAAAAATATGAACTCAAAAGATTGCACTTCATTGTTTACAAGAATTTTATGACAACTTGTAATGGACTTTATGACTATCGCGCTCCGTGACTTGGAAATCAACACACTTCGACGTAATTTTATAGAAATAATGATTAGAACGATAACAGATAATGATACCTAATAACAGGAAATATTATATTCTTTGAATGTGTGTACAAATAAATCAGAAAAGTTACTTCGTTGTTCTTTTTGATATGCCTTGTTTGATTTATTAAATTTTGTTAAATTTGTACAGTTTGTAAATTAAGTGATACCTTAAAAATGCAAAAAAAAATTGTTATTATTACATATTACGTAAGATAAATACTAAAAGTCTACATTGAATAAAATTTTAATAAAATGAGAATTTAGTAAATTATAAAATATTAAATTCTCTTCTTATTACACTAAATGTCGAGTGTATTCAAAATCTACATAGATTATGTTTATATAAAGAGGTACCATTTTGGATTATCCGTCGATATAAAACAGTAGAGTATACACCACTACAGCACTTTCCACTGCATGGTTGATCAGTGAAGTAGAAGTCTTTACTTCTGTGTTGAAGGCAATGTTAAATAAGCATATAAAAATTAAAAGAATAGTACACTTAAAAATCATACATTTCTATAAATTGGAGCCAGTTTTTCTTAAATTTATGAATAGTATGTTATCTCTTAGTTAATATGAGGAACAATAATTAAAGTAAAGTATGAACATAATATTATCATAAAAAACCGCATGACGTAATCATACCAATTAAATGAAAAGAGTGAAAAGGAAATCCAATCGTTTTAAAGAATGTTACACGTCTATCTCGCTCAGTTTAGTATATCGCGTTCAGTGACGGCAGTAATAATCACCCAGCCTACATATTAGGAATTCTGTTTATTGAGTTTCACATTGTGTTAACTTATTATACTCGATATTTGATAATTCTACAAAGTATATTTCAGATTTGAGATTTGACTTTAATAAAAATATAAGTAATAAATTCAGTGCTATATTTACATAAAAGAGTAGGTTAAGAATAATGACTAAAAGGAAATAATCTTAACAATACTGCAGCTTAATAACCTCGTCGATGTTTAAAACTGTTACAATAAATAAAAAATGTACATCTAATATTGATATCCAACAATTTTTGGGTGTCATCAAAGTAGTATCTGTATAGTACTGCTTAAAGGAAGTAAGACCCAATAATGTTACGGATAACCTAATCATTGAAGGTGATGAAAGGTACGGATCGGGCGAGTTTAAATGTCAAGGATGTCACACACAAACGAAGTATTATGGGTCGAGTAGTATTTGGTATTAAAGATCTTGTTATTAACATTAGTTTTAATACATATTTTTTATTATCGACAGTTTGGTAATCGTATTTATTTATTTAACATATCTTGGTCTCTGCGTAATAGTTAGAAAAGTGATTTTAAATAGGTCATAAAGTATAAGTTTCATGTCATTCACGCTGATATTTTGGCAACTTAAGCCACTACATGCCTTGTCATGTAGAAGAGACACTTAGGAAGATAAATTATATAAATCTTAAAGTAGAAACGTCGGAAGAATATAGGGATCCATTTTTTAAAAGATATTTTTTTACTTCAACTATATTTTAATATATGATATGAATGTAGAAAAAAGTTAATATTACAATACGTTATTCTAGTTTCTAATAAGTAAATTTATCAAAATCATTTTTGTTTCAAATTTAATTAAAAAGGAATTTAATAACATCTCTATGTGACAGGTTGATTGGTCTAAGAAGGATAAGAGGTTGAGCATAATTATAATATAAGGATTTCGAACAAAATATGACCGAAGAGACATAAGTTAGCAGTTATGAATACTTATCAACTTTTTTCCTGACTTCATGTTTATTGTGTGGCATCGCTGAAGTATCCAAATTGTTAGATAGTATTACATACAATGAAAGTCTATTTAATTTATGAGCTTTAATAAAAAAAATGCTGTTTTAAAGAAAACTTATGGAGTGTCGTGAAAAGAAAACATTTGAAAACCTATTAAAACGCATTTCATGTTGTAATAAATATTATGAATGTATATCTATAATTTTATCGCACGTAGTTCTATTATTGTAAAATTTATAAAATGTAATTATGTACTTTTTTATTATTTATAATCAGACCTGCACAAACATAAGTATTCAATCATTGGTAAAAGTGTAACTGAAAAAAGAATCACGAGTTTAAAATATAAATCTGTTTTAAAATAAATTTAATGTAAAATTTAGTGACAGAAAAAAACCATTGACAACAACAATGAACACCAACTAAGGAGAAGGAGGAGAATGTTGCTAAACCACTTGCAAACTTTTTAAATTATTGTTACAAAAAATTTATTAATTTTGGTTTTTGGGAGATAAGCGCGCTCAGGCGTCGGGCGGAGTTTATTTAAGTAATGTAATAGTTAATTTGGATCAGAAGGAAACAAGAAGCAGAAAGAAAATTCTCATAATTCATGGAGTCCCTGAGACAGCAAAAGAGGATGTGTCATCTACTATAGTGAATGTTCTTACACAACATCTGCAAATTCCTGGCCTCTCTACTGCAGCTATTACCCGTTGTCATCGTATGGGGCAGTCTGGAGGTGACCGACCTAGAGCTTTCTTGGTAAAGTTCCATGATCTCTCTGTGCGGAACAGGATTTGGTATGGCAAAAGAAATTTCAAAGGCACCGGAATCACTTTAGCTGAGTTCCTGACTAAGAATCGGCATGATACCTTTATGGCAGCTAGACAGCACTTTGGATTATCAAGGTGCTGGACCAAAAATGGACAGGTAATAGTGATTGGGGACGATGGTAAACGCTACTCCATTATTTCTAAGACTCAGTTGTCTTGTGTTGTTGCTGTAAATGATAGTAGGGACATGGCCTCTGCTACAGCTGCACCCGTACCATCCACTTCCAAGTCACAAACTGGGTCAACACAAGCCCCGCGGTCCAAACGTGTTATTAGGAAATAGTCGTAGAACACTAATTTTGTGTAACTTTGTTATATATGTGACTGTTCGCGTGGTTTTCTTTTGTTATTTGTTATATTTTATAATCAAAATTATTTTACACACCACTGTACTGTTATTTTTAAGTTATTATCAGCAAACTACTAAAATTAAAATATTGTTTTCTCATAATACAAAAGTAATGTCATGTTACTGTCAAGTGTCAAATAATTTCACATGAGAGCAGCGGTACGAGGCGAGTGAAGTTTGTCTCGCAGATAATGTTCACATTTTCGTATTAACGTAATTTCAGATCAAAATATAAAACTGCATTTAACTAACTGCGACTCGGTTTATAAAACTGCATTTACCTACTATCAAAGGATTTGTTACTAACATTAATAGAGATTTTATTATTTTAATTACTAAATATATATAAATGTGTATAAATTTAAGTTAGGTAATCGCTATATATTTATGTAAAAGAATGTTTCAGAATAATATTAAAAACTTTAGTATTAATCGTAATGACTTGAGGGTATTTTAATAAAACAATTCTGTTCTTATATCACAATTTAATATATTCCAATTATTAGGTCACTCCACTAAAATTACTAGCACTGAATTTGTATATAACTTTGATTAACAATCACCAATTGAAATACCAAATTTTAATATACAGAATAGTTGAAACATAGTCATCAAATGGTACTTACAATCTTTAAGTCCTCTTCAACAATATTCTCAACTCACTGGGCACTTTATGAAGTCTTTACAGACCAAACGTCGAGAATTGACTGACTGTTACTCCAACCACAAGGAACTAGGTGGTAGTTGTTTTTTGACTACTTTAATATTACATTTGCAACAGTTAGTCAATTGACGAACTAATATTGACATTTTATTCAATATTTTACCATTTACAATCTAATTAATTATTAGAATATCTTACAGTCGGCCATCCGAACATTAGTACGGCCTCGTACGGTGAAAAGAAAATAATAATTAATAATTTTAATGTAAATAAACAAAGTTGATACATAAATATTATTTTAATTTATACATTGAAATCAATTTATCTATCTATACTAAGTAATTTATACAAAAATTATATCAATTTATAATACATTAATTATTTAATTATCAAATAGATTTCTGATTAACAATTATACAAACTTTTTGTACCATGTTAGACCAACTGCTCAAGTTATCTAATTAGATACAACAGGAATCAAATTGCTTTGTGCAACATTTTGCAATCAAAAGCAATAAATAAATTCTTATTCTGTGCAACATTTTGCAATCAGAAACAATAATTCCTGAAATTAATAACTTGCTCTGTGCAACATTTTGCAATCAGATGCAGTAATTTCTGAAATAAAAGGAAACTTGCTCTGTGCAACATTTTGCAATCAGAAGCAATAATTTCTGAAAAAATAAATAATAACCTAGCTGGTTATATTAGTGTCATTTACAGAATCGTCATGTGGTCTATTAAACGTTAACCAAGGTTTCATTTTATCTATTGATATTATAGTTGAGTAGCATCTATTACTCTTACGGGTTAATGGAGTATCTTCGATGACAAAACGATCTAAATCCAATATTTTAGCGATTCTATAGGGACCTTGGTATTTGGGAACAAGTTTCTTACTCTGACCAGTTGATGGTATTTGTTTTTCTACACTTATTAAATCACCTACGCTATACTTAAATGGTTCACATCGTTTTTGATCATAGGCCTTCTTTTGCTGTTCCTGAGTAACTTTTACAAATTTTGTAATATTATCCCTAATTTCAGATAAATTTAAATTCCTATCGTCAGTAACAGCTAACTCAGAAACAAGTTTACCTTCGGTAGCACCAGTTAATCGAAGACCAAACAAAGCCTGCGTTGGTGTGCAGTTTATACCCTTATTAAGAGTATTATTTAATCCCCATTGTACGTCATTTATATGTTCGTCCCAACGTTTTTCATTGGACCCAATGCATTTGGCTGTTAAAGCCTCTAAAATCGTTCTATTATAACGTTCTACCTGACCGTTTGCTCGGGGGGTGGCTACAGCATTAAGAACGTGCTTAATACCTTTTCCTTCGACAAACTGTTTAAATATGTCGCTCGTAAAAGACGTACCGCGGTCGGATATAATACGTTTGGGTACTCCAAATAATGCAATATAATCATTGAAAGTGCTAATTGTTGAACGAGATTTGGTATTTTTAACTGCTTTCAGAATAATATACCCGGTAAATGCATCTATAAAAATTAATATGTACGAGTTTCCTTTACTACTGCGAACGAAGGGACCTAAATGATCAATGTGTACAGTGTGAAAGGGCATGTCAGGCTTTTCTATAGGATGAAGGAACCCAGGACGTTTACCGCCCGATGATTTGGCATAGGCACATTTTAGACAAGACCTAATATATTTCTTAACAAAGGAATTCATGTCACTAAACCAATATTTAGCCTTTATTTTTTCGAGAGTTTTTTCTACAGAAAAATGACCGATATCATCGTGATTCTGTTTAACAATTTGCCATCGTACGCCCTTTGGCACTACCCATCTGTCACCTTCAGGCGTAATTCTAAATAAGTTACCATTTTTTTGTTTGTACGACGATTTTATATGGATTACGTTTTCTAAGTCTGGATCTTTAAGAATATTAATTATTTTTTGAATTTCGCTATCTGAACTCTGAACCGTTACTAACCAATCGACTTCGTTTACTTCTAATACGTCAAGATTTTGGGAGCTGGTAATCGGATTACGACTAAGAGCGTCTACATGTGCCATCGAGCAACCTGGCTTATATTCTATGCTAAAATTAAACTCCTGCATTTGTTCCCACCAGCGAGCAACTCGGGGTATCATGTCACGTTTTTGAAAAGTAGCTCTAAGGGAGTTACAATCGGTCAGAATTTTAAATGGTACACCTATTAAATATACTCTAAACTTTTGGAGAGACGCTACTACGGCGAGGGTTTCAAGATCGTACGAGGAATAATTTTGTTCTTCAGGAGTAGTCTGTCTGCTAAAGTAAGCAACTGGTCTGAGGGAACTACCACTAACACCCCTTTGTAATAATATGCCAGCCACACCAAGTTTACAGGCATCTGTGTGAAGTTCGGTATCTGCATTAGGATTATACAAGGCCAGTGTAGGTTTATCCACAAGAGATCTTTTAAGTTTACTAAAGGCTACATCCTGTGCTGGTCCCCAGACCCATTTAGTATCTTTCTTTAAGAGGATAGTTAAGGGTTTAGCAATAATTGAGAACCCTTGAACGAATCTTCGAAAAAAAGCTTGCTAACCCTAAGAACTGGCGTAAGCAATGTTGGTTAATGGGGGTAGGAAAACGTGAAACCGCTTCGATTTTCCGTGAACCTGGCCTTATTCCGTCGGAAGAGACTTCAAATCCTAGATAGTCTACTATACGGCTAAAGAAAACGCATTTGGATGGTATGATAACGTCATCAAGATATGCCAGTGCCTCTCCATGACGAGCAGCACCCAATACCTCATTCATCATTCGTTGGAAAACAGCAGGAGCATTAGCCAGGCCAAAAGGCATCCGATTAAATTCAAAATGACCATCTGGTGTAACAAATGCTGTTTTATATTTATCGTTTTCCTTTATCGGCACTTGATAATAACCGGATGCCAAATCAAGAGTTGTATAGAATTTATAGCCCGCAAGGAGGTCTAGCTGGTCGTCAATGAGAGGCATTGGAAAATGTTCTCTAACGGTATTTTTGTTAAGAGCGCGGTAATCAATGCAGAGTCTAAACTCTCCATCCTTTTTTCTCACTAAAACTATAGGACTTGAGTATGGAGAAGTTGATGGACGGATTATGTTATATTGAAGTAGTTCATCAATCATTTCCCTAACGTATTCTTTTTCTTTAATTGCTAGCCTATAGGGTCTATAGACAATAGGTTCATTGCTATACAGTTCGATACTCATTTCGCCCTTTGTGGCCTGTCCCAATTCAGATAAATCAATAGCTATGCAGTCTCTGTATTCATTTAGTAAGTTTAAAAGATTATTCTTATCGTCACTTGACGCGTCATATCCGATATTAATGTCAGAATCTATAACTGGCTTTTTTCTGTTACTTTTACTTAAATCAGAGATATTCAAAACTGGAATGTCTTGTTGCTGGACTGCGGTTTTACCACGAGCTATTAAAAAATTCTTAGGTAGCATAAATGAACCGCTACCGGGACAATTTAAAACGATCGACCCTATTCCTCTTTTAATTTCGAAAAGTCCTGACAGGGCAGAATATCTAACTCCTGAGTGATACCGCACACTTCCTTCAATAATTATTTCTCCAGTAAATTTATTTTCACTATAAATTTCAACTATAGTAAGGCCTGACACTTTTATATTATCTTTTGAAAACAAGCTAACCCTATTATTACCGATTTCGCAATCATTAGGTAGTTGAGATATTTCAAGCGAATTACTAGTTTTACTTATAACTATATGAGACTGTTCAGTATAAGACTGACCTACAAGTAATTGCATATTCATGGAATCGTCGGGGACGACAAATAAATCAACAATAGCACTAACGCCATCTATTTCTAAGCTTACGCGTTGTTTACCTACTGCCTTTACTAGGGAATTACCGAAACCCTTAAACGAAATATCGCAATCTTCAAACTTAGAATCGAGTAAAATAAAAGCACACTTCTGGATTAAACAAACGCGGCTTCCGAAATCAATAAAGGAGTTGAATTTAACGCCATTAATAATTGCGGTTTTAAAATATTTACTACTTGGGTCACTATCGCTTGTAGAAATTTGCATTACTGGTTTCGGATTACTTTTCACATTTGCTGTTAAAGACGATGACATTTTAAGGAAACATCGATCTGCTTCATGGCCTATTTTGGAACAGTGACTACATTTTCTAATAGGTAAGGTACAATTAGTTGATATGTGACCTATCTGTCGGCAATTAAGACATCGAGAGCGGCTGGTAATCATAGTAGCGGTCTGGGCATTTTCTTGATTTTTAGGATGTTGAGACTTAAAGGATCGCTTTTCATTAATTGGGGTCCTAATGTTTCGAGTACAACGTAGGTATGCTAGAAGTTTGTTAGGATCTGAGAATTGCGCGGCTTCAGCACCTAACCTAATGGACCGGTCATCGATACCCTGAAGAATACACTCAACCGCCCTTTTACCCGCTATGTCGCATCGATTCAAAAGAACTACTTTTTCATAATAATAACTTTCTAAACAGTCCCCAAACCGAGCACGTTTGCCTAACATATCTGTCAGTATCTGTCCATAATTTTCGTCTGATGGAAACGCTTCGGTAAGTTTTTGCTGCCATTCGGTCCACGAATAAAGAACGGACGGTAGGCCTTCGTACCAGCGTTGCGCAACCCCACATAATTTGGGAAGGGCATAATGGATAGTTTGTCTATCACTCCAGCCATATATCGTAGCGCATTCATTTACTTTATGCAACTACATTTTTATAGTTTGGCCTTTCCTAGACGGATCAAATTCGGGAATGGTGTTATGGATAGACCCTAACTTTTCAACAGAATCAGATGACTGGTTACTATTTCTGATAGCTCTTATTAACTCATTGATGATATTGGAGTCGGATTGAGTCACTAACCTTGTTTCATTATGTTCATCGTGGCTGCCGTGGAATGCTGTGAAGTTTTCATGTAGAGTCGCGCTGCGCGAAGGTGGCTGGCCCATCTCTATGACGGACGGTGTGCTTTGGTGTTGCCTGCTAATGACGCCGGGGTGACTTCTTGGCGAAGGGCTACGTAGACAGCGCCGTCGTTTTGGTTATTGGCTCCAGATATCCCTGGACTGCGCGAGCGACATCTTCTTCTTGAACTACTTGTACGCGCAGACGGACTGCGTCGTCGCTGTAGGTTTCTTGCTTCATCATTAAAAGCACGACGAAGTTGACCGCGAGAGCGGCGCTGTTCTCCTAACCCCTCGTTGGTGGAGCTCGTAGATGGGCTGCGGGGACAGCGCCATCGTTCTTGGTTATTGGTTCCAGATATTCGTCGTCGCTGTAGGCTTCTTGCTTCATCATTAACAGCACGACGAAGTTGACCGCGAGAGCGGCGCAGTTCTCCTAACCCCTCGTTGGTGGAGCTCGTAGATGGGCTGCGGGGACAGCGCCATCGTTCTTGGTTATTGGCTCCAAATATTCGTGGACTGCGCGAGCGACGTCTTCTTGAACTAGTTGTACGCGCAGACGGACTGCGGCGACGCGGTAGGCTCCTTGCTTTATCATTGATAGCCCGAGGAAGTTGACCACGAGAGCGGCGCTGTTCGCCCAACCCCTCGTTGGTTGAGCTCGTAGACGGGCTGCGGGGACCGTGTTCCCTTCTTCCGTGTTCAACCGTGGAGCGAAGTGCAGGGCTACGTGAACGGTGTCTTCCACTTATAATGTTTCCAGTATTGCTCAGTAATGGGTTGCTCCGGACGTCCCGTTCACTGGTAGGATGTGGTTCTGGATCTTGAGTACGCAAGCGGCTAGTTAATACCGGCGAGTTTCGGGTGCCGGTACTGCGCCTATTAGCAGGTGTCAGTATCGGAGAACGCTGGTTTTCATTAAGATCCATTTGTTGACTGAGAAAAAAAAATTAAGGTCTTCGGACAATTATTCTCTTTATGCGTTTTTGTGGGTAGGTAAATAAAAATTTTGCTTGATGTGGCACTCTTAAGTATAATAGAATGTATAGTCACTTGAATTTCTTCATTTTAATAAAAGCTTCAATGTATAATTATATACTGAACCATTAAACCGAATATTACAGTTAGTGATAAGAAGGAATTATAGGAGTGACCTTGTAGTTCATCCACAATATTACTCAATTTAAATTAATATATAATCGTCATTCTATTCCAATAATAAAATAAAAAAAAAATTAAATAATAAAGTTGAAAATAAAATATGTGTGTATATTTGCACAAATTGTAGCGTTCAATATCCCACTTCTGAGATGTAAAAGAATGTTTCAGAATAATATTAAACACTTTAGTATTAATCGTAATGACTTGAGGGTATTTTAATAAAACAATTCTGTTCTTATATCACAATTTAATATATTCCAATTATTAGGTCACCCTCCACTATAATTACTAGCACTGAATTTGTATATAACTTTGATTAACAATCACCAATTGAAATACCAAATTTTAATATACAGAATAGTTGAAACATAGTCATCAAATGGTACTTACAATCTTTAAGTCCTCTTCAACAATATTCTCAACTCACTGGGCACTTTATAAAGTCTTTACAGACCAAACGTCGAGAATTGACTGACTGTTGCTCCAACCACAAGGAACTAGGTGGTAGTTGTTTTTTGACTACTTTAATATTACATTTGCAACAGTTAGTCAATTGACGAACTAATATTGACATTTTATTCAATATTTTACCATTTACAATCTAATTAATTATTAGAATATCTTACATTTATTTAGTAAGTAAATAGAACAGATAACAACATTGCACCTTAACAGATGCTCAATGTTAAAATATAAAGTTGAAACACATTTTAAGTATAATTAATAAACAATAATAATAATAATAATTAATGAAATACAATCAGAATGAATTTCATTAATTAATATTAAATCTATTGCCTTATTACAAACATTAATCAATAAAATACAAAAATACTTTAAATACATTGTACTCTATACGTACTCATGATGACTAACTTGTAGTATTAATTAGAAGCTTCATTAAAAATAATATTAATCAAAGTATATAATAGATAAAACAAAAAATTAAAATGAATATCCCTAACAGCTTAAATACATTTTTAAAATTATAGATCTTAAAAAGAAACTCTGAACTTAACCAGATTTCTGGAATCATTAAAAAATTATTATATCATAACTTTTGTTAAAACTTGCGATAATGGAATGAAAAACTTTACGTTAGATTTATGTTTTTTATTTTATTTAAAACTTGTAGCATTTTTAATAACTCTAATTCTTGTAATAAATAAAATAATATTGCTTGCGGGTGTTGCAATCGATGGAAAACACTTCAGATTCATATTTCAGGAACATTGTGTAATTAGTGTACTTTAGAATACTGCAATAAGCATGAGGACCCATTGGAGGGCATGTATTAATGTCTCTAGCCGAGGCGAAAGAGGTATGCAGGGACCGTAGCGTTTGGCGCTCCGACGTCTCTGGCTACCCCGCAAGGGATATAGCTTGAAGCTAAATAAATAAATATAAATACAAAATACTGCGCGGCTAAAATACTACCAAGTGTATACCATTCTTTGTGTACCACGAAATGCGGAGCTTATTTAATTATCATTGTACACATAAATCAAACATGCATGCATGCATGCTGAAAAGAAAGGATGAAGTGAAATATGTTTTTAAGTTGTTCTTTCATCAAATTTGCAAGCATAGTTTTAAAAATATAAACGAAAATGTGCGTTTGCTCATAAAGCAAGTAAACGCCATATAAATATTTACTAATGATTATTGGTTTAGTATTATAGTAATATAATAAAGAAATATGATTATATATAATTTGTTGTGGCTATAAACATAATATATATATATATATAATCCATCTGTGTCAAACATAACAGCGTATATTAGTTATTACATTTCGTCAGAAAAAGAGATCTAATGGCGTAATATTTTGTACAACACATCCTGACGATATATCGTACACTTTCTTGTAGTAAAATAATGTACCGCATTAGTCTCACTTACAGTGATTAAATAGATCGGTAGTGTGAGTAAGTATAATAATGTGCTAACATTGTTTCACACATAGATGGTAAATTAATTTATGTATTAATTGACAATAATATTACAATAAATGAATGAATGAATTAAAATTGATAGTAAAGCAAGATACAAAAATGATTCCTAATTTAAGTAATTGAATTGTACTTTGAATAGTTTTTTGTAATAATGTAACTAGACTTGGCTTTTGATACAGACTATATAACATTATTATATTACCGACACCTCGGGTTATTGTATTATAAGTTATTTCTTATATGATATTTTATAATTATCTAACATTGTTTTGTTCAAATAAGCACTTATTTTATTTAAAACGTGATCAAGTAATTCATTACTCCTTACAGAAATGTTACCAAGTTGAGAATCCCTGATGACATAAATAACACAAGACAAAAAAATACTTACATAGAAACAAAATATATAATAATTGAAAGATCAACACGAGATAAAACAATATTTCTGCTAACAAGTGAGCCTGAAGTTCTATCGAGAAGATGAAATAATTTTTCGCCCCTTATGAATCAGTGTTTCTGATATGAGCTATTTATAACGGCCATGATATATGGTCTCTGAGGCGTACCCAAGAGTCGTAACCAGTAACTTGCAAAGAATATGGAGATAGTGAAAAATATAATTTTATTTAAAATTCATTGATACATACTTTGCTACCTCCTCACATCACAATATGTAAAAGTACCTCCAATGTTAAAATAGAGCAAATATATATAAATAAAAAAATGGAGTTGTCTATAACGTTGTCGTGTCTTTTCCCATGTGAATACTAATAAACTATTTATATCAACAGACCGTCTTGTTTCCGTTCGAATAAATAATTGTATATTATAACTCTGAAAGTTACGTGATACGAGACTGGTGAATGTGATGAAATATGTATAAAAATAAACGTATCAAGAAAAATCAAATGTAAACTAAAAGGCAAACTTATAGATATAATCAGTACCTACCCAATAAACTCAAATGATAGTTTTATTTTATAAAATATTTGAGTATAATCTAAATGTATTCTCATTCTTATTAAATTTAATAAAGCGATTTAATATTTTAAACATTTTACAACCAGGGTTTTACGAAAATAAAGAAGCTCAGCCAAAATATTCATGATAATGATCATAAACTTTCTGCTTTACCACTCAATACGATCATAAACTATCAGACTGACAGCTGGTAGTGATAACAGAGCCTTTATAGACTTACTAGAACTTGATATTTTTAGAGAAAACTATTGAACGCAGCTTTTGACTGAGCAAACGTTTAGAATTAATAAATCTAGGTCTAGCTTATGGTATGTAGAAAGTGAACACTGGTTTGTTGAAATGAGTTAATAAATTTTGAAGTCATTGAAATAAATGATTTATTAATAGTTTAATGTAAGCTTCAATAGTTCTTTATATCTCATTTCAGTGAAAGACTCCTACACACATTATTAAAATATATTAACTTATTAATATATTTAAATTATATTAATTATTATTATTTAATAATGTGTGTAGGAATTTTTACTGATAAAAGTAACAAACATAAAGCAATATGCTATATATTTGATGTGACCTTTATGAAACACCCTTTCATGGTCTTGCGAAGGTAAAAAAAAGCGTGTGTTTTAAAAACACGTTCTCATCTGCAGTTCTCAATTGGGCAGATGAGGTATATAGAGATAATATTATTATTAAGACATATAAGCCGTGACTTGAAATATATGGCGTAATATTATGACTTCGAAGTTCAACTGAAAATGATTTAATAAATTAGGATAATTTGTTAAATATGTGAAGATGTTAGTTGGTTTTGTCATAAATGTAGGTAACAAAACATATATTAAACACACGATAAGAAGTTTTAAAGAAGACTTTCCAGATGGTTTAGTAATGTACCACACATTACTAAACCATCTACGAAGTTAATTAAGACTGCACACACTTCGTACGTATTAATGGAGTGTGTCTTTCACAATATTACTTCTGCCATTCTTCATGTAGTACAATTCCTTATTTATAAAAATTTGTATAAACCTTGTTCTGTTCGTGTATTACTCTACGACTATGATGTTTAATTACAATGTAGTTGAGATTATTTAACAAGGAAGGATAATAATAACCTATATAACCTAGCATGTATGCAGTGTATGTAAATTTTGTATATAATTATGGTAAAACGTAAGCGTTTTAATAACTAAGGGCGCTAACAGATCTTCAATTTTGACTCGCTGCGCTCGCGAAATCTCGGGTGCCGTTTGCATATTGAGCGAAGCGAGCCCAGTGTAATGACTCATCGTTTCCCATTGACTTCAATAGGATATCAGTTTTTTGACGATTATTCCTCAACGACATGACATTTTTTATTTTATTTGTCTCCTAATGTGTGTCTTTTTTGATTGCAAAATTTCATATTTTTCTTTGAAGTAGTTTTCGAGCCTATTCGGGACAAAGAATGTGAAAAAGTCTCCAGTAGAACACTCCGCTCGCTACGCTCGCTTCGCTCAATGACATGAAATCAGCCTCGAAATTGTGCAGTTTACAATCTTTACTCCACTATAAGGTAAGGGACACTGGCCCCATGGCATTTACTATGGCCATTACAATCTAGTCACCTCAAAAAATATGGGGAAATATGGCGAAAATAGTAGTTGTTGTCGGGGTTCGATGTGTAGTATCGAATGTTTAACATCACAAGGTCGGATGTACGTTTTTTTTTTTGTTGTTTTGTTCGTGTGTTTTTTTTTTGTTCTATTATTAAATGGGACCTTATCTGCCACAGAGGCACCTACAACAAAAGTTAAAACAATATTTGATAAGTAATTAAAAGCTTTATAACAATACAGTTGAATTTTCAAATCTCTTAATACCTTAATGGGCTGGCTTTTGTTCCATTTAACATTAAATCTAAAATATTTATTGTTTTGTCTAGGAGAAGAAAAGAAACAGAATAGAAAAAAGCGAAAGATAAAAAACGTGATAAATTTGCTTACAAATTGAGTAGTAGAGAGGAAAAACAAAAACATTTAATGTGTGTGTGTTTCATTACCAACTGTGAGATATCACACACCACATTGATCTCTGACACGGACACTTGGAACAATATGTCAGTATCAATGAAACAATACAATTTAATATACTAAGCTATTCGATTGTGATTGTAGTTGTTGACTTTTTCGTAAAAATATTTAAATAAAATACAGTTTTAGTTTTGCTGAAGAGAATAAATTTTAAAGAAAATGTATTATTATATATGATATAGCCTTTCTTGATTGTAACTATGTTTAGGATATTGTAAATAAGAAATATATATTAACAGTTTAAAATTTGAAAAATTGTTTCGTTACCATAAGTACTTCATATTTAAGAATGCATATTTGTCAAATTAAGTGTGGTTGATTATTTGATTACATTTTCTTTGATTTGATAACGTTTGATATAGTGAGATTTAATTCCCATTAGTTCAATTATATATTATTTATTTGGTACATTGAACTTGTGGAAAATAGTTGAACTGTTAACATATAATCATAAATTACTTATTGACTAATTGTATAATGTTTATTTATTTATTTATTTATTTATTTATGCACCATAAAAAAATACAAGAACAAAGACAATTATAAAAGACAAACACATAGGATTAACTTATCTCTACAAAGAGATCTCTTCCAGCTACCCTTAGCGTGTTGGACAGAAGGTTTAAGAGGGCAGAGAATGGTACATAGGTATGTTATAATAATATACATAATAAAAATACTATATAAAACATGATACATACATGTACAATGTTTAAGTAATCTTATTTCAATTGGCTAATAATAAATTACTTAATTTATAAAAATCTTCAGCTAGTTCTTGATTTAATTTAAACATTTGTACAGATATAAAAATAACGCATTTTTATATATTTAAATTAAAACAAAAGAAATCACAATCTACAAAATCTGACTTTATAAAGTTCAGATAACAAGACAGCTGAACTACTAAGTTCATCATGTACTAATACGCTGCGAAGTTGTAGAACTGATGTAGACTTGAACATTAACAATAGGTTTGTAGCTATTGTTAATGTTCAAGCCTAAAATCGCATGTGTAGTTATGCGCTGCTTGGTTTATTGCTTAAACTTGCAGTCTTTCAAATGAGCATTCATATGTTTAACCTCAAATTTGTACAATAAAAAAATGCCAACTTCCTGGCCCTAATTATTATCATATTTTTTTTTTATTGAAGCTGATCTTTAATTTTCGATTTATTAATTATTTAATTACCTTCCAGTACAAAAACATAGAAAAATTTTTCACTAAAAAACCAAATTTTCACTGAAACTGAACTAGCCGAGAAATTCCATTGTACATAGCAGCTGTCGCTCCGCCCTCCCCTCCACGTTTTTTTACCTTTTCGAGATCCCTACTGCTATATTTATACACAGGTATCTTTGAAAAATGTTACTATATGTCTACTCAGGTAACATTTAACATATAAATTAAAAAAAACTGTTTAAAGTGAAAATATATGGTCAAACATTATTTTTTTTATAATAATTTGTTCAAACATTAAAAAAATGGAGTGCACAAAAAAATTTGGGGTAAACATTGCAATTTATAGTTTAAGAAACAATATCCCACATCGATCATATTAATTCATTCACTATAACTCTAATCCGAGGTTTTACGGTTTTGAATGCTCCAGGCACTCCACTAATATTCTGCGAAACATTTACCTATGTAAATATTTAAAGTGTTATAATAATAAAATAAATAATAAAAAAAAGTGCTTAGTAATACGATTATTTTTGGCTAGTGGAGTCTAGCAAATATATTCAAATTGGAAGTTTCAAAATTTGTTATATATATATATTTGAATAAGGGCCAACAAAAATCTTCATAGACTTTTTATAACATATTTTCCTCAAGTAGTTTCTATTCTATTCTATTAGTTCAATATTTAATTCATTTGTTCTTATCTAATGTGATCTTTTTACAACAAACTTTTATACATAAATTTTAATTGTCGTGTTTAAGTTTTTTCATAAAAAGTGAAAACGGATTGAATATTACGATTACGATTGTCAGGTATTACATTTCATCCAACGAATATCGGATATGAGGACACTGGGGACAGATTGTAAAATTGTTATTCTAAACGTGTTGAGTCCTCACAGTATTACAAATATTATTTAAGGATTAAATGTTTATCCTGCTTTAACGATACTTTTAGATCTTAACCATTTTTTACACGTACATGTGTATTGTAGCTTCAAAATAATATTTTACAGCGTTTTAGAGTTTAACAAACTAAGCATTTTTAGTTCAATTCATCTTGAAATACGTAATACAAGTAACACATCTAACACAAAGTCTTAACAAACTTAAATAGCTTTAAACGAGCTGTATAAATTGTGAAGAGATTTAAATAAATATGTAATGCATCTACTATTAAGACAAGCGAGCGAAAGCAAACTACAATTTGTACCAGAGATTAAATCTTCTATAATATGAAAATGAATCGCAAAATGTGTTGGTAAGCGCATAACTCAACAACGCATGGACCAATCTTAACAATTTTTTTTTTAATGTTCCTTGAAGTCCAAAGATGGTTTTTACGGCGAGAAAAATTCAAATAATTTCCAGGAAAACCCTAAAAGAGCCCTTTTCTTTTTCTACAAATGTTTTCTAACTAAATGTAGAGTCAATTTGAAATGTATTGCTATTCAATAAAGTTCATATTAAATTACAAGCACTCATTGTTGTCTAAACAATATAGGTGTGTTGCTAACGTCGAAGAGTCAATTCGCGCTTTATTGTCGCTGCACAACGTTCAAATTTAATCAAATATATGTGTTCACCCGACCAAATTCAAAAGTCAAAAAATCTAAGAGCTATAGATTTGATTGGCTTTGGAATATTCTTTCTTTTGTTTTATATTCGGAATGCGACATAAATTGTCATCAGTTTTCACGTCATTGCATCTGTCAAACTTCAGAGCCATTGTACTCATTGGTTTCAGGAATAGAACCGGATTTCATACACTTTTTGTCAAATATCCAACAGTATAACAATTGCTTTCAAATGACGTCGTTTGGGGCAACAGACGTAGTTCGGGAAAATTTCATGCCAACTTTTAAGGTATGTATTATAGCAGTTAATCATTATTATTTTAATGAACAAAATTTCCTGTTAACTAAGTAAATATGTGTCATTAACCTTCAGTTCCCTAAACCCCAACACATATATTACTTAGTCATTATATTATTTGGTGATTCAGTATTAGCAACACTTGTATTATTTTAAACACAATATAATTATTTGATGATGGATATTAGTTACAACTAATTATTATATATTGACATACCTTAGCATATCAATTATTATTTGGTGATTCAAATTAGGAGACAGATATACTTTTTAGGAACAAATATTATTTATATTTGGCAAAAATATTTTTTTTTAATTTACAGATACAAGGCTAAATATATATTATAGAGCAGGTTCACTGTTACCAGTGTCAGATAGCAATTACAAATTCCTGCAAATTTATTTCATGGGCAATTCACCACAAGAAATAGATATGCGTTGTTCACATAACAGTTCACTTAAGAGGTCTATTGTAAAACAATTACAAAATTTATTTCATGAGCACAATCAATTGATTATGTTGTTTAAAACTGCACTGGATCTAATGCCATCTGATAATCACAAAATTGTAATCAGAGCTGATAAAACACGTGTTGGCCAACATGCAAGACGTTTTAATGCACATACTATTGATGAAGTTGCCATTGTTGTAGTTGGAGAAAACTTGGAATCCCGTGATATTGTTTTACACCGTCGGAATGATCAATTACAACGTATAAAGGAAACACACCGCTCATATGACGCACTGCAATATCCCATTATATTTTGGTAAGGTGTAGATGGCTATAATTTCTCAAACAAGATGATAAATCCCATTACAGGTAATAAAAAAATATTAGTTTAGCTATGGAGATATATTATCAGTCACTATATTATTATTTTTTTTATTTTCAATGTTACGAAAACAAAAATCTATTTTCAGGTTCTGAAACCTAGAAAAAAGTCAGTTCAATGAACTATTATTCCTACCGCCTAATGATTCGTGAAAATGAAGACAATCACATACTCAAATGTCGGCGATTATATCACAAGTATGTTGTACACATGTTGTTGTTGACATGTATGTTAAAATTGAAACGGAGAGATTAACATTCATTTATTTATTTAAATTCTTTATTGCGCAACAAGGTACAAAGGGTGGGCTTAACGCTAAAGCATTTTCTACCAGCCAACCCAAAACGTGCAAGAAAATACTTAGGAAGGCGGAGTGCAAAAAAAAAAAAGAAAACTATACAAACTAGATATCGATATATAGATATAATATATAAACAGTATACATACATAAACATACATAAATACTAACATACATACATACAAAGCTACAAATATATAAATAAATAAGTTTTATACATATACTTAGATATACTCAGATGGGAAAATAAAAGATTATAAGCTGTTGAGGTAGAACTGTTTCACCTGTCTCTTGAAAGAGTTTCGTGAAGGTGCCTTACGAATGTTTTCAGGCAATTGGTTCCAGAGTCGGACAGCAACAACAGAGAAGGAGTCAGACATGAAACCAGTGTGATGAGTGGGAACAGTAAGGAGTTGGTTTTCACTCGAGCGCAGAGGCCTATCGTGGGCATGCGTACGAAGTAGGAATTTATTTTGAAGATATTTGGGATAAGAGGGATTGTAAAGGATAGAGTATAAGGTGCAAAGAATTCTCATGTACCTACGTTCGCGAATCGGTAGCCAGTTTAATTGAGAGCGATAACGCGAAACGTGGTCAAACTTTCGAAGGTTGAAGATAAATCTTATAGCAGTATTTAACATTCGATCAAGCTTGTTGAGCAATTCTTCGTTTAAATTCACGTAGCAAACATCACCGTAGTCAATTATCGGCAACAGTAGACTGTTGGCAAGCTGTATTTTAGTTTTAATTGGAAGAAAATGTTTGAGGCGCATTAGTGAATGCAAACTAGAATAAAATTTCCGAGACACTTCTTTTATTTGACAGCTCCAACCAAGACAACGATCCATCATTAGGCCAAGATTTTTAACGTGGTTACAAAACGGTATAGAAATATTGTTTAGTTTTAATTTAGAAGAACAGTCATTAATTTTGGCTAGTTGCTGTCGGCTACCAATTATAATCGCCTGACATTTGGAAGCGTTTATAGATGTGCCAAATCGATCGGCCCATGAAGATATGCGCATAAGGTCAGAATTAATAGAAGAAATAGTTTGATCGAAATTAGCGATAGTAGTGTGTTGATATAGCTGCAAGTCGTCAGCGTAAAGGTGGTAGTGTGAATGAATAAAGGAAGTAATAGAATTAATAAATGTCGAAAACAGTAAGGGAGATAATATTCCGCCTTGAGGAACGCCAGTAGTGATGTCACACCAGTCAGATTGCTTCTGTCCAAAGCGTACAGACTGCTTGCGCCCTCGAAGATAGGAAGAAAACCATTGTAGGGCAGAGTCTGAGATATTTATTCGGGAGAGAAGAGCGAGGAGAAGATCATGGTCAACGGTATTGAAGGCGTTACTAAAGTCAATGAGAACTAATACAGTCACATGCTTATTATCCATGGCTTCGCGGATGTCTTCGGTAACTTTAAGTAGGGCAGTTGTCGTACTATGACCAGCTCTAAACCCTGATTGGTATGTATTAAAAATATCGTGTTTAGTGAAATGAGAGGAGATCTGGTGATAAACAATAGATTCGGCAACTTTGGAAAGGAATAGGAGTATAGAAATAGGGCGGAAATGAGATGGCAGGTGAGGATTTGATGTTTTAGGAAGTGGAATGATAAATGCCTTACGCCAAGTATCGGGAAATGTGTTACAGGATATAGAAAAAATAATAATATGAGTAATTATGTCTAAAAGAGAATTTAAAATAAGAACTATCATGGGACGACTGATTTCGTCACATCCTATAGCTTTGGAGGAAATAGATAGAATTCTCCTTTTTACCTCAGATCTGTCTACAGGTGAAAGGTGAAACTTTTTTAAAGGAAAAATCGGTAAACTGAATATATCGGCCAGGGTACGGGATTTAATCGAAAGGTCCAAATTGGAAGAAGAAGAAAAATGATCTTTTAAAGAATTGATGTCGATGTTGAGATTAGATTCGGTAGAGTTACTTTTGGCCAACCCCAACAACTTTAGAAAATTATATGTTGCCGAAGAAGATAGTGAACTAATACGATCAATGATATAATGGCGTTTTAAATTCCTACATAACCTGTTACACCGATTTCTTGCAGCTTTATATATGGACCAATTAACTTCGTTACGATTGTTTTTGTATTTACGAAAGGCTTTGTCCCTTTTTAATCTAGCTTTACGAAAGTCATCATTAAACCACTGAGTGCTGTGATGTTTTAATTTGACGTTATGTAAAGGTGCGTGTTTATCAAATAAATTAAAGACTTCCTTACAGAAATATTTCACCTTATCATCTACTGTCTCCAAAACCCTTAAATCAGTCCAGTTGATTTTTGAGGCATCCAACTCCAGTCTATTTAAATCAAGTCCAGTAAAATTTCTGATTAATAAGGTCTTGGGTTTGAGCTTGGGAACCTTGATCGAATAGGAGACGGATCAGGATGAATCAGACCAAACTCAGATCTGAAGAGTATATTCACCTTCGAGATGCGATTAACCCATTAGAAGTCACTGTACTCAATTGAGTACAGCTATATTTTTAGGCATATATTCCAGAACTCTTAAGTTTGCGTGGGGTACTTCATTATTTTACTTAATTATAAGGTCCTTTAAGTGTATTCATAAATAATAAGTGGATAGTGCGACATTTTTATTTTAAAAGTGTCGGTTAAAGTTGTCTTGCGGAAACGTCATCGAGGTAAGTACATTATTTTAGATTTTTTTAAAGTAATTAGTGCTTCTAAGTGTTTTATTTCAATTTATTTCGCTAGATTAGATGTAAAGGAAATATATTAGGAACTGTTAAATTAATTACATATTACTAAAATAAAACTAGAATCTTGTAAATGTAACTGTACTCAGTTGAGTACACTGACAAGATACGTAACTAAAACAACAGTTTTTTCTTTCAGATACTTTGCAATGAAGAAACAGCGATTTACAGCTCAAAATAGTTACCATAGGCTTCAGGAAGCTATCGAGGCTGTGTTACAGGATATTGAAGATAATGAACCTGACCTGGCTATCATACCACCTGATTCAAGTAGATTGACTGATGAAGAGGAGGGTGCCGACGAGGATATGGCGGCGTGTCCCATACCGCAAGAAGTACCTGGTACTATTGAGATAATTAGGCATCGAGAGGATAATGGTAGCGAGGAATCTACGCACAGTGTCAGCGACGATGAACCACTTGCGTCAAAAAAATAGACAACTTGATGCTTATGCTACCCGCCAATCTTATTTGAATCCGAATCCAAAGTGGTGCAAATGTACCCCTTCATATTCTTTGACTTTTCAGAGTTCAACTGAAGTCTCTGATAAGAAAAGTGCTATTGATGAACAACTAAAGGGCCTCAACCCTGTACAAATAGTTGAAAACATAATGGATATGATAATATCTAATAGCAAACTATATGTTAACCAAAACAATAGATACGAGTTTCAGCTATATTCCACTGACATGACAATTTTCTTTTGGGATTTTGATAATTTCTGGCTACCATAAGCTACCTCGAGAACCAATGTACTGTTCGTTAGATGAAGACATACCACGTTTGTTCTAAACTTATAATAAATATATGGGAGATGTTGATGAACTTGACCAGTCTGTCTCATTATATAGAATTGGTGTTCACGGAATAAAAGGTGGTGGTGGGTTATATTTACATATATGATAAATATGGCTGATTTACATGTAATGTGCAATAATAATCCTATGGATCAGCTCATGTTCCGACGTCACATTGGTCGACGACGACAGGGTGAACAAAGAAAATCAAGGCAAGCTTATACCAAGCATAAAAGTCAGGTAGTGAATTTATAGAAGCTATTTGGATGCAAATGATTGGCCGTTTGCTTCGCGAAATCCCTCGAAAAAGAATACCATACATTTTAAGCAGTAAAGAAATAGTAATACTATCGTGTCTATCTATATCTATGCTTTCATAAAAAGGTTTGATTTTCCAGTAATATAATAGAAACTCAGTAATGAAAACAAATAGTAAATTATATCTTTTTAATTTCTTCTAGACAATCTAATATACATTAAAAAGAAAACATTTTTTTTAAGCTAAACATGTCATCGTGTCATTTAAATTAAACATTCACTTAAAAATATTTTACATTAATTAAATATAATAATAACAATTTCAAATAAAATATAAATGATTATTGCTGAGAAATGATAATCATATTGTATTATTTAATTCCATAGATTTCGGAATTCTGATATTGAAAGAGAAACTTTGAAGTTTGAAGTCGAAAGGTATCAATGGCGAAGCGAAATGTTGAGGATCATCCAAGAATGAGGTTTCGAGATTGGAGTAGATAATGAGATAATATATAGAAGTATCTCTGGGCTTAGCGTTGTTATATTAGTCTTTTCTAAGCTTTCTTTCATTCCATCTTAGATAATATTAGTTTTGAAATTATGAGAGTTCGAAATAAATACATGTTTTGACCTTAATCGTATATTTTGAAATGTAATAAAATAGTAACGACAAAATAATTATGGATTATCAATTAAGATAATGATTGCTTTGTATTAAGAATATCTTACAGATCTATAATACATTTTTGTTAATACAAAAATATGAACAGAAAAATAACACACAACATTCAAAATTCAGACAGTAGGAATACTTATTTTTTTAAATATTACATATACTCAAATATGTGTATAAAACCACCAAAAATAATAAGTCACAATTAGTTCTTTGTATTCTGGTGTTATATAATAGTTTCGTGATTAGCACGAACCAAGTAAAATATATGGAATATTTCTTACTGAATAACCACTGTTTTGATAAATTTTCTTAGCGTAATAGATTTATATTAAACAGTATATAAAGTACTTATAAATAAATTGCCAGGAATATTTGTGTTATCTGCGGCTCGAACCCTTGACCTTGGGCTGAACTATCAGGATCACTAAATAATAAACGTCTATAATTCTGCTACAAAAGTACATTGCATTTTTACATTGCATTGACTTTCACTTCAGCTGAATATGCTGAATAAACTGATCCTCGGGAGTTAACAATAAATTCACGTCACGTGCATTTTCACAAGTTTAAATCTGTACAAATTCAACAATGTGATATTTTTTTTATGCTGGCTTATTATTTTGGGGCTCCAATTTATTTACCCATAAAAATTTACCAGCTGTATTGTTTTTATTGTAGATAGGTTTATCTTTTCATCTTTACACAAACATTTCCCTCACACTAAAGTACTTGATACGCAAAAAAAATATATATTATTTAAAAACTCAAATTATATTCGTTAATAAAATCATTTTAAATTGCTTTTATATTATTCCTATTGATATAATCTAATAATCACCGTTTGTTACAAAGTTCTGTAAAATAATTGTTTCAAAGTCCGGAAGGGTGTTGAATTCGAGTTGTCAATTTATAGAAGCCATTTGAATGCAAATTGCGAACTCTTGGTTTTGCTAAAGCTCTGAAGAGTGAGTACCGATTGCCTTTAAGAAGAATAAAGTTTTTATTTTCACATTCTAAGCTACAAAATGCGTTACGAAGAAAAGTTTTTTATCGCGTAACTTTTAAATAACAACTATTATCCGCTTATCCCATGGGTTATTTCGTATTAGGATTGATATTGTAGCCTGATATAATAAATTCCCAATCGCCATGTTGATCAACAGCAGAATAATAAATTGTTAAAGATTCCTCTTCAAGAGCTCTTATAATAACTTTGTATAATATTACAGATAAATTTATATAGTAATTACTAACTCTCATTGTATAATTTACAAAAACTTATTACACTTAATCCTAATATTCATTTGCCTATTATAATAATCCTATTATAATAATCATTTGCCTATTCAATATTAAGTAATTGAAAATAACTATTAGGTTATGTGAATATTTAACTGTTTTAATAGTTATAGTGTTTCAAAGTTATTTATTTATCTAAAACTTTATCCTGAGCCCTGATACCAAGTGGGTTTTATTAGCCTCTCGGTACTAAAGTTAATTTTAGCGTAACCGTAAGTTATCTGTAAATTTGCTTTTGCAATTTGTTGTTTTAAGCTACAATATGCAGTGGTAATATAAAATGATTTAACTACATTATATTTTATTCACTAGTTTTAAACATGTTGAAATGTATGGAATAAGTCGATATTCAAATGTATTAAATTAAAGCTTTAATATAGTGGTTTGTTTAAAATGAAACGCTTTATTTGTGGTCATTCGTGTGGGTAATTAAACTATTTTAAACGGAACGACCGACTATCTCGTAACTAATATTGTGAACGTTATAATCAATAAACTGTTCATTTTGATCGGGAGACGTTGACTTGCGTGGAAAAAAGGCTTATAAGGTTTAAGGACTTATAAGAACGTGCATGCAATCGAAAAAAGAGGGTGCTTCCGTATTTGTGAGAGATATCAAAATTATTAAACATCGAATGAAGTCCAAAATAGTGAAAATGAAATATTTATACAACGGCGGCCGAAAGAAAAAAAATATATACAGTACTGACGGCGAGGAAAAGATATATGAAGATGTTTGTGTTTATGTTATACGAAATATTCGCCACTTTTGGAGTATCGTCGATCTGTAACATCGGAGATCCGCATATATGACTGATGCGAGGTGTTACTTTCTAAAGCAGAGGTGAATAAAGTACAAGTGAACTTTTAAAATCAAGACAGCATGAGTTAGTAAACGCTGTTTTAGTGAACGCGGTTTGATTTGAGGCAGGATGATAACAGTATTAATTAAATATTAAAAGTTTTTATTATGTACCTACAAAATAATTATATATTTTTGTATAAATTGAGTTTTGTTGATTAGTTTTATTAATTTATTTTATATTTATACTGTAATAAATTTTTGACATGTTTATATTGTATAATTTTTTTAATGAGAATAATTTATTAATAATTATAATTTTCTATTTAATACTTAAAATTTTGTATTTTGAACTTTGATTTTAATTTTGATTATATTATTGTTTGTTAAAATAAAAATGTATGTACGTAATATGTAATTAAATAACATGAACGAATGCGGCGTTGGGGACCGCCAACCAACACGCCATGTTCCGAGCGGCGGGAGGTGGAGGACGGAGCTACAAATAGCTACGTGGAATGTAAGAGGAGGAATGGAACAGAAGATGAATGAATTATTAGATGTGATGGATGACAAGGATCTGGATGTTATTTGTGTGTCTGAGACCAAGCGAAAAGGCAATGATACGACCGATTTGCCTGGCAACCGGGTCGCTTTCTGGGCTGGGGTTTCAGAGGGTGAGCGAGGTTGCCAAGGTGTAGGCGTGTTGTTGTCTTCTCGAATGGTTAATGCAATGGTAGAAAGCAAGGCCATCAACCCGAGGCTTCTTTGGGTTCGCTTTAAGCTGGGGATAACAAGAGTATTCTTGTTGACCGTTTACACGCCACTATCCTCAGCTCCAGTGAGCGAGCTCGAGGAGTTTTGGGAGAGTGTCAGGGATGTTCTAAGTAGTGTCAGAGATAATGAAAAGTTGATAGTATGTGGAGATATGAATGGATGGGTTGGAACCGCGCGAAGTGGTTACGAAAGCGTGCTAGGCAAGTACGGTGATAAGAGAGTAAATGAGGCTGGAAAGCTTATTTTGGAATTTTGTAAGGAGAAAAATTTGTTTGTGGCAAACACGATGTTTGATCACAAACAAATTCACATGTACACATGGGAGCGAGCGGAAGAAAGAAGTATGATTGATTTATTCCTAGTGGATCAGCGTATTCGAAGCCAAGTTATGGGCACGCGAGTGTTTAGGGGTGCTGATCTGGGAACGGACCATTATCTAGTCGTTGCTAGAATAAGAGGTCTGTTTGCAGGTTGGCGCAGCCGCACAACGTGTCCTGGCTTGGAGTCGAATTATCGCATAAGAAGCTGGAAGCTTCAAGATCCACCGATAAGAGAGGAATATCAAGAAAGGGTTTCCAAGAAGCTTGAAAGCTGTGATTCTGAAAATGAAAGTGTTGAAGTATGTTGGCAGAACCTTAGGAATGGTATGGCGGAAGTAGCGACAGAGGTATGTGGTAAAAGAAAAACAGGTTTTAGTAAAAAGCGCGATGAATGGTGGGATGATGAAGTGAAAGACGCTGTAGAGTTAAAGAAGAAAGCATGGCTGGAGTATAAAGCCTCGGGTAAGGATAAAAGTATGAGAGAGATAAGAAAAGAGCTACAAGCTGCTAAAGCACAAAACGAAAGCACTTATAAAGATGAAGCGTGAAAATTCTGAGAGAGAAAGGGATGACAGGTTGACGAACAACTTCCGGGAAAACACAAAACTTTTCTGGCGAGAAGTTAGTGATTCCCGGGGTTGTTCGGTAACCTGTAGAATGAAAGGGGTGCTTTCGAAGAGTAGTGAAGTTTTAACAGAGCCAGCACACGTTTTGCAGCGGTGGGCGGAATTCTACAAGGAGACGTATGAATGTGAGGACGCCTCGGCCTTGAGTACCAGCGAAATGCTGAGTTCGGATGTAGCCGATGGTGAAATCAGTTTGGAAGAAGTGGAGAGCGCGATTCGAAGTCTGAAATGTGGTAAGGCTGCGGGATCAGATGAAGTTACTGCCGAGATGATCAAATATGGTGGGCCACGCGTCTGGGACTTGTTCTGGTTTTTGTACAATTTATGCTGGAAATCGGGGGAGGTCCCAGGCGATTGTATAAAGGCAAAGTTACACAGATAGACTGTGCAAGCTATAGGGCTATCAGTTTGATCAGCTTGGGCGGTAAAGTTTATGCTAAAATATTAGCGAGAAGAATGCAAGAGAGATCTGAAAGGCTGTTGTGGGAGGCCCAAGGAGGTTTTAGACCTGAAAGAGGGTGTATAGATCAGATCTTTTCCCTCCGCATGATAACGGAAAAGTTTTTGGCCCTAAACCAAAAGGTTTTCTGTGCTTTTGTGGATTTGGAAAAGGCGTTTGACAGGGTTGTGAGGAAGAAATTATAGGAGATGCTGCCCCGATGCAGTGTGAGCGGACCCTTGCTACAGGCTGTAAAGTCTCTTTACAGAGATCACTCAGCCTGTGTGCGAGCTGACATGTCGCCCAGGTTTGACATCCAATCGGGTGTTAAGCAAGGTTGCGCTATGTCAGCTTGGTTGTTCAACTTGTATTTGGATAGTTGTCTCCAAGGCGTGAAAGACAGTGACATGGGAGTGAAAGTAGGTGACCTTAAGGTCAATTGCTTGCTTTATGCAGATGATGCAGTGCTCATTGCATCATCAGAACGCGATTTGCAGGCATTGGTCACCACTCTGAAAGATGGGTGTGAAAATAATGGTCTAAACCTGAATGCAAATAAGACGAAGGTTCTGGTATTTGAAAGAAATGAAGAAAGAATAGAATGTACGATCAACGTGAATGGTAAGATAATAGAACAAGTGAATGAAGTGGTATATTTGGGAAGTATGTTTAGCAGAGACGGAAGATACGAAATTTATGTGGAAAGGCGTATTGCTGCCGGTAACAGAATCAACGGTGCTTTGGCTGCATTGTTGAGACGGCGAAACGTCAGAATAGCTGCATGTTTGGCTGTACACAATGCAGTTTTGCTACCGACGCTGTTATACGGCAGCCAAACGTGGGTAACACTGAAGAAGAATGTAAGAAAGATGAATGCTGTGGAGATGCGATCTCTTCGTCGAATATGCGGAATCAGTTTAGCTGACCGAATCCGCAATGAAGAGATCCAGAGAATGGCAGGTACTAGCGAAGATGTTACGGTAAGAATGAAGAAGAACGTGCTCAGGTGGTTTGGGCACGTCGAACGAATGAGTGATGAAAGAATGGTAAAAAAGATTTATAAAGGAAAAGTGAGTGGTAAGAGAGACAGGGGGAGGCCTAGAGTGACCTTCGAAAACACAGTAGCTACGATACTGGAGGAAGGTCACGAAAAAAACATGAGGACCCCCCGGAGGGCATGTATGAAGAGGTTAATGTCTGTGGTCGAGGCGAAAGAGGTATGCAGGGACCGTAGCGTTTGGCGCTCCGTCATCTCTGGCTACCCCGCAAGGGATATGGCGTGAAGATAAGTAAGTAAGTATTTGTGAAAAAACTTTAAATATATTAATATACCCGTAAAACAGTCAAAACTTAATAAAAATGCATTTATGGCCTATTAATAACTTATAATAACCATGTCTCTTGTTCTGGTAAAATAAAGAATATCATATCATATATCGTATCATATGTAATATAATTTATTTTGTGTCTAAACCACATGAGATAGATAAATTTCAATAACATCTTACTTTAGAAAAGACAATAAAAAATAACGATTAAAATAAATTAATGTTATACAGTAAGAAAATAAAAATAATAATCAGAATATTAAGTAAGAAATTTCAATGAGTAAATTGAATTCAATAATAATATAGTAACAGAATGAATCAAATAATGTAACTATTAATAACTAAACCACTCAGTACTCCTTATCGTATAAACTTATGGGTCTCTTATTAGCGTTATTTAAGAGTAATTTAGTAGATAGTCTTAACTTTTAATATTAAGAAACATGACAAGAAAATCTCCTTTCTTAGTGTCTTAATATTAAGAAACATGATAAGAAAATCTTCTAAATTAATGTCTTGATATATTGTTAGACACTAATTGAAGATATCGAAAACATAACAAAAATTATTAATTAGCTCTTACTGGTCAAAAGTGTGTTTCGATGTTCGCCTACTCCTCCTAAGCCATTTGAGCTAGAGCTTTCAAATTTTGCATATACATTCAAGAAAGTGTCTTACTCGTTTAGCAGTTCTTTGGTGACATTCGTCATTGTAGATTTTGATTAAATGGTCAAAAAGTGTCCCATAGATCAATATATATTTTTTTAACTTAGCAATTCTTTATAACTTAACTTTGCTATAATAATTGTGACAGGCGTCAAAATATAATAAATAGTTTTATAACCAGAAGTAGGGTAGCTTAAAAAAATAATAATAAAAGTAAAATTACACAACACAATCACGAATATTAAACAGTCTATCCGCCTATCAGTACAATTACGACGAACGAACTATACTTCTAACACGTCCTAACTGCACCAGCACTACCGTGAGAAGAGAGAGCTTCTTTGTCCGGCACTGCCTTATAAAGAAATGACGTGACGTCACAAGATGGCGCGTGCGGAGGGGATGTTATTCCAATACGGCCTCTCCTGACGGTGCGCCGTCCTCGGGCACTTGTTCGTCATTTTGGTGTTCTGCAAGACCAGCGGAGGAGGGTCCAGCTATATCATCGTCATCGTAAACATCTGCTGAAAAACAAGATGTTTAAAATAAATGTATAAGCCGCATTAGCCTATCCTCTCATTCATCTCACTTGTGGGGCCCCTTTTTTTTGTTCATTCAACCATTCTCTATTTCGTGAATAATACGAACAAAACAGATTACACAAAAATAAATATATTGGATACATATGTCCTATGGGCAGAGGCAGTATTACGCGATACCCAACTTTAGTATACCTTCAGGCAGAGGCAGTATTACGCAATACCCAACTATGTATACCTTCAGGCAGAGGTAGTATTACGCAATACCCAACTATGTATACCTTCGGGCAGAGGCAGTATTACGCAATACCCAACTTAGTGTAGCTTCGGGCAGAGGCAGTATTACGCAATACCCAATTTTGTATAGCTTCGGGCAGAGGCAGTATTACGTAATACCCAATTTAGTATAGCTTCGGGCAGAGGCGGTATTACGCAATACCCAATGTGTTCACCTATGCTAGCAACCTTGTGCCAGACTTTTACAGTGACACAACATACGTCCACACTGCTATACTTCACGGTTACTAAAAAATATCACTCACCCTCGAAAAACGCTGCACAACTCTCAGGGCACCACTCTCTCTTCCAAAGAATCATGCACTGAGCCGCCGCCTGAGTGGTTTTTCCGCGAGCGCCACTCAGCAACTTCAATTCGTAGCGGCCGCTTGATAAAACTTTAATTACACGATACGGGCCTCTCATTCCGGAATCAAGTTTTCCTGTAGACTGCGAGCTTTTTATGACAAAAACGCAGTCGTCAATTTTGAATGTCTTTGGAAGATGTCGGTCTTTATTGACATACAAATCTTGTTTGGTTCGGTTTTCTTCCAACAATTCGCTAGCTCGATTTCTGCACATTTCTCGCCAAGCTTCTCGACTAGTAGATGCGTTTTCAATAGCGACATCTCGAACCAAGGTTCTGATCACAGGCGTGGTAGCCTCAATTCCAATCAATAGGTTTACGGCCGATAATTGTGTTGACTTCTGCTTAGTTATATTTAACAAGAGTTGAATTTTGATAGAGACTCCGACCAGGACTTATCCTTAAATTTACTCTCAACGCGTATTAAGTTCAAAACTGTACGGACGTATCGTTCAGCCTGCCCATTAGAATGGTGCATTTCGGGTGTAACGTAATGTATGTCACAACCTAGCGTTGATATCCAATTGGTAAAGTTACACGCCGTAAACATACGACCGCGATCACAAACAACCAACTTCGGCACTCCAAATAAAGATAATGCGTTGTCAATGACGCGTCTAAGCTTGTTAGTTTCTTGACGATATATGGGGTAAAGAAGACAGAATTTAGTGAAAGAATCTACTAGAACATGAACAAATTTATAGCCGTTAGATTCCGGTAAAGGTCCTAGTACATCGACATGAATAGTATTAAAAGGAACACTAGGCTTCTGCCATGATGTGATGGGCTGTCTAGGGGCTTTAGGAACCCGTTTCTTTGATAAACAAATAAGGCAATGTAAAGTATATTTCGCAACAAACTGCTTAAGACCAGGGAACCAAAAATGCTTTCTGATAAGGTCTAGAGTTTTATCAGCCCCGATATGTCCATGCTCGTCGTGAAATATTCGTAACAGACTAAGTCGATGGCCTTTCGGAATGTAACACAATAGTCTGGATTCCTCGCCTACGGGCGAGTAGCGGTAGTAAAGTAAACCGTTACGATTTTCGTAGCGTTGTGAATCTAATTGGCCCTCACTAAGCTTTTTTAATAAGCCGCGGGTTTCGTCATCGGCTTCCTGAGCCATTTGAGCCCAGTTAGCTGGTTTATTGATTTGATTTACTTGAACTACTGGTGGATTTCTGCTAAGATAATCTGCATGCGGTATCATTACACCTTTCCTATACTCTATGGTAAAATTAAAATCCTGTAGGTATATCCACCAGCGCGCTACACGTGGAAGTAAGTCTTTTTTTTCGCTCGGTGGCCTTTAGAGCGTTACAGTCAGTTATAATTTTAAAAGTGGTGCCAATTAAATAGTGCCTAAAATGTTGTAACGCTTTAACGACTGCCAGCGTCTCCAACTCATATGAATGGTACCTGATTTCAGCGCCTTGAGTCACCTTACTAAAATACGCTACTACCCTCTTATTGCCATCGCTATGTACCTGCATAAATACGGCTCCGTAGCCAGCACTACTGGCGTCGGTGTGAATTTCCGTGTCTAATCGGGGATTAAATATCGCGAGAATCGGTTCGCTTGTTAATTGTGCGATTACGTATTGACGGGCTGTTTCTTGTTCAGAACCCCAATTAAACTTTATGTCTTTTTTTTGTCAAACGCGAAATACTAACAGTTCTAGTTGCATACCCTTCGATATACCGACGAAAGTATTCCGCTAGACCAAGAAACTGACGAACTTGTTTAACATTGCTGGGCACGGGGGTACTCACTAGTGCCTCGATCTTTCGAGAGCTTGGCCTAACCTGACCATGGGCTATAATGCGACCTAAATATTCAACCTCAGACGTGAGGAATTAACACTTTTTAAAATTTATTGAAAAACCGGCTTCGGTGAGAGTTTGAAGAACCTCCCGAAGTAGTTTTAAGCCGTCATGAATCGTTAAACTCATTAATAATATATCATCGATATACGTCAGGACATCACCAGATTCAATAAATTTTTTTAGTGTCTTGGAGATAATACTTTGATACACAGTTGGGGAATTGCATAACCCAAAAGGCATTTTACGGTATTCGTAATGTCCTTCGGGCGCTACAAACCCCGTGAGGTGCATTGAATCTTCACTTAATAAAATTTGGTAAAATCCTGATGCCATATCGAGACTTGAAAAGAATTTAGAACTCCCAAGGCGATCTATATGGTCCTCAATCAAAGGTAAGGGATATTTGTCTTTGACAGTAATTCGGTTAAGGTCTCGAAAGTCCACACACATTCTATCCGCGCCGTCTTTTTTTTTTACTAAGATGATAGGGCTCGCGTATTCGGATGTCGATTCCCTTATTATTTCTTTATCTATTAAATCCTTTATTATTTCTCTAACTTTTAATTTTTCTTGGAATGATAGCCGATAGGGATGATAAGTCACTGGTACTTCACTGGTCAAACGCATTTTCATTTGACCCGTCTTCACAGTTGTAGTAGCAGTGCCGGATATCAAAAATGGCAAAAAGACAGCTATAAGGGAGTCAAGATCCTTACCCAACAAGGGTGTGCGTATATCGTCAAGGCGCGCGACATTATATACTTTCGAAACAGCACTTTTTAAAGTTCGGGTTAGATACTGCTTGTTTTTACCCCGTCTCTATTCAAAACGTCGGTCCCGATTATAACTGGCGTACTCATATACGAGGACGGTACTATAATTAAATCTACCTCCAAAGAAATGTGGCTAAGTTCGACCGTAAGTGTTACGAATTCGCGCGCGATAATGTGGTCACTACTAATACCCTTTAAAATGCAGTGAGTAGGCTTCCGAGGACACGCGAAATGTTTAACTGCGTCGGCAGATATTAGCGATACATTTAAGGCGCCACTATCGATTAAAATATCCACCGGTATGCCTTGTATAACCGCGCTGCTAATATCGTTGCTGTTGGTGGTATGCGCAAGTTCTTTACACAGATTAACCTTTCTTCGATTACTATTCTCTGATCTACTTTTTGCGAAACAATTATTTGCTTCATGACCTACTTTTTTGCAAAACGTACATGTCATGTTAGTATGACTTTCGGACGGTTTTTGTTTTTTTGGACAGGTATGACGTGTATGTCCCTTATTACTACAAAGGTAACATCTAATAACGGAATTGTTCGGGTTACGCCTCTTAGCTACATTCTGCGTTGGACCGCGGTCGTCTATTTTGCCACTAGGGTTTGGTTATAACAATAATAACAATAATAATAATAATAATAATAATAATAATAATAGTAATAGTAATAATAGTAGTAATAGTAGTAATAGTAGTAATAATAGTAATAATAGTAATAATAGTAATAATAGTAATAATAGTAATATTAATAATAATAGTAATAATAGTAATAATAATAATAATAATAATAATAATAATAATAATAATAATAATAATAATAATAGTAATAATAATAACAATAATAATAACAATAATAATAATAATAATAATAATAATAATAATAATAATAATAATAATAATAATAATAATAATAATAATGATAATGATAATGATAATGATAATGATAATGATAATGATAATGATAATGATAATGATAATGATAATGATAATGATAATGATAATGATAATGATAATGATAATGATAATGATAATGATAATGATAATGATAATGATAATGATAATGATAATGATAATGATAATGATAATGATAATGATAATGATAATGATAATGATAATGATAATGATAATGATAATGATAATGATAATGATAATGATAATGATAGTAATAGTAATAGTAATAGTAATAGTAATAGTAATAGTAATAGTAATAGTAATAGTAATAGTAATAGTAATAGTAATAGTAATAGTAATAGTAATAGTAATAGTAATAGTAATAGTAATAGTAATAGTAATAGTAATAGTAATAGTAATAGTAATAGTAATAGTAATAGTAATAGTAATAGTAATAGTAATAGTAATAGTAATAGTAATAGTAATGATAATGATAATGATAATGATAATGATAATGATAATGATAATGATAATGATAATGATAATGATAATGATAATGATAATGATAATGATAATGATAATGATAATAATAATAATAATAATAATAATAATAATGATAATAATAATAATAATAATAATGATAATGATAATGATAATAATAATAATAATGATAATAATGATAATAATAATAATAATAATAATAATAATAATGATAATGATAATGATAATGATAATGATAATGATAATGATAATGATAATGATAATGATAATGATAATGATAATGATAATGATAATGATAATGATAATGATAATGATAATGATAATGATAATGATAATGATAATGATAATGATAATGATAATGATAATGATAATGATAATGATAATGATAATGATAATGATAATGATAATGATAATGATAATGATAATGATAATGATAATGATAATGATAATGATAATGATAATGATAATGATAATGATAATGATAATGATAATGATAATGATAATGATAATGATAATGATAATGATAATGATAATGATAATGATAATGATAATGATAATGATAATGATAATGATAATGATAATGATAATGATAATGATAATGATAATGATAATGATAATAATAATAATAATAATAATAATAGTAATAATAAAGTGCTGATAGAACAAACACTCGGAAGCTATTAAACTGGGCTCCAATGTTGGAGGTTGGGCTTGAAGCTGGTGTAGCACCCTGCAGGCTTTTTTGAAATTCAGCCATCTGAGTGTTAAAGTGCTCCGTCATGGTCTGGATAGATTGTTGTATGGCCTCCATAGTGTGACCAATGTGAAATATACTGTGCTGTGTGATGATCTTCAATAACTGATTGTGCCACAAGTTAGAAGTTGGTAAATGGAACTGACACTGGCAGGTTTGAAAAAAACTTAAAACACTCTTTAAAATATGCAAATTATAATATTATTAAATTAAAAAAAAAAAAATAAAAAAAAAAATAAAATAATTATGTTAAAATAAGCTTTAAATTTGACCTTCTTTTTCACAAGCTTATTGCTTGTTTGTGATATCTGTACAGGTACTGAATTTGTTTCAAATATAGACATACATACATACATACATATATATATATATATATATATATATATATATATATATACACCTAAGTCTGATTTTACACGGTAGATTGGTTCCAGAAAAAACCGTGTAAAAAAAAACCATGTAAAAAAGACATTGATCCTAAGCAGAAATTGGTGATTGGTTCCTAATCTCTAAAACCTATTAAAATTAGTGAAAAACAATGATTTTGTAAGAACAAGTATTCATGTTTATTTAATTAAATCACATATACAATGTTTATTTTTACAAGTAGTTATTGAAGATTATTCACAAAATATTAACACATTTCAATTGCTCTGACCCGTAAATTTGCTTGTATGCACAAAAAGGAAATTCTAAATTTGTGATACGAACATATTTCGCAGAAAATAAATTTGACAAAAAAAATTAAGCCTAAAAATTTTTAAATCGTGCTAAATGGAATAAAACCGTGTAAAAAAAATATAAATATTTTATTTTCAAACCGTGTTGTATCAAAACCGTGTAAAAACAGACTTAGGTGTAATATATATATAAATGTTTCTCAGTAATCAATTAAAAATATTACGTATTTTTACATAAAACTTCTTTTATACAATGTTACATATTTCAAAATAATTACCGATAGGGATAAAAATTATGTTATATGCAAACATGCTTATATTAGTCATTCCAGGCCAAATTCATCTAGGAAAGGTAAAAATAACAATTAGTTTGTTTGTACCTAATGGGCGAATTCGAAGAAGACTACAAAGTAGACTACTTTTCACTGACATGCAGCATCGTTCCGTGCTTGTAGCTGCGGCAGCTTGGTAGAGTGTGAAGGGGTCGATGGTATACACGACATATAATTGTCATTGTATATTTTACTACATACAATATAAAATGAATACCTTTTTCAAAAGTTACCTCGGACCAATACTTCAATAAACGAAAGTGACTATAAAAGTGTATGAAACTTATCAAAATAAACAGAAAAAACATATACTTTAACTAATAACAATAATACATTCAGTGTCATCATTTATATTATTAATATTTATATTGTTGTTGTCTTTATTTCTAGTCTATTTAAATTAAATAAGAACAATGTTTGACATTATATTGTGTCTGTCTGCCTCTTCTAGTTATGTTCTTGTTTTCATTAACATTCAGACCAAATATATCAAAGGGTTAGCAAATAAATGTGAAATGATATTGATAAGCTATTAATTTACAATTTTGATAACGTTAACTTAGTTTTTGCCAGCGGTTTTACACGCACGTTATACTGCATCTTTTCTATATCCCTGACAACGTGAAGGATAATTTCAAAATGATCTGTTAAACTAGGTTAAATTTTGAAAGAATAACTAACATACAATTGGACCCGCATTCGCAAATGCAATATTAGTTATAATAATGGATGTACAAAATTTCAAAATTAACGTTATCGTTTGTGTGAGACCCATGCTATATTGTTAATAAGGGATACTGGCCGGTCATTTCAGAGATCAAAGATTTGAGCCTTGTGGGTGTTGATGGAGGTTAATTAATTTATTGAACGTTTACAGATTAGCTATAATATATAGCTTTTAGTCAGGCGTTTTTTACAATCAAATATGTATTCTATCACTGTAACTATACTAAGTTAATATTGCGTATCATTGAAATAAACGAAAATTCTACGGTATTTTATATTCTCAGAAATATATTTTGGTTCCATAAAATTGTTTGATAATGTAATATTGCTTGTAGTAAGTATAAAAGGAAACATAATAAGAACTAGAAATATCAAATGTTTTTTCTAGTGTACACAAAATGCAATCATAGAAAATACGAAAATACTACGTGGTAAATAAAAATGTTACTAGTCAAAATAGTATAATATTCTCCTTGATTCTAAAAACAATGTTTGAAACTTGTAGCAAAATTTACATAAACTAGTCCATCCCCATTAGAGTTATACTTTGTGTTATGTTAACGAGTTGTTGGAACGTTCATGTTACCATCTGTCCAAAGCAGATGACCTTTTGTGTTCAACTTAGTTGTATTATTTAATTAAGGCAGTGTATTACATTTAGCTACTAAATCTGCTACAGCATTAAGGTTTCTCTCTGCTTCGGTGAACCATAACTTCAATAAACGAAAACTTTTATACAATTTATTCGATTGTGTAAATACAAACATATAACATAATTTTGTTCCTATTTTTATAGGCTGTATATAGATACATTATATAACTGTTAAGCCTAAAACCGAGATATAAAATATTCACAATAAGACTGCTTCTCACTATGTGTCAAAGCAACCTTTATATTTGATAAATATCAGATTAGTGTTTCATGTATCTTCGTGTCCGTCCTTCTCCGTTAACCTAATTTATATTTATTTATTTACTTTTTTATTTATACATTTTCCCCTTTGAAACAATATCAGTGATCACTTGTGTACGTCAAATGAGTGTGACCGGAATGCCTATTTTGATACCATACTTATTAAAAATAATGAAATAGTATAAAAAAGAATTAGCGTCTAGCAATGACCGGTCACTGCAAGCAACACCAGTTAATGATAAATAGATAAATTGAATTATTATTATGATTTATAAAACTTAGTAATAAATAATATCTCTACTTACAGTTTTAATATATTAGATTTAAGTTTTAAAATAAAAAGGTATTCAATAACAGAGAGCAACTTACTCTGCGTTATTATAATGTTTATACTAAAATGAAATTGAAACTTACCACATCTCGATATATGTTTAATACCTTCATACTTATATTCAACGTCAAATGTTCACAAACATCGGTTTCTCTGAGAAGTACCGAAGCCTCTAAATCCCTTTACCAAGACCGCATAAACATAATAAGTAAAAGTAAACGGATTGGAAAGGATTTGTGTAGAACGTGATGGTGGATACTGGATATTCATATTAATAAGTTTTTGATTATTCCGTCCAAATAAACTGCAAACGTAATTCTTCATCTGAACATTTTTTTTTTTTTTTTTTTTTTTATGGAAGAGGAGGGCAAACGAGCTGGCGGGGCACATATGACTTGTGATCACCGCCGCCCATGAACTCTTGCAACATCCGAGGATTTACAAGAGTGTTGCCGGCCTTGTAGGTAGGAGTAGACGCCTTTTTTGAAGGTACCCATGTCGTACCGATCTGGAAATACCGCCGAAGGGAGTTCGTTCCACAAGCGAGTGGAACGTGGAAAAAATGTCCTTGAGAACCGCACAGTGGAGGATCGCCACGCATCCAGGAACCGCACAGTGGAGGATCGCCACGCGCCACGCATCCAGGAACATACTTTAGGCATAATCTTTAAGTTCCTAAGTTTTTACTAATATATATCTAAAGAGAGCTGTGTCGAGCGATCAGAACATATGATCAAAATTAAATATTTAAAACAATATTTGTTAGGCTAGAAAAATAAAAAAAATAAATAAATAAAGTACCTGAAAAATCCAGAGTATATAAATGTAGAAGCATTAAAATTTTGCAGGGTGTATTACAAGCAAATATTAATAATCTTCATCATCCTGAATATTTAACTGGCGATACAATTAATTGTTTTTTCTAAATGAATTGGACCGCTGCGTTCTCTCTTACCATAAACTAACTGATCTGCGCTTCAATGCTCCACGTACACTTTATAATCTTATTATAGTAGTTGATCAGATGTCATTTAAGATATATATTTTAAAATGGGTCTATTTTTATTGTTATATTTTTTTTGTTTTCTTTATTTTACTACTTTTTACTCACTTATAATAAATATTTAGTGCACGGTATCGGAATTTTAGATGTTATATATATATATTTTTTATTTTATCTTATTTTTAAATATTGAGTTAACTTTTAAGTTTTGATGCCTGGTTCAATTATTCAGTATTAGTTATTAAATATGAAATATGGGATAAACAATTTGTTTGTAGACCTAAAAATAAATAAAAAATAAAATATATATGGCGTTCCAAAGAATTGTGCTGTCAGCAAATAATATACAAATATTTCCCGGGCTATGCAAGGTGCCAGATAAGATATAAATGAAATAGGGATATCGTAAAACAGATATTATTATTATTGGAACTTATTTCCCAAAAGCATTTATTTGTCTTAATATTTCTTTGATAATAGAAGATGGTTATTAAATCAGTGTTTCTATTTCATTATATTTATATGACCTTAATAGCTAACAAACAACTCTCATCAATAAATGTTACGGTATTTGCATTAGTAAGTTTAGTCTCGACTGTACATTACGAAAATTTTAAGTAAAAGATGTTTAAAATACTATATATCTTATATATACACATTTCTCTCGTAACTCTTTCAAATCAAACCAACCAAAAATAGGAATATAATGTTTTCCCCTAATGATATCCCAATTTTTTACATTAAATTTTAATTATGGGATTGTTTTATATCGTGCAAAAATGTTCAACAATTTTAATTATTAACCAGTGAAGACGCAAATACCCAGGGTAATTCCCTAACGAACTTTGACGAAATTATAAATGTTAGTAAAAACACAATTGATTTTTAAGTAAAATGATTATTATTTATTGAAGAAAAGAAAATGTTAAATACGTGTTTATTTATAATTACTAAAAAATTACAAAAAAGTGTGATTAAGAAAAAATACAAAATAGTTATATAATTAAATATGAAAATAAACTGAATCAGTAAATTATAAACAGCGTCATCTCTCGACAGTAATGAAATTTTTTCCTATCCACAGACATCCATACATCCATCCATCCGAAAAAAGTGAAAACAATACAGAACGAACAAAGTTCGTTCTTGAAAATGATATACTATATTAAATTATTAATTACACGTGCACACACATGTATAGCAATACAGTAGCTCGATTAACAAGCTACCGGACGTAGTCCTGCCCGTGTTGATAGATGATTCAGTCTATAATTATAACAAATTTATATGCGATCATCTAATATCTCAAATATTTGAAATGGTTAGATTGGTTAGAAAATATATGGATGTATTTTACTAAGAATTACTGTAATCTGACAAATTACAACTGTAAATTTTTTGTTAAATAATCAATATTCATCCATATAAAAGTATGCTTTTTTTGCATACTGATTATGGTAGCAAATCTTAATATTATGAACTCAAGTTTTGCTAGTAATTTTACTATACTTGTAAACAGTGCCCTTGTGATTGTGCCTACTCATTCAAGAACGTATTACGTTAGTAATTTACTGAATATCCCGTAGTAAGTATGACATTGTTAAGACAGTAAGCATGAAATATAAAAATAACAGTATCGTTTTTAAAATTGTTTTTAATGGACAGTTATATATATTATAACATCTAGCTGTTGCATTAAATACGTATTAAACTAAAACATCACAGCAATTAAATGTTCTGAGCCTGATTAGGATGAAAAAGATTAAATGAATATTTTTAAGAAAGCTACTTATCCGTTAAGCAGATACCAAATGTTTGCCATCTCATCTCAGATTGCATTTCTTTCATCCGCCTTTATGTAGACCTCCTTGGTTCACTGTATTTCCTTTGATTTCATTGCGTTTTAATAAGATGACGGAAATGTTCGAAATTGGTACATATTTATTGGGTGTTTCAAAAAACCCACAATGCTTTTAAGATTGTAGTATATTAGGGAAAATACACGCACCGTGTGATGCATTTTTATGTTATGTTTATGTAAAATAACTCTTTTTTTTACAAACCGTTTGCAATTTCTATTTCTCTTATTGTTAGACCCTCCTAAAAGAAATAGCGTATTTACCGAAAATGCTTTCTTCGTATACATACTGGTAACATAATATGGTTGATATTTTGCGAATAAAAAGGTCGCTAATAATATTCTAAAATTGTATTCATAGTTATAAATATTTTTAATATTATTAAATTATTAACCCATAAAATTATTTATAACGAAAAAAACAGGTTAAATAAAAATTATTTTAAAATATATAAATTATTTGAGAGCAAACCGCCTATTATTAGAATTGTAAATACAGGGTGGACCAAAAGGCCCTTAACATTTGAATCGGTTGCCGCGTCTAGCAGCGCTGGCGAAGGGAGGATGGAGGGGTAACGCATTGCAAGAGCGGCCAATGAGATTTTAGTACCATGGCGTCGTTCAGCGGTAGTCAACGTGAGTTTTGTGGAAGCGAGTACTATCGAAAGAACGATTCTGCGACTTTAGCTCAACGAAAGTTTTGCGATCATTACAAGATACGACACTAAAATCAAGCTCCATCAGGTGTATTAATTAAAAAATGGGTGTTCGAGCTTGAGAAAACGGGTTCAACAATGGATTTATCTCGGTCTGGCCGGCCTAGAAAGTCGAAGGACCTCAAAAACGTGGAGCGAGGAAAATCGTCTGTTTGTGACCAACCTGGAATGTGCCATGAATATCATTAAACCTCATTCTTAAGAAAGATTTCCATATACATCCCTAACAAATGGTGCAAGAATTAAGGCCTCAGGACCATGCCAAATGTTCCAGTTTTCAAACGAAATGGTAGAGCGGTTCACCAGCTTTACAAACATTTTTTCTAAGTAGAGGTACACTTCCACCTAAATGGGCATGTTAATAGACAAGTTGCATTATTGCATGATATTGATGCATTATACTTGATGCATATTGATGCATTATACTTTTTGGAAGACTTAAGAGGACGTGCGGTTACTGTGAATCTGAGCGGTATAACACCATGTTAATTTTTCGCTCCAGCGCTGCAGGATTTTACTGGTTTTAGTAAACGCTTATGGTGTCAGCAAGATGAAACCACTTGTCATACATGACTCGTTAAGGACAGCTCGAGATATCTTTGGGGATATCTTAAAGCCAAATTTTACGACACAAACCCTTACGAATTAAAGAATCGTATTCGCACAGAAATCCAAAACATCTCAACAGAAACATATAAAGTTGTTATCAAAAATTTTAGATTGTAGAAATGCCAGAATAATGAAGGATTGTATATGAATAATGTTATTTATAAGGAATAAATTCCCCTTTCTTTTACTATCGAAAACAATAAGCAATTTTAATCTACTGTAATTAATTTTTATCATCTTCATTTCAAATATAAACGGACTTTTGGTCCACCCCATACAATTTCAAGGTTAGCAAAAACCAATCATTTTTTAAGTAAACCTACAATTATTTTAATGGATAAATAATAAAAACCTTGAATTATCTTTAAAATACAAATATATAATTGTATGTATGATTTATTTTAGCGATTTCCCCTGAATATAAAACTGCCAATACTTTATAAATTATGTAAATTTATTCATAAAGTCACTGACCCGAAGCCCGACTGGAAAACAAAAACGATAGCGCGAACGTTTTGGCAGCTGCTGTGTTCGATGATCGTAATCGGCTATACGAAATAAAAAACCTGATTGAGTTATAGTTGTGGTTGTTTGTATAAATTAATCAAATAATAACTATTTGGCATGCCCGTTCTAAAAAAAAATAAAGTTTTTATAAGGCAAATCGCATAAATGTCATGACTTCAAATAAATAAACATTCCATAAATGTTTATTGTGGTCTCGAAACTTTGACATTGAAAAACAAGGTAAGTTACCTTGTGATGATAATAATGATTGATTCAGAATATTTCTTTTATTATATTTTATCATTATTGTTGTTTACTGTTTAAATAATTTTGCTTCGAGAAAATAACATTATTCCAGAACACTATATTTCAATATTTTTTTAAAGCTGTAAACAGTTACACGTGTTTATAAACGTTTTCAAATATGAGTGACGTATGACTGAGAGAATACGTATATTAAATTAAACGATTATTTGATACAGGATTGTAAAAAAAACAGGCTATATTTTTCTTCTTGGTTTTCTTAAACAATTTTATTTCAATAATTGTATTAGAATTATACTCAATCTTAACTTGACGCAAATATTTTACTTATTTTATTTATTTTTTAATTATTATAATTAAGTTCTTTATGAAAAATAAAGTTGACGCTGGTTGTCTCAAAGTTCATATAAACGGGTATTCTCATTCATTTCCTTGGTGCTTTCATTAACAGTGTTTTGAACAGAAAGTTACTATTTCCATGTGCTGCAGGGTACTAAATCTGCTGTTGTTTAGCTCAATTGGGTCGCCTGGACGTGAGGTAATGTGTAATTTTGGATACAGTTAGAATGCTCTTTATTACAATATCTTTAGAATTTTGCTTTCAAGTGAAATTAAATAATTTGTTCCACCGTTATGATTTATGATGACGTTGCCAGATCATATTATTATGATTAGTCAAGTGCTAATATCGATAGCGTAAATTTAAATAAATAGATATAATGTTAAATATAAATACTAATAAGGAATATTTAAACTTTCGTTGCTTCAATATTTTAACGAATTAATTATTTTTAACATATTTTGTAGCGTACAGTTATACAGGGTGGGCCAAAAATTTTTGCACTTTTGAAACATGTCTAGAAATAAAAGTACAAATGTTATTTTGTTTATGATTTATTTAACGTAATTATCATTTATTAAAATTTATTTTTTAAAAATGACATCGTCGAGATGTGCTCCGTCTCGTCGTTGGCACTCCTGCAATCGACTACGTAAACTTTGGAAAACTCGTTGACACATGCTGCGAGGAATCGCGGCTATCTCCTCGTGGATGTTTTCTTTTAATTGGGATATGGTCGTCGGTTTATTAAGGTATACTCGACTCTTCAGATATCCCCACAAGAAAAAATCGCAAGGTGTAAGGTCCGGGCTTCTGGGAGGCCATGGGATATCACCTCTGCGAGAAATCAATTTGTTAGGAAACATTTCTTTGACCACCGGTAAAGTCACGTTTGATGTAGGGCATGTTGCTCCATCTTGTTGCATCCAAGTCCGGCTATTGTATCCTTCAAATTCATGCAACTGTGGTGTCAAAACTCTCGCAACATTTTCACGTATTCCACTGAGTTCACAGTTACGTTATTTCCTTGATTATTTTCAAAGAAGTATGGACCGATTATGCCCTTTGCGGATATGGCAGCCCACACTGTCGTTTTTGGTGAATGAAGAGGCTTTTGGTATTTATAGTGAGGGTTTTCCGTGCTCCAATATCGACAATTATGTTTATTTACGTGACCATTAATGTGAAAATGGGCCTCGTCCGTAAACAATACATTCTCAAGGCTAGAGAATCGCTCCAGTATAGATAGTGTCAGCAAATAACTTGCGTTGAATGTTATCGTTTGGTTTCATCTCCTGTACAATTTGAAGCTTATATGGGTGAAGTTTAAGGTCCAAATGCAAGATTTGCCGCAGACTAGATCTTGGTATAGCAAGAGCCGCCAACCGCTTACGTGTAGATGATTCTGGATCGTCCCTTACAGAAATTTCAACCTCCCGAATGTTCTCTTCGCTTCTTCTTGAACGTGGTCGCCCAGTTTGTTTAATATTCGTTGTCGATCCCGTTTGCTCAAACTTTTTAACCGAAGCTTTAATTAAATTAACACTTGGACACTCACTTACACGTTGTAATCCGTATTCAACTCTAAAGAGGCGTCGTACAGTAACGTAGGAATCGTTGTTTTTGTAAAATTGTTTTACGCAAAAAGCACGCTGTTGTCCCGCAATTCCCCGCCACCCGCGCGCCCCTTGCTTTCACGGTTTTGGAGAAATCAAGTGTTGCTATTTGCAAAAAATTTTTGGCCCACCCTGTATATATATTACAGCACAGCAGTACAGCTTATCCGTACAGCAGTACGTTTATATGACATGAATATTAAATAGCCTTTAATTTTTACTATATTTTTTTACCGTTTACATTCTACAACTATTATATTTAGCATATGTATTGTGTTTAAATATTTTAAATTCTCAAAATAGTTGGTATCAAATATCAAATTGTTATTTTACTATTTGGAATTTGTATTGTATTTCCACTTATCGAATTCTATAATAACATATTTTAATTTACAAACAGATTGGTTAAGTATTATAATATGAAATTTACATAATATATATATATATATATATATATATATATTTTATTTTATAGGAGGGCAAACGAGCTTGCGGGTCACCGTTAATATGTGATCACCGCCGCCCATGAACTCTTACAACATCCGAGGATTCACAAGAGCGTTGCCGGCCTTGGAGAAAGGAATATATTTATTTATTTATTTATTTATTCATGTACCTCATTATTACATAGATACTTAAAATTATAAAATATGTACATGGGATAGCTTATCTCTTAGAAGAGATCTCTTCCAGCCACCCCTGAGTGTAAGTGCCTTGTAATTGACAAAGTAGGTGGGTACACTAAAATTTAAAAAATATATATATAATAATACTTAAGTAATAATAATAATAATAATAATAAGTAATATAACATGCTTATATAATGCAAAGAATAAATATATAAACTTACATATTAATAAATAAATAATATATATATATATACATATATAAATATATATATATATATATACAAACATATATAAACATATATACTTACACAAATAAAATTTTTATATGCCTTTTTTGAAGGTACCCATGTCGTATCGATCTGGAAATACCGCCGAAGGAAGTTCGTTCCACATTTGAGTGGTACGTGGGAAGAAAGTCCTTGAAAACCGCACAGTTGAAGATCGCCACGCATCCAGGTGGTGTGGATGGTAAAGGAGGCGATGGCGAGCTGTGCGGTGGTGAAATTCGGCGGTAGGCATCAGATCGAATAGTTCTTCGGAACACTCCCCGTTGTAAATGCGGTAGAAGACGCACAAAGAAGCCACGTCTCTACGCAATGCCAAAGAGTCCAGCCGTTCACAGAGCACCGGGTCCCCGGCAATCCGAATGGCTCTCCGTTGTACGCGGTCAAATGGTAGAAGCTGATATTGGGGTGATCCGGACCAGAGATGAGAACAGTACTCCATGTGTGGCCGGACCTGCGCCTTGTAGAGCGCAAGTCTTTGGCCATGTTTGAAATACTGCCTCGCTCTATTGATCACTCCCAATTTCGTCGAGGCCAACTTGGTCTTGCTCTCCAGATGACCACGAAACTGACAGTCGCTCGAAATGTCGAGACCCAGTATTCTGATACTTGGCGAGGCAATAAGAGGAGTGCTCTCGAAGAGCTGTGATACGACATATGGGGTTTTTTTAGTGGTAAACGCGCAAACCTGTGTCTTTAGGGAATTGAACTGAACGTGGTTCAGTTCACCCCACTCAGAGACCATCCCCAGGGAAGTCTCTATTGAAGACACAAGTTTCTTTCGGCACTCATCGACGTTTTCCCAAGAGAGACCTGCACGACCGGAATATACCGCATCCCCAGTGCTGTCATCCGCATAAAAATGTATGTTGGAAATATCCAACATATCATTGATGTGCAGGAGGAATAGAGTTGGGGATAGCACGCAGCCTTGGGGTACACCAGCGTTCACGGGCTTGGGGTCCGAGCAAAAACCGTCGAGAACGACCTGTATGCTCCGCCCAGTGAGGAAGCTGATTATCCACTTGCATAAACTCTCGGAAAGCCCATAGGAAGGTAGCTTCGAAAGAAGCCCTTTGTGCCATACACGATCGAAGGCTTTTGACATATCCAGACTAACTGCCAGACCCTCTCCCTTGCTTTCAATAACCGTTGCCCAACGGTGAGTGAGGTATAACAGAAGATCACCAGCTGATCGACCATGGCGAAAGCCATACTGCCGGTCATTGATCAACTAGTGATCCTCGAGGTACGTTAGGACCTGTCGGTTTATGATAATCTCCATTATTTTGGAGAGAATGGAGGTAATGGCGATAGGCCTGTAGTTAGCTGGGTCCGAGCTATCACCTTTTTTAGGGATCAGATGGACAAGGGCACACTTCCATGAGACCGGGACTACGCCTTTAAGGTAGGAGTGCCGAAATAGATGCGTTAGCACTGGAGTCAACTCAGGGGCACACGTTCGTAGCACCAGTGGAGAAATGCCATCTGGCCCACTCGACTTATGAACGTCCAAGGAAAATAGAGTCTGCCTGATAGTTTTTTGCCGAAAAACTATTTCCAAACTAAACACAAATATTGTAGAATATTAATATAGTTTTGATTCCATAATAATAATATTGTCGCTTAACTTCAAAATCATCAAGTCTTATATTGAAGTTCTGTTAATGTGCCTGCTTTTTCCTTATATTACTTTTTTAGCACCTAAAATTGATTTATAGTAAACCGCTAAAGAATTACAACAAAGCTATAGATCTGTTTGTTAAATATATTCTATGTTTATGATATTAATTTAGAAAACTTCCTTTGCAAGCAAACTATATTCAAAGGTCCGATAATAACAGAAATGGGAAAACACTTCGTGAGCAATGAACTTGTTTTACATAAATCATTTTCTTACGCAATCCTTATTTTGATTTGCGACAAACTTGAGGCAAAGCTATTCTGTATGTTTTGGAACACCTATCACCTTTATACAAATTGTAAACATTTGAGTCTCCTTATTTGTTCTCGATCAGACTTCCGTGAACAGTACACTGAATGGAACAATCCTATCTAAATGCAGATGAAGCTGACGTGACTTGTACAATGTCAGGGAATTCAACCAAGTCTTATTAGTCATATAAATATTTAGTAGTTATTTAGGAACATAATAAAATGTGGTTTGATTTATTATATATTTCAATTAGATCTGTAACGATTTCACCTATTTACTAACTTCATGTCTTCTCTTTTTATATTTCCTATTATATCTTTTATTCATTTAAACTCAAAGTATTGGCGTAGTCCAGCTAGTTCACTTAGCTTCATTCGACGATCACGGCTGAAGTTTTTTGGGCTGTAAGGTTTTTCATTAATAAAACATTATAAAGAAGTTTTATGAATGATATTGACAAACAAACTAATCTCTCATCCAAAGTGCTTTATATATAGAAGCTTGTTTCAATGAACCACCAAACCTCAAACCAACTTCTTTCCAAGATATCCTGGATACGACATAAACGGCGGTCAATTACTATTAATCGAATAACCCGTGGGCCTTTTCCCTTCGCTCGTTTTGTAAGCAACTTCTTTAACTTAACAAGTGACATGGCATCGCATATGTTGCTTTTAGTTATATTTCTGGGTACACCAATTAAGAAACCAAAAGAAAACTGTTATCCAAGAAATGTGTTTGTACAACGTACATGTTAATAAGACACACGATAGGCCAATTAAGAATTAACCACTATAAGGTAATTACTGACCTCAACAATCTAATAGAAATAGAGCTGGTAGCTAAGATTATTACACGTTACAGTCATGTAAAGAAAAAATATAGATTTGCTTTCATAATAAATTACTGCATAAATACTATTAACACACACACACACACACGCAGGCACGCACGCACGCACGCACGCACGCACGCACGCACGCACACACACACACACACACACACACACACACACACACATATATATAAGTACTAGTTAATTATTTCTGTCACCTTTTGAAATAGTTAAAAAGACAGTAAGTATCTTTAATAGTTACTATATCTTGACATGTAATTGCAGACATTTATAATTCAATTAATTATTCAGTTATTTCTAATACTACTTCCTTACTTACTGTATTATATTAGAATGTAAAGATTCTTACCAAATATAAAACTATTTCAGTAAATGTTAGACAGTGAAGTCGCAAATACGAAAAGTTTCCTCGTTCAAAGTAATTAATATCTATACACAAGTACTAATTACTTACGGAAGAAAAGAATCAAAGAGAAGAATGCCAATTAAAAGATTCTGGTTTTTTAAAATGGTTTTACGCATTTGTTCTAAGCGATCGCTTTTATTATGTCATTATAAATATTTAGATTTAGGAAAATTCATAAATCAGAGTTGTGACTGTAAAATCGAGATTTGTAGATAATTTAATGAGTTCAAATAAGATAAATGTTAAAAATGTTAGTAATCGCAATTTATCAGGAAATTTTTGTGATTTTTTATTATGAAAAAACTAAACTAAATAAAAATGACGCCTTTTTTGTATCCAGGTGGTAGGGATGGTATAGCAGAGGATGCCGTGCTGTGCGCTGATGAACACGAAACACTACCCATCGTAAATGCGATATAAGACACACAAAGAAGCCCCGTCTCTACTCAATGCCATGAGATCTAGATGTTCACAAAGTACCGGATCTTCAAAAATCTGAACCTCTCTCCGATCGTACTGATCGATCGATGTGTACGCGATCAAAAGGTAAAAGCAGATATAGAGGTGTGTGAGGTTAATTGTGGGAATACCATTTTTGAAAATAGTTTTATTTGATGAATATACATAATTTCCAAGAATTACATATTATATGACGTTCTTCGATTTTTTTATGTTTATGAATGGCGATTTCCTTATGATTTTAGCACAAACAATATTTATAAAATAAAATTATTAACTTTTATTTATTACATTATTGTTGTGATTTGCTGTTAGTTGAGTAATAACCCTCGAATAAAACACTCAAAGCATACAAACTGAATCTGAGTAAAATTATATAAAGTTGTTGCTATAATGCGTATATATAATAATGACTTCATATTCTTTAATGTCCTTCGAAAACTATACTTTTCATAAGTTTTTTCCCCATCTTAAGACCTTTTTTATTTAACAAAATTCACAAATACTTATGAATACCATATATTCATTTCATAGACTTTCTAGCAAAAATATTACTTGTGGTAGCCTTAAAAAAAAGACTAAGAGGGAACAGAAAAATTGTTTCAAACTTCAGTTTAACATAACATACCAGTACCTACATAATAGTAATATTTATTATGATCACAGAGATGTATACAGGCACCAGCCTCCTACAAATGATTTTTTGTCTACGTATTTATTTAATATATTTTGTATGAATTGAATTGAAGTTTTAAATGAATAAGTGGTGAGAGAAATAAATAAATAAATAAAAATAAAAATACGAGTATCTATAAAATTTTGTATAGTACTTATCAGAAATGATTTCTGGATGGGTTTACCAATTTTATGAAGTAACGGTAATATAATAAAAAACGGTTGCCATTGTTACTTTCCTATTCCTATATCTGCTGATATTTATTCATACTAAAATTAAAAACTCTATTAATATTGTTATCGACCCTTAAAACTACATAAAACTATTAGGTTTCTTCAGAAATCTGTTTGTCAAATGAGACCGATGCACTTGCATTGCACTTCAAAAATAAATGTAAACCCGTCTTTGCTCTGCTGTTATACTTTATAATGGACCCAATAGCTTTTTATGTTTACCATTGAGTCACTCTGAAGCGATTTCCTTACGTATTCAATCTGATACACTCATTGGAACATTCATTACAACTTTATAAATTAGCTATAACCCTGGAGAAAAAAACAGGTCTTTTATTAATTAAAAATACTAACATTGCCTGATTTATATTACCCGATATTTGAATGTATACTGATTACGCGGGTATTTTATATATTCTAAAGTTTTTATATCGTTTTCACTATTTATTGCTGTAAATAAAACATTTTTATTTTCATAGAAAACAAAACAAAACATCTGTGACCCGCAAGCTCGTTTGCCCTCCTCTTATATAAAAAAAAATGTTTAGATATTCCCATTCCCCAATTAAGACTTCTGAAACCATTCGCCACTGTATTAACAATCAATGTTGAGGTAAAAAATGCAGATATTAAAGGTACCATTAGTAAAGTAATACCTACGAATATTTATTTATCTTTACTACTATTACCAAAGTTTAATTGAAATTTTAAGTACATACATGATAATATCATTTGATAACATTTAAGTGTCAACTTAAATTCGTTAAAATGGATGTTTCTCTTAAATGGTGATTTATTATTTTAATGTTCCATTATTTAGTTAATAAAGATTTTTTTCTTATTTATTTGTCGTCACAATTTTTATACTAAATTACACAACAATAAGAAACAAGATATATAATGAGTATTATTTTTATTAAATTAATAATATTTTTGAAGAACGGTCCTAGAGTTTCTTTCACGTCACAATAATCAACAACTATGGATTAGTCTAAAACATCATTTATATATAAGTGTTATTATGTATCATACATTTTTTTCTGCTATATTATAATATAATTATGTGATTATTTCTCCGTAGCTACAGAATATAATATCGCTAAAGAAAATACCTCGTTCGACAGGGTCGATCGTGTTAGGTAGATTCCCGTCGGTCGGATCGACAAAGAAAAACTAGCCAGCAGTATTCTATTGGTCATTACGAGTCTTATAACGGGTCACTCTGCATATATTGGGTGAGCGGGGAACCACCCCTCACCCCTATTTCCTAAACGGGGGGTCACATCAAAAAACTTTTCGGACAAAAAAGTTTCCTCTTTTAATTTGTTAATTTTCTAAGATTATTCCGACGGAAAAATTTTGCCTTTTTCTGTGACTTTTTTCGGTTTTTAACTTTCAACCCCCGCAGCCCTCCAACCCCCCGACCGATTTCCGCCGTTCAAGAACTTAACCTTCATTTTGTCCTTAAGAATGTGTATACCAAGTTTGAAAATCCTCCGTCAATATTTGCGACCTGTAGCGTGTCCCAAAGGTTTGCACTTTTACCCCCCCCCCGTCCCAGCCTCCCCTTTCACTTTTTCAAAAAAAAAGAGATGCTACGGTTGTCCTACTAATTTATCCTATCGACCTGTGAAGTCAGATTTTGCCTACGATGAATTTGGACTGATGGATCATATATACATATATATATATAGAGATATATAATTTTTTTTTTCGACGGATTCTCAATCTCTAGTTCATAAACGGCGTAGCGCCCCTACTTTGGGGTCTGGGTCCCGTCATCGCATAGATTGCAATAGGTAGATTCATCTATGGAATCTACCTAAAATACTGTTTAACCTAAAATACTGTTTTAACCGGGCCGTCCTCTACTAATGACAACTTGATTCTTTTCATTATAAATACAAATTCACATTCTTAATACCTTTATATATTAATAATATCATGTCATCTATTTCGATTTAGTTGATATAATCTTGTGTAATTTCTGAAATGAAGTTTAAGCATAAACAAATACCTGAATCATATCCGAGTTACTCCTCTCCTGAGGTATTCCTTTGCTTACGCTGTAAAGGTGGCTATTTAGCAAAATTATGAATTGTGGAAGACAAGAGCGATCACAAATTTTAGCTTCATTGTTTTGGAAGGATAATCATTGATAACAAAGTTCATAAAAATAATGTTTTTGGTGTTACCTTGACTTGCTATCTAATTTGAATCGAGCTGTTTTCAAGAATAGTGTTGAAGTTGAGTTCATTCAGTCTTTGCTTAATTTTGATTTAATGAACATGATAATAACTAAGTATGTATGTTTGTAATTTGTATGTATTTAATATATATTTGAATATCTTTTTAATACTTTTAATATATATGTTATAATATTTCTTTTTCGATATTTATTGTACCTTTACCGCAAATATCAAAATATTTTCTCCTATAATAAAGGGTTTCTGGTAGAGATCTCTTTTAAGAGATAAGTCATCCTTTTTATGTAGATTATATTTTATATAGATTGTAAATTGTATTTCTTCCTGGTACATAAATAAATAAATAAGTAGATATAAATACATATATAATAAATAATAACTGATATCTTCTAATTATATTATGCGAATATCATGTTTAAAAAGAAATCTTTAATGAATGTATAAAATTCCTATTAACTATAAATAATATTTTCGAATTCTTTTCATGTTAATGAGTCTCGATTTCCCTTTGATTTAAGCACAAATAATCTTATGAAATATAAAAAAAAACTTTTTTTTTCAAGACATTATTATTGTACTTTGTTTTAAGTTAGTGATCTTTACATTTGAATATAAGTAAACAAATGTGTTGCCATCGGCTAACGGCTTTTTCATATATGTGACACTTTGTGTAATGCTTATTTTTGATTCCTGAGTAAGTAAGTATATTGAATTGGCAACAAACTGTGATCAGATAACAGAGGCATTATAAGAATCCTTGTTGTTGTTATTTCTTTTCACAGTACCTACTAAGATTCTTCATTATTTATTTATTTATTTATTTATTTATTCTTTATTGTTTCAAAACAATTGTAGAATGCTCGGACTTAATGCTAAATAGCATTCTCTAACAGTCAACCTTGAGAACGTGCAGAGACCTTAAAAGTACAACACAATAAAGCAATAGTTTTAGTTTTTACAGCGGTTGCACTCCTCCTCATTCAAAGTGCACCTCACTAATATCACTCTAATCTCCTACCTGTCCACCACCACCAGGAGACGGAGCAACCGCACTTGCTGTTTTTGACGGAGACACAGATACAATGTCCTTTGAGCGCTGCATACCTGGATCATCCCGGTTACTCGTTAGAGCACAACTTTCACTCACGTGCCGGGGTCTGTGTGTACGCGAGGAACGACCTCAGTCACCTTGAAGACCCCACTTTTCTTCACTATGAGTTTTAGTAGACACAGGAGACGATAAAATCCTGTATTCCTGTGTCTACTGTTCGCACAGCGGTGACCAGGAAACAACTAGATTATTTGAGTATCTCGGTGAGGCTGCTGATACGGCTCTGCATCAGTACCCTTCAGCGCAGCTCGTCTTTCTAGGGGCCTTCAATGCCTGGCACTGGCTGAGAACTGGCTGTTTCCGTTCCAGAAGACCGACCATGCTGGAAGAGCAGCGCGGAACTTTGCATTGTACTTCAACCTCTTTCAGCTGGTGAGGCAAGCGACAAGAGTACCAGATGTTACTACAACCATACAACCAATTGCCTGGACCTTCTGCTGACAACTGATCCGGACAGGTATCATGTAGAGGTCTTCTCTCCTTTGGAAACGTGCGATCACGGTCTGGTAAAATCTGTGTTTACATATTCCCCTCCAGCTTTCGAATCACATGGTGTTAGGCGAGTATGGAAATACAAGTCAGCAGATTGGAATGAGATGCGGCACTTTTTTGCGTCTTATCCTTGGCGGCAGGTCTGCTTCTCTTCTTTAGATCCGTCGAGTTGCGCGGACGCTATATCCGATGTGGTAGATCAGGCAATGAAGTATTTAATTCCTTTTGCTGACGTATCCATCGGTGGCAAAGTTCGCCCATGATTATATGCCCAATGTGGTCATGCTGAAGACCGAAAACATTCGGCATATCTCATTTGGGCTGATGCTCGAAGCCGCAAAGCGCCGAACGTACGTTTAAAGAAGAGAGCCTTTAACCAAGCTGCCAAGTCCAATTTAATTATCCAATTGTCCAAGTCAATTATAGACCAATTTCAATCACCTCCATACTCTGCAAGATTATGGAGCGTGTATTGAACTCGCGCATTCTAGCGTACCTTGAAGGTAACGATCTACGGTACGGGTTTCGTAGAAATAGGTCCTTTGGGGTGTCTTCAAGAGAGGAGTGAATAGGTTGCTAGGTTAATGTGCCTTACCACCTATGGCTACATTTCTACTTCCCATCAGGTAGAATGTAGTCAAGCATTAATTTAGATGGTATAATATATATATATTCCAGAGTATTAATTATTATTACATACATTTGAAGAAAAGGCTATACACATATTATAAATACATAACAATTATTGAGAGATATAAAAGTAAATACAGATATTATAAAGGACAACACTGTTAATAATAAGTAAATAAAATAAAATAAAATAAAAATATTAGTATCATATTCTAATATAAAAGTTTCTCACAAAAGTGTCTGTAGACTCTTCTTTTGAACATAAGCTTTGTGCGAGATTTCTTGACATCATTGGGTAGAGATTTCCAAAGTATAATACATTGAAGTGTGAAAAAAATAGGATACAAAACCAGAGCGGTGAATAGGAAAAGCTAAACGTAGGAGAAGTAGGAGAACGGAGGCACCTCTCGTGTGAATCACTGAGATAACGAAAATTGCTTTTTAAGTAATCAGAGGATTGAATAACATAGAGAAAAGTGAATTAAGCATATGAGACTGTCTACGTTCACGAATAGGGAGCTGGTGACGATAAGAGGAGATATGGTCAAATTTACGTAGACAGAAAATGAAACGTATTGAGTAGTTGATGAGATGATCTAGCTTATTAAGAAGATTTTCAGTTATGTCTGAGTAACACACATCTTCATAATCAATAATAGGAAGAACAAGAGTTTCAATAAGATACTTTTTTGTAGCGGTAGATAAAAAAAAAAAAAACGGTACAGGGAGTGCAAAACTGCAAAGACCGACCGACTAATTTCGTTAACTTGTGTAGACCAGGAAAGTGTCGAGTCTCTGGATACCGAGTTTCTTTACGGTTGGTAAGAACGGTATAGTCAAAGTACCAAGCTTGACGGGAGGAACGGAGTCTAGATCTATTTTACATAATTGACGTGATTATACCTTCATTGTAGGTACTAAAACTTAAAAAACTGTATAAATATTGTTATGTATTCTTAAAGCTACATATGTAACTTGTTAGGTTTATTCTAACATATAAAACATATGAATATTTGTTTTGATGTAACATAAAACTTAATTGTAAGTTATCCTCCATAAGTATTATGCATTTTATATCTCACTTATATTCAATATAATTCTATTGAGTATGTCCACCAATTAGTTTCCTGAGAGTGAACTATTACTGTAATATACAATACGGTCAAATACATCTATAAACATGTTTGAAAATGGCTACAAAGTATAATAAAAAAGATGATATAAAATGCTCTCTAATACTAGCTTATATTTTGAATTTTAGTATGTGTCCGAAAAGAATACAAAAAGCCGTTGTGAAGAAATATAGTGCAAACAAAGATAATAACAAATGTTAAGAAATGTTTATAAAATCATACATTTTAATGGAATAGAAAAAACAAAAATGTCCTGAAGATTTTATAACAATAGAGATACTAGTAAGCTGTCTCGGGAGATAGTGTTTATTTTATATCCCTCCCACCTATATCAGTTCAGACATGCAATGAAATTAATTAAATATTGACAAAAAATACGCAAAAATTGCTTGATTTATTTTATTGGAGCAACTTGCGATACTGAATGAAATAATCCTTAAGGTTATTATGGCTTGGAGGCATTAATTAACATTGCATAAAGGTCAATATATATACAATGTAGTATTAAATATTAATTATATATTAACACTGTCATTGGCTAACCTGGTATAAGCCGCGGGAACTTGATATACTTAAAAGGATTTATTGGCTTTTTACTTCCTATTGCAATAATTAAAACATTTTAGATCAGTTTATTTTCATAGAAAACAAAACGATTCATTTTCTTAACCCAAACATATTTCTGTTTCAATTCCCAAACCGGTTCTTCTGGAAATATTTGCACGCTCGTTAACACAATGAGTTCAGCTGAAGATATATGTTTTTCAGTACCGCAACAGCGAAACACGTTGAGGTATAAAAATTGACGATATTAAAGTTACTCTTAGTTCACTGAATAGAGACAATTTATTTTTTGCAAAATAAATTGCATATCTTGAAGATCAGATATAATATGCATAAGGATATATGGAATAGAACGACCTAAGAAACGTTGAAAATACAAAAAAAGAAACCGTATTTCATATGATGTATAAATTAAATAAATAAGAATTCGTTCGCTGCTAGTCAGTCAATGAACGAGCAACACAGAGCTTTAATAAACGTTACAAAATAAAAAAACCGAGGTTAAAAGAATTGTTAATTTTAAACGAGTGAAAAGCCTTGATTTTTAATTAGCCCCATTAAGTTAATTAACTTTAGGCCTATTGTTAAAATCTGGGGTATTTTCTTTAAACATATGTAAAAAAGAGAAGTGCATAATTATTATTTTCTTACATAATTAACTTTATGCATTCATAAAATCAGAATTAATTTACATAGAAGTGAAAAAGATTCACGGTTTTTAATTTAATTTTAAAAGCCACATAATTACTTTATAAAACAAGAGAATACCATTTGTAAAACAATAATATGACATCGGAAAATATAATAAATAAAACAATTTGTTTACCTCAACAATTGAACTGAAGTAAAACTTATAACTTAGAAATGAATATATAATTAGAGTTACAAATCAGGGAATATAAACAAAGTTTTGATTACGAAGTAACGGTTAAATAACTACAGAACATAAACTGGAAACTTGACTGGTTTATGTGACATCTTTTTGTATTAAATTATTTTTGTATTATGTTATACTGTTTGTTTTCCAAATAAAGTAAAATAAAAAAATAAATGAGTTATAAATATGTGTGAAGCTGGAATTCATTAGAAATGGAAGCTATGTTATAAATCCCAGGTAAAACGAAGTTAACAAAAGTGTGTATTTTTCATGCAAAACAGGTGTAGTAAATCATACCGCCGACGTTTGCGGCCACTCGGGGTTTAATTATAAAAAATATGAGCAGCTTTCCGAGCCATTAATTATAAGATTAACTCAAACAATGATGGATGACATACACGTAGTTTGTTTCTGTATTCATTAATACCGCTCCAAGTCTTGTCTCTTCGCCGCCAGTCACTGTAATGAGACACGGCTTTGGAGCAGATAAATGTTTTAGATATTATATTCTTTAAAATCATTCATAAAAGAAGTTTTGATAAATGAAACAAAATCTACTTCCATGACAAAGACAAATCTACTCGCTGTATTAGACAATAATATTAGAGTACATTTGATATTAAAACTTTAAAAAAAAGTAACACAAAGTAAAAGCAATCGAAAAGGTTAACAGCAGATTTGACAACAAATTATTTTGTTTTATATTCATTTTGAAAAACATCTTTTATAAGACCCTGCGAGATTGCTTCGTATTTTCTTTTCAATTTCAACTTTGATTATGAGAACAAAAAAAATTTCATCGTCGTCATGTCAAAAGCAAATAACATAAAGTATTTTTTCAATCTTTTTACTATTTCTTAAATGTTATTATAAACGTAGGTGTGAATTAGCTCTAAATAGATATTGACTTATGTTATTATAATTTCGTAGAAGAGGCTGAGTTTGTTTTATTTTATAATATACTTTGATTAACAATCAGTGGATCTGAAACAACTCTGAATACAACAGTATTTTGTAGCAGTGCTCTTAATATTAGGGTGAGAGTCGTGTAACCAGTACCTATGACGGTGTAACTGCTGAAATTCGTGACTTCGAAAATATTTTAACAGTTTATACGTAAAGTAAATGTAAGCGTATGAAGAATATTGTACATTAATAAAATGATTTTTTAATAAAAATTATAAATATATTTAAAGATTGTGTCTCTTATAAAAACAACATTTAACAAGTTATACATACCGTAACAGTGACCTACGATAAGTTACTTAGACACGGCCTTTAATAACATTATAATAATATTGTAAGCTATCCCAACTTAATATTCATTCATTCTTACATTAAAAGCTAAATTATCTTATAAAGGTAAATGGCATATACCAGGGGTCTTTAAGTAAATACGTGAAAATATCCATTTCTCATTAAGAAGTGTCTTTCACTATTGTTTTAAAACTACTAATATTAAGTGTAAAATAAAAAATACTAATATCAATTGTAAAATCATCGATTTGTATAAATAAGAAAAAGACTTCTTTTTTAAAACGAAAACATGATTTTGAGTTCAGTTTCCCTGATGCAGTAGTTTCATGATGATTTCCTTGTCGCTGATTTTATTTTCTAATTTTGTTAAAAATATAAATAATTATAACATGGCTAGTATTCCATTTGCAGTTATCTTAATATACTTTGTTTTTCTGTATTTAAATTCCTTCACGGATGAGCTTTGTATTTTTTTTATATTTAATTTAACAAAAACTTATAAATCTATATCATATACAAAATTTTTAAATACTGACTACAGATAAATGTTTGACAAATTAGAAACGATTTAGTATGTATTAGTAGTAAATGGTAGATAATTGGCAACTTTGTTCATAATTACATATAGTTGTTTATAATTCATATTTTTATTATTATATAGATTGTACCGAAGTCGCTTATAAATACTAGAAACCACTTAAGCTAAACCCAGTATCGTCGCATCCACACTGCATAATTAATAAAGGTTCCTTACTACGCTTCGTAAACAAAGAAAAGATAAATTCTGCTGAGTCTTAGGCTGTCTGCTTTTCTTCATGTTTTGTAATCATGTCACTATGTGTACCAAATATATTCACGTTGACACGTTGAAATAAAATAGCTTTTTGGTTTGGAATATCAAGAGAAATCTTAATTACTTGGCGAACAAATTTCTATTGACTTGAACTGATAGTAATTATAATTTCTGCATTTTTTTAACTGCGGTAGTGAAAAACATTTATTAATTCAATCAGCTGAGCTCATTGTGTAAGCGTGCGAATAGTTTCAGAACTAATCGAGCAACGGGGAAAGGTAAAGTTACTCGTAAATTGATAAATTGTGTTAGTTAAGTAATAATGTAATAGTGTTATTTGATCGAAGCGAACGAAGTGAGCGGAGCGTTTTACTGGAGACTTTTTGCATTCTTTGTCACGAATTGGCTCAAAAACTACTTGACGGAAAATTATGAGACTTTGTTAACAAAAAGACATACAATAGTTGATGGTTTTTTAAAAAAAAATTGAGAAATGTCAAAAAAAAAATTATCTTTTTTTTTAATATCATGTCAAAAAACTGATATCCCATTGAAGTCATGGGAAACGATGAGTGAATACACTGGGCTCGCTTTGCTCAATATGCAAACGGCACCCGAGATTTCGCGAGCGCAGCGAGTCGAAATTGAGGGTTTGTTGGCGCCCCTAGTTTATTAATGTTAATGGTTAATTGACATTGTCATTTATAGTATTTACTCCTAGTATAAATGTATTGTATGACTGTTTAAAGAAAATACTTAAACACTTTAAACTAAGTTCCAACGCCCATATACATTCACATCAGAAAAGATAATCTTAATTTTTATAAATTATAAATTTAAATTTATGAAGTCAACTTCACAGATTACTTTGTAAGGAATTTTAAATATTAAATAAAACACATCATTAGTAATAAATATATTATTATAGATATTTTATATTATATATATTATAATACGATTTTGAAAAATCTTGTTTACTTGTGGTCCAATCGCCTCCTTCTAATACTAGAGTAACTTTGAAACTGACACGGACCTTATTCTTAAATTTTAAGATTACAAATATTATTGTCTAATACAGCGAGTGAATTTGTTTTTGTCATGGAAGTATATTTTGTTTCATTTGTCAAAACTTATTTTATGAATGATTTTAAAGAATATAATATCTATAACATTTAATCTCCTCCAAAGCCGTGTCAAAACCTAAAAACCCTCTAAACAGTCAGGGCCACTAACCCCTGACAAATAGTTGTGAGTATTTGTTATCCTAGCTTATTTACATTTTTATTATATTTTTAGACCCTATTATCATTTGATAATCCAACTGATAATTAAATGAATTTAGCTAATTAATTAATATTACCGTATGAGCAAAATTATATTATTTTTTCAGCAACAGTCTCTTTTATTCCAAGCTTTTATTAAAGTAAATAGAAAACTGTGTCAGAAGTTATAAGTTTGCTAAATACTTTAATAAAAGCTTCCTAAATAAAAGCTAAAAAGTCCTCGAACACAATGGACGGTTCTTACAAGACATTCGAACTCGAAGGGAAAATGACTTCTTGTTGCCGAGGGATTTATAAAACAATGCAAAAGCGAGATATAACATTTATCTCCAGTAAAACTTATTTATCTTACTTTATTATTTTATAGAAACCAAAGATATTAGTATAGGCAGATAGTTAAGACGCTACGTATTTTTTTTATATATGCTCTATTTATGTATTCTGTCTCCTTAATAACACTTATTGTATATTGTTATATAATTATTGTATTCTATAATCTCGGCTACTGACTTAAGTCAGTACTTTTAAAAGTAAAATCCTCCTACAATTATAATTACTTAGTTATCTACTTTGTAAAAGTCTCCATTTCTCTATCCCCTAATCCCTGAAGACAAAAACCTCACACTTGAATGATAAGTAATATTATATCCAACATGGAATTAATCTAACCCTTGTTACTTATTCAACCTTGTTATTCAGAGCTTTATTATTATTATTCAGAAAGCTATTGTTAAATCATGACAATATTTAGCAAAAATTAGACATTTGTTGTTAAGGTGTGCTTACACATGTTTGTTTTAAAAAATTCTATTATCGCAGTTTTAAAATAAGGAAAACGTTTTATTTTGTTTATATATTAACCTGTTAGTCACTTAAAGTTCCTCGATGGTTTTGTATGGAATTGCACAAAGATAACACTGGATGATATCGAGTTTTAAAACAGGAATTACCCCCACAATTACCATAACGAGGTCACTATGAGCATATTAGTTTCTTAATTCATTACAGTTCGAACTCTTAAACTTTTGCTATTAAATGATACAGTTTGTCAATATTTTTGTTATTCTACGTTTCTTATATAATGACATTCTCGGCCTTAGCGGGTAGAGTTGAAATAAGATTATATGTTGGATAAGTGTTGGTAACATCGTCAGCGTAGCCAGAGAGACTGTTATGATTGTTTTTGTTATTGTTGCCTATAATTAAAGTAATCTTTATTTGCCTGTAATAATAATAATCTATATTTATTTAAAAACTTAATATAATATTTTTTCTCAAAAAAGACAAAAGTTACATATTTCTAATGAAATACTTCAAAGCACTAAGCCACTGTTCCTCATCTTCGTCACAATCTTTTGCTACTATTACTCTATATATCGACTCCACCTGTGGCAAAACACATCCGGAAACTACTACTGTTTAAATCATAACAGGACTGCATTTTACGATATTTTTGTAAAAGGTTTTGCAAGGACTTTAAATTTATTAAGTCCTTGTAAAGAAACTCTTCTTGTATAAAATTTTGTAATGAACTTAATAGATAGATAATAAACATGTTACCTTTAGGATAATGAGGAGCCTCAAGATGTTCTATTCATTATAGCTGTTGTCAAAATACTTCACTTTACTTCACTTAAAAGTGAATATTTTTAATACTTTAAATATAATTCTATACCGATATAATATTTTTCTAACATAGTAATATAACCACAAGGGTAAAATAATATTATTATTAATACAAGAATGGAAAAAGATTTCTAAAGAATAAGCTGAACCAAACCGTGAAATTGTTGGATCATAAGAAATAAAAACAACAGTCAATATATTGACAGTTGGTGAAGAGTTCTCTGCGACACGATTTAGAAATAACAAAGCTCTTCGTATCAGATTTGTTGGTGTGATTGAAAACAATATATTGTTCACCGTCCATTATCAGCGTATATTGCTTTTTTCTTTAAGCATTAACAAAAATGTTCACAAGTTTTTTGGAGATAATTTGTTACAAAATTTTATTAAATTTATAATTTGAGGTGTGTTATCTTATTTCTCACAAAGTGACTTCAGTCTTTAGTTTTAAAGATTAAGAATATTAAATGATGTTTCTTCTTTAATTAGCATGTATATTGGATTATGCAGTAATCTGTATGTGGTGTTATGTCATGAATAACGAATATGAATGTACTATCTTATGTAAGTAACTTTTGATTTTTGACGAACATTTAAGAATTAGGACAACCCGTCAGGCTAAACGAAAGAGTAAGAATGACGCATACACAGAGTGTAGAATTGAACTGACGCTATGTTTCTTATTCATTCCCTTGCAAAGGTTAGGAGAGAAAATTAACTGGCTATGATAATATATTTGACCTAAGATGGATAGATTTGTAATAAAATATAACGGATAACAAAAAATCATGAACAGAACCCATACTAAATTTTATTGCAATACAAAATTTAAAAAGTATAAAAATCCGTTTCATTTGGCTATTGTTTATATAGTTATTTTTTATTAGATTTGGATGATTCTATTTTAGCTGACAAAATATTTTGAATATTTTAATTTATTTTACATACAATCATTGACGCATCTGTTTTAATTTGAAATGTAATATTGTACACTTTATTGTCACTAATCTAAGTATCTACGTAATTACTTTCCGTTCTCATAATTATTATTATTATTATTGGTGTTTATAAGGAATAGATAATCTAGTGAGATCGATTGTCAGTACTGACTGACCAACATTTTTAAATTCTTAAACCTGATATACCAGTGATACATAAGAGTGACTCAGTTAATATTTTGTATAAGAATATGTATCTTATTAATTTGATTCTTTGTTAAATTATCGCATTTCTAAGTAGTTTAAAAAATTTATTAGAAAGAGGCGTCTCTAGAGGTATCTTATTTTGTAACAAACAAACAAACCAGTTCAGAAAGTCTCTTAATGACTTTCGACCTATCAGTATTCTACCTTGTTTATCAAAAATTTTAGAGAGAATAGTGTGTAGTCAACTTACGAAATTTCTAGAATCTCATAATATATTGCCCGAGGTTCAGTCTGGTTTTAGAAAGCGAAGAAGTACTACTACTGCCCTTGCAAGTGTAATTGACGACATATTATGCGCGCAGGATGCTGGTAATGTCACTGTTCTTGTGTTATTAGATTTTTCTCGCGCATTTGATACCCTTAACCTACCACTACTTTTGTCTAAATTAATGTTTTACGGCTTTAGTAAAGAGACTATTAATTGGTTTAAAAGTTACTTGTTTAATAGATCTCAAGTAGTAGAAATTTTGTGCGAAAACGGTTCAAAATATCTTTCTGATTGTAGCACTGTTTGTAGAGGTGTGCCCCAAGGCTCAACTCTTGGTCCAGTGCTTTTCACTCTTTACTGTGCTGATATTATTAACAATATAAAACATTGCAAATATCATATTTACGCAGATGATATTCAACTTTATATCTCATGTAAACCGTCAGATTTCAATATCTTAGTTAATAACCTTAATACTGATTTAAAAAATATTGTAGATTGGTCTGTTTCAAATAATCTTATTTTAAACCCTAATAAAACAAAATATATGATACTAGGAAGCTCTTTTCAAATAAGAAAAGTGTCTTACTTAGCACCATCCATAAAATTACATAATATGGAGATAGAACGCGTATCTGAATGTAGAAACCTAGGAGTTTTAATGGATGAACAACTAAGATTTAAAAATCACGTGAAGCAAACGATTCGCGCTTGCTTCTATCGCCTAAAGATAATGTATCGCATAAGAAAATATTTAAGTACAAAAGTACGTATTATATTGTGTGAGTCTCTTATTTTGTCAAAGCTAAATTACGCCGATGTTGTGATAGGACCTAGACTTTTGGCATGTACCAAGCGTCTCATTCAGTGTGTTCAAAATGCTTGCGCAAGATATTGTTTCAAAATTCCTCCGCGTTCTCACGTTACAACATTCTTAAATAATGCCCACATGCTGAAGATGGACTATCGTCGACAGTTACATTTTGCCACACTACTGTTTGGGATAATTAAATATAAAATGCCTCCATATCTTTATCACAAATTAAAATGGGTTGGTGAAGACCGGCTTACACATTATACAAGGGCTACGTCGAACATGCTGAGTATGCCCCATTTTAATACAGCAGCTTTTCGTGGTAGCTTCAAATATACGGCAACTAAGTGCTGGAACAACCTGCCCCCTCCTCTTCGTTTATTAAAATATGATAAACGCATTTAAATTAAAATATAAATCATATCTTATCAATTTACAATTAAATAATAATTATTTTTTTGCTTTGACTTAAACTTTATATAATAAGTATTGAAGTGGTTTATATCCTTTATGCGATCACGTTGTTCCTTTTATCTACTGGCTATATTTCCTTATAACATATCTAATATTTTTTTTTACTATTTTGTGATTTAGGTTCATCTTAAGATAAATACATATTCTATGTATATTGTATGTGTATGCGTGAATGTATATAGATATATTTTTCTATGTTCTTACTTAAATTGTGTGTATATATGTATCTTTATAATATTATTATATTATTTTTCTTTATAAAATACTTATTTTAAAGTGACAGTTCCTGTTTTTTTTTTTTTGTTTTTCTGTTTTGTTTTTAATTTATAACTATTGTTAAGTTAATGTTATATTGTTATTGTCATTTTCAATGAAGGCACAGTGCGACCTGGCTCAATAAATGGCAGCCACAGAATACCAGCGTTGAGAGTTTTCTATTCTCAACATATGCTGAGTGGTCATCCAATTCGGATGATATAGAAAATATTTTATTTATGTTAATTTTACTTTTATTTAATTTCTAATATGTGTACCTAATAATCTATGTTATCCGAATAAAGTGTTTTGATTTGATTTTGATTTGATTTGAAAGTGTACACTTTCTGTTAATTATTTCAAAATACATTTATGCTACAAATCCAATGTTGTACATATATACAGTACTTACTATATTATATATAATATACTTTATTACATATAAATATACAATAAAGTATTACAGTATAACCGTATGGTTATAATGTAATATTTTCTGCTATAAACTCTTTCCGTATATAGTATTATTATTTATTTATTTATCTTCACGCCATATCCCTTGCGGGGTAGCCAGAGACGACGGAGCGCCAAACGCTACGGTCCCTGCATACCTCTTTCGCCTTGGCCGCAGACATCAATCTCTTCATACATGCCCTCCGGGGGGTCCTCATGCTTTTTACGTGACCTTCCTCCAGTATCTTATATACTGTGTTTTCAAAGGTCACTCGAGGCCTCCCTCTGTCTCTCTTACCACTCACTTTTCCTATATAAATATTTTTTACCATTCTTTTATTACTCATTGGTTCGACGTGCCCAAACCACCTGAGCACGTTCTTCTTCATCCTCACCGTGACATCCTCGCTAGTACCTGCCATTCTGTGGATCTCTTCATTGCGAATTCGATCAGCCATACTGACTCGTAACTGACACGTTTGGCTGCCGTATAACAGCGTCGGTAGCAAAACCGTATTTTGTACAGCCAAACGTGCAGCTATGCTGACGTTTCGCCATTGACTCTGTTACCGACAGCAAGCATTATAATTTTATAGTATATAAATGATACAATTTATCTTTTACATACAACAGACGCGTAATCATCTATGGGATTAATCAATTCAGTTCGTCTCAACTAGTGTGTTGTATGTCCTACATACCATGATACAATAAGAGGGTAGTATCAGACAGTTTTATTTTATAATTTGTTCTTATAAGTTCCGACCTACACACTGCTTGTGTAGGTCGGAACGTCGGTCGGTCGGTGTTAGAATCTCATATTTGGTAGTCCCGTATCGACCGTTTATTTTGTTCTATAATCAATGGTACGTACTAAGGTGCTAACACATTTACTTTTTTGAAAATTCAAATGCTAAATTACTTTACTCATTGCAAGGATTTTATTATATTCTTACAAGATTTGATTTATAATAAAACTTTTTGTCTGTAATACTTGATGTAAAATACACATTAATAGAGTTCCTTTTCACCGTACTTTTATATTTCATTGAGTAAATTGTAAGTGAAGATGAAGGATACGAATATAAAATATAAAGTAATACTTTCAATAGCTACATATTTATATAAAACTATTACATCAAATATAAATCTCATCTTCATACTAGTTTTATTGACGACAAAGTTATGCGTTGTTATCCAATATTTGACTCGTAGTTGTCGTTTAAGTTCAATACGCAGTAGTGGGTTTTCAAATTGACAAGGCAAGAGACATTATTAAAAGTAAAAATATCTGGCACACTCGCAAATGAGACGAAGCTTCTTAGCATTCCATGGTTTCATTTGAAATACGTTCCAGAAATGAACTGATGATCGTTCTAGAAAGGCCGAGACCTCTTATATACCTAAATTTAAATTTATTCCTGATCAGTTCGTTACATAGTTCATATTATTTGTTAAGCTTAAATCTTTGGATATGTTTGTTTGCCAGGGTACAGTAAGTTCCACAAGTATAACGTGCCTTAGTTGTTTTGAGTACAGGAATAAGTCCGGCCTAGATTACAAAACACAAACATTCCCGGGCATTTTGTATTGCCTTTCATACGTGTCCATCATGAGAGTCCAATCAGGAGACGCGTCCAAGATGGAATAAGGTTTTAGTTTAGACTTTTTGGACGAACCTGCCCTTATAAACTCTACTGATATTTTGGTGGTTGTTATACCCTTCTGCGCTTTTGCTACAGAAAGACTAACCGCTTCTCGTACGATTTCTAATACTTTATCGTTGGCGACGCGAGTATTTATCTCTTTTTAAAAGTACCCTAAACCCTACTAACAAGTGTTTCGCCTTGCCTCCCCACAGATGTTGCAATATTTTTCGGTGGCTTTACCCCATCTTACTAAATTACTTTGATCTGGAAGAGCCATTTGAAATGCATTAAGATGAAATTTTAATAATACTGAGGACCAATCATGAAGCAAGGTGCACCATCTTAAAGCTAGTAGAATAGAAAAATCTCCTGTGGTCACCCATTCATTTTGCAATTATAGGCTCATCGCGTGCAACCGATAATTATGATTTTCATCTTGCCAATAAAGGATTTTATTATTTCTACGTCTTGTTCTTTCCTATTTCATCCTAGCCTTGCTTTATTTCTTTGAGCCCCTATCATAAATTGTTTATGTAATTGAAGTCGTGACTCCAGCTCTGCGGCAATTTTATCTTTTGGGAGAGAAGTTATAGTATCATCATTCGATTGTGAGATGATATGTCTCTTGGATCCTCTTAGGTGTTTATAGAGTTCCGATCGTTTCTTTAATTTTAACCCAAAATTGTGTCGGTCTCTAAATAAGGTACAAGAGTCCGCTGGATGCGCTAACCCGAGTCATGACTTCAACGTCCTTATGACGCTTACATCTAACTTCTACAAAAGGGTCTTATTAATATCATAAACGAGGAAAGGCCAATTTAGACGTGATGTTAAATAATTATCATATATCCAAGCCTTTTTGATGTTGATAAAAAAGAAAAAAATATTTTTGTTAATGTATTTATTAGAGCTATTGGTCTAGTGTCCCTAGGATCCGAGACATTGTCGCTTTTAGGAATGAGGACAAAAAGAGCATTTCCGAATGTTACCTTTGTTTACCCTCTTAACCAGATTTTACCGAATATATTCAATAGATGTTTATGGATCGACGGACATTTTTTATAAACTATATAAGGAATACCATCCGGACCTGGTGCTGACTTAGATGGTTTCTTTTTAATTATCTTATTGATTTCCTCCAAAGTTGGTGGGTTGGCATGAAAATGTATGGAAGGACTTTCAGGTTTTTATTCGTTGGGATCCCCATTCAGTCTTTGATTTTTTAGGGACTTCATATGTGCTTTTATAGTAATCGAAAATTTCCTCGTTGGTCCTTCTTCCTCAAGAGAAGCTTACCTTTTTCGTCTTTGAAAATGTTTTTTAGAGTACTTAAAAGGATTTTTATCAAAATCTACTTCGTGTTTTGCCCGGTCAAAGCTATCACGGTTTTTTGTTATTTGTTGTGATATGCCTTGTATTAATTTAAGAATTGACGTTAATGCCCTAGACAGTTGGTGACTAAGTTGGTTGTCGCCAATGTCTTTGGCCCTACGAAATTTCTTTATGAGGTCTCTTTTTTTCATTCTCATTTTCAATTTAAAACCGTTTTCTTTATACTCATGTGTGTGCTCAATTGAAATAGTTAAAAATAGTACTTTATAGAGTCTGTACTTGCAAGTCGGGTACCTGGTTTGAGCCCGGATGCTCTAACAGGTCCGCTATATTTTAATCGTGTATTTTCCATGTCGATTGTTTAATTTTGGGAATGCTAAGACGAATTGTACATATATTATATACGTATGCTTAACCCGATTTCTATATAATGCGTATAAAAAGTAATTTATCAATGAATCTACTAATATAATAATGCTGAAGAATTTGTTGAATTTGTTTCCATCTATTTCTCATTTATTGAGGATAGAAACAACATAACAGATATTGTAAAACGAATACAAAAATATAAGTTCAAGTGTCTTAATGTTCATAACTTGTAGCGCTTTTAAATTATACGGACGAAGTCGCTGGCAACAACAATGATATAGTTCAATTAGACGAATATTGTCTTTGGAAATAAAAGTACTTTTGTTCTTATAAAATTTCAAAGAATTTTCTTCGACGTAAACACAAAAATATTTATGAAATAAAATTACTGACATTTATATTTCGGTAAATATGAATAATAATTTTAGAAAATAGCTACTATATTGTTTTATATATATATAAGTACACTTGTTTGTGAAATAATGATTTTATTTGTGTGAAATTTTGTGCAGTACCTATTTCTGATCCCCGGGTGGCTTTTGGCGAGTGGCTTCATCAGATTGCGGTCACATAATAAGGATCATTGTGGTTCTTACTTTATTTTTAACATTTTTTCGATCAAATAATTTATATAAGAAACAATGTTTTACAAAATTGATCTTTACGTTACAAATCATTATGATATCTAAAACCAAACCTCCTTCAAGATATGTAACTGGTTACACATGTATTATCAGAATTTTAAGTCTTTGAATCTAAACTTATAAACTTTATTTTAAGACGCTTTTAATTAATTGTACATTTTAATATTTATTTAGTACATAATTATTATATATAAAATAATTCAATTCAATTTACTTTTATTAAATATGCCAACACAATATGTTTGCTGATAGTCCATAGTTACCGTTATATATAATGCAGTTAACTAAATGCATCTTTAATCGTATGATTAATTTAAGAGACTATATAACAGAAGACACATCACTATAAGAATCAATAGTTTATTGTAGGAAAAATAAGCTGTGAACTAAATTCAAATATGTACTTAAAATTTACTTATATAAATAAATATTATAAAATTCTGACCCCTCATCACTTATCTTAAACCAAGTTCATAACTTTTATACAAAACGAAACAGGACTGTAATAAAAAAATTACGCAATAATTTTTTCCTTAGCTTTACGTTTGTCCTATTAGTCCTTCAGGAACCTCATTGACCCAATGGACTCAGCTGAAGATACTTGTAAATGTTTCTCACCGCCGCAATACCGACCCATGTTAAGGCGAAAAAAATGTACACAGTAAAATTACCAATAATATAAACTGGTTACTTCTTGGTATGTTAGTAGTATTTTTATTCTCTTCGTGTGTTATTAATATTTTAAAAGTAATAAGCTTTAGTCTTAAATTCATCTCAATCCACATTTTTCATTTCAATGTACGAGTGATATAATGATAACAGATACGTCTACAATCGTTATTATGACATGACCTTTAACCAATACTCAGTAATAATAATCTTTTTATGAGACCGGTATAATAAAAACATAAAATATCATTTTGTAAAATACCCAAAGATCAAATATGATTAGATGCTATGCAGACTAATCAGACAGATATAAAATATTAAAAGTAAAATTTAATCAATTAATAATTTCAAAAATATGCTTCTCACCAAATTTTTCACTGTATATATATATATATATATATATGTTCTACAGCGATACGATATAGCTGTAGACTCAGCAGTTTATCCTTCCCTTGTTTACGGCGCGTTGTAACGGCCATTTGATCCATTATTCAGTGTGGACGCGACCTTACCATGTTTTAGCTTAAGTGCTTTGAGAAAATATAATGATGTTATGAAGCGGTATGACGATATTATGTATAATAATTAATGTATTAAAAGTAGTGATTATTAAAAATATGTATTTAATGAATATGAATTACCTTCCATACATTTTTAAAATTATCTCCGAGATTATCTATCTTCTTACTTTATTGGTCCGAAGTCGTTAGATATTTAGATGCGGTAAGTCCATTATGTTTCCAAAATGAAGATTCCACATTTAGCGGAGAAGTAAAACACCTGCCTCTACTCGCTTTGCTCTATGAATAAATCATGTGACGTGTGTTATGAAACAAAGTGCTAAAGTAAAATAATGGCTTTTAAAACGCTAAAAAGTATAAAGAAAGTAATGCTCCTTGCTGTCATCCTTCATCTCGTAGCAATATTATACCATATTGAAGACAAAGTTAATGAAAATATATTTATATATTACTATGTGAATTAAAAATATATATAACAAAAGAAAACAATCATATTTATTATTACAGAAAAATATATATAAAATAATGCAAGATAATATTTAATTAATAAACAATAAATATTATATTATATAGTATAGTCATAATTATAAAAACAATTTGTCAAAAATGTTTAATTAATTCAATAATTATTGTAAAGCTTAAAGCTAAATCACGTGTTCATTTATCTTAAACAATACATGACATGCGCTTTTTTTTACATTTTTATAATCCCAAAGAACATTACAAATATTATGACCAACACTTGGAAGATAACAAACGAGTTAATATATTGTGAATTTAGAGAACATTTAATTAATACAAACTAATATGTTTTTCCCAAAACGACTTCGTAATATTTGCGGTGTATTAAAAATCTCAGCCAGTTTATTGAGCAGCGGATTGCAGCTCTTCACGCAACCTTATTATAAGGATTTTTAAATATGACTTTCATTTTAACAAACAACATTGTGTGATACTGAATTTGCTTAAAGTAAAGACATGTACAATATTTTTTGGGAAATGCTATTAAAAAGCAATTGTAAGTAAACTGTGAAGAGATCAATCGCTTATTTACACTTTAACATAATAAAATATTTTAAATAGCTAAGGCATTTACTTTTTTGTCATATGACTTTTTTTTATATTTTGTTAGAGTAAGTTAAATAAAGATGAAGTCATACACTTTAACAGACATTGCAACGAGCGCAGGAACCGCGTATGTCTAATGGGTTTTTCATTTATCGACGTCATTGAGAAGTCTTAGTTAGTTAAGCATTTCTCATATTTCTTGTAATTTAATCCAATAATCAAATGCATATATGCGTATGATACTATAATGCTTAAGATTTAGATTAGGTATCGAACAATTTTCTTAACGATATTTTGGATTTAGGATTAACGATTTTTCCAAGTTATTGGGTAACAGAAAAGTAGTCTACTTTAGAATGATATTGACCAGTAGGTGCGTGAGACTGAAGACTTTGTTCATATTAGTAATGTGTGAAAATAAATGATTGCTTAAGCAATATAACACACAGTGTGATACATTAGTTTATATTACATTAAATGGTAGTATTACCAAGTTAGATATTTTACCAACGAATAAAAAAATTTAAATTTAATTTTTTATTTATTTAATCTCTTAACATTGATTAAAATTAAGTCAAATAATTAATTACTAATAATAGATTTCTTGTAAATGTGATCATGATAATAGACTGTGACTTTTTGAAATCGCACTATGTTATGAGTGTGAACATAATCAGTTGAGGTTTTGACAGTTTGTGTGTTAAATATATTATTTCCGAAATTGATATTTATTATAACATTTGAGAAATATTTTATAAATGTAATAAATCCGATATATTTTATATAAACTTTTTCCAGATCAAGGGACTATTACAAGCAATAAAAAATACAACTATTTTATTCACCAGTGGTTCTAATTTATCATGCTAGATACAATTTTTTCATAAGAGTAACATTTTGCGATAAAATGAATTGGTATTTATAAGTATTGAAATGCAACAAAGATAAATGTAATATATTTATAAAATAAAATGTCCTCTTAACCATAAATTATTTTTCTTTAAACACTGTATGCATTTAAAATTCTATGAATGCAATAATTTGACTTATTGGTCTCATCAATTACTAAAAAAAGTCGTAACATACTTATCGAAAATCAGAATAAGGTATCCGAAGGTTAGGTTAGGTTAGGTTACCGAAGACAATATATTTCATCGAAAAAGAAGCCACCAAAGCAGATAAAAGACTAAATGTAAAATATACGGGTTGTTATTATATACTTAGCAAATTCAATAAAGCTAATTTAAAAAAACTTATAAAAGTTACAAACTTAAGAACGCTTTCTTTAATTTACTGCACATTTTTCAATCCAATCCAAATCAATCTTTATTTTTGCAAACCTCGAAATTCCATATGTAAGTATTTTATAAAGTTTTTATTTTAAAGTTCCTTCGCAAACGAGCATTAACGGTATTCCACGCGGGTGAAGTGCCGGGTAATACTTAGTTAATTAATCGTTTTTCATATACATATAATTATTAAAAATAATTGTCTTGATGAGAGAGAATCAAAAACTTTACCTCTAAACGCGATGCACGAAGATTGGTATAGACTAGACATTGTCAGAGACTAAAAACTTTATGTAAATAAAAATATATTTTGTCGATGGTAGACCATAAGATCGGGTCGCCGGCAAGGTTACATCCCATCGGGCAAAGAGCGTGTTCCGGAACGTTGTTCGTTGAAGCCGTATATATAGGAAATGAGTCTGAACAGCTGCGTTGCGTTGGCGAACCGGTTTGGCGTTGAGTTGGTGCTTATTGTGTAGGGTGACTAGTCAAGGAGGGTAGCGGGATCCGAAACGACGGCTTTCTGCTGGTCGCCCGCAGTTAGTGGGGCCCAATTAGTGGGTCAGCCACCCACGAAAAACTGCCCGACAGCTGCGTACAATCCCAGGGTGGCTCCATCTAGCTGGTTAGGCGACCAGATGAGGAGGCCCGATGGCGATCCCTGGGGGAGTTCGGGGGTCCCTGCAGTCTCTAGACTAGCCTCCCAGAGGCATGACATCACCAATTTCGGCACCGGGTTTGAAACGTACCGCCTCGTTCAACTGCCATTTCTCATCCTATTCACTCTTTTTATTTTAATGAAAAAGTCCAATAAAAAGAACAAGTTTTCACAACGGTTGCACTCCTCCTCTTTCAAAGTGCACCTCACTAATATCAGGGGCTTGCACTCTAATCTCTTACCTTTCCATCACCACCTGGAGACAGACCAACCACACTTGCTCTTTTTGACGAAGACTCAGATACAATGTCCTTTGACCGCTGCGTACCTGGATCATCCCGGTTACTCATTAGAGCACAACTTTAGCTCACGTGCCGGGGTCTGTGTGTACGCACGGAACGACCTCTGTATCCTGCGTCTCCGTCATCTTGAAGACCCCACGTTTTGTTCCTTGTGTATTTTAGTAGACACAGGAAACGAAAAAATCCTGTATTCCTGTGTCTACGGTTCGCACAGCGGTGATCAAGAAACAACTAGATTATTTGAGTATCTCGGTGAGGCTGCTGATATGGCTCTGCATCAGTATCCTTCAGTGCAACTCGTGTTTCTGGGGGACTGTGACTGACTGAACTGACTGACTGACTGAATGCCTGTCACCAGGACTGGCTGTTCCTGTACCAGAAGAACGATCATGCTGGAAGAGAAGCGCGGAACTTTGCGTTGTCCTTCGACCTCTTTCAGCTGGTGAGGCAATCGACGAGGGTAGCTGATGTGGTAGACCATACAGCCAATTGCCTGGACCTTTTGCTGACAACTAATCCGGACAGGTATCGTGTAGAGTTCACCTCCCCTTTTATGATCCTCCGATCACTGTTTGGTGAAATCTGTATTTACATATTCCCCACCAGATTTCGAACCACATGGTGTTAGGCGAGTATGGAAATACAAGTCAGCAGATTGGGATGAGATGCGCCACTTCTTCGAGACATTTCTTGAGAAAGCGAATGTATTTGCTTCTCTGTTCGCTGATAATTCCCATCTAAAAACTGGCAATGCTTCTCCAGCACATCTTACTCACTGCGGTATTTCGATGCCTGAAATCCGCATCATTAACAAAGAGGTATGGAGAGCATTGTGTCGTCTTGATGTGAACAAAACCAGTGGCCCTGATAGTATACCAGCTATTCTGCTCAAGACATGCGCAGCTGAGTTGTGTCCTGTATTGACACGTCTGTATCGCCTCTCTTTTAAGATTGGAATAGTGCCGAAATCTTTGAAGCTTGCAAACGTTCAACCAGTGCCCAAAAAAGACAGCCGTGCCGATCTTGCCATTTATAGACTTATTTCAATCACGTCCATACCCTGCCAGATTATGAAACGTGTATTGAACTCGCGCCTTCTAGCGTACCTTGAAGATAACGATCTCCTCGATGAGCCACAGTACGGATTTCGCCGAAATAGGTCCACTGCGGACCTTCTAGTGTACGCTACGCTATGGGTATACAGGCGACAGCACAGTTGTAGAAAGATACCTGCCGAGTAGTCAGGCTAGTAGAGATCAAATACAGTCTGAAAGTGAACCCATGGTACAACGTTTGAATGACAAACTTTAGGCAGTCTCCGCATGGGGCAATGCCAATCTTGTCAAATTCAACGCCACCAAAACGCAGAAGTGTCTATTCACCGCCAAAAGGAACCCTTTCATCTTGGCTCATACTTTCCAGAGTGTATTTTTGAAATACAGTAACCGGCTTCAGTCGTTAGGCTTAGAGATTTCCTCGAACCTCAACATTGGTCGGTGTATGGAGTCCAGATCAATAGTAGTTGCAGGAAAGCTTGCTTTTCTTGCGAAAGCCCGTCAGTACTTTAGACTGGGACAGCTACTTGTATTATACAAAGCACAGATCCGATCGTGTGTGGAGTCCTGTGGGTATATATTCTCTGGTGTCGCAAAGTCTCATCTTGCGGTTCTGGACTCAATTGAGAAGCGAGCAAAGGGATTTATAGGCGACCCGAAATTGGTTGAAGCCAACCTCCACAGCCTTGAGCACAGACGTAGAATTGCTAGCCTCTCAGTATTCTATAGGATACATTTTGGTGAGTGTGCGCAGGAATTACAAGTTTTAATTCCTCCGTCCCCCTTCCATTCCGACGCAGGGCAGATATTTCTATTCTTACGTTGCTGACATTTCCCCTGTCCGAACGAAGCGCTTGGCTTCGTCTTTTTTAGTTCGTATAGCGAAGGACGAACAGCTTGCCTGCGTCGGTATTTCCGTCCCAATACAATGTGGGTATCTTCAAAAGAAGAGTGAATAGTTTGCTAGGTTAATGCACCTTACCACCTATGACCACATTTCTACTTTCCATCAGGTGGAATGTAGTCAAGCACTAACCTAGACAGTACAAAAAAAAAGTCAAGATAATAAAAATACAAATTGAAAAAAGAGTAAAATATCTTGTTTCCAAATTATGCAGCATTGCATTAATTAACATTTTTGTACTTTTTCAATTGATATAGAATAGGATTTTTATTCTAAAGAATAAAATATAGTATGTTTAAAAAAAATAAACAGTTAAACATTAAAACTGACACTTATCAAAGCGGGCGTTAGCTAGCTCAGAGTGACGAAAGCACCCATAGTGCTGAAAGTCTAACTCTGTATATATACGCGCAATATCGATTTTTTTATACAGGACACCTTCTGGTATGAGTGTGGTATTTTTAGAAAGCCCTTGGCCCATAGACCCAGAAAATGCATTTAGACTTAGCAATATACCTACCGCCTCACCTCTACGGCCGTTTGAAAAATGAGACTAAAATTTAGTTTTTGGCTCCGCACCAGTATAAAATCACTTATTTCCACCTTGAAGATTTTACTAAAGGTCCTCGTCGAGACCTTTTCAACAAGCCCAAAAACGCCAAAATCCGACCACCGGTTGATGAGATATGACATTTTGAAAATTTTGACTGGCGCTTCCATCGATGATTACTTTGTCTGTTTGTGGGTATATTCGTAGTTTCAACTGATTTTGTTCAAACTTTTCATGCAAATATATACTCATTTATATGGAATAGTTGCCTCTGACAAAATGAGAATGTTTTGGCTCAGAGGATGAGCGTTGTAATGAAAAAGACGAGACATCGGGTTCGATTCCCACAGGTGCCCGATTTTTTTTTTCATTTGATTTTTTCAGTTTACATTTATTTTTTTAACTCATTGCTTCAAAACAAATTTTCTTCAGCATTCGGATTTTTTTCTGTAAATTTTGTTTTATTTTCACAGTTGGCAATGCGTTAGTGAGTTTATTCACTGTGCAACTAGTAAACGATATACGATATACGACAAAACCGAAGCTTTTTAATATTATCCATCAAAATATACAAGGCTTAGGTGGCAAGGAATCGGAAGTGGAACTATTTGTTAAAAAATTCAATATTAGTTTATGGTGCATTACAGAGCACTGGTTGTCAAAGAGCAACAATATTATAAATATCGAAAATTATAAATTGTCAAGTTCGTTCTGTAGAGAGAAAGTTATTCGCGGTGGCTCACTTATCTTAGCTCGTAGTGATGTAGTTCTAAAGTCTCGATCAGACATAGTGGCGCTCTCTGTCGAGCGAATTATTGAACTATCCTGCATTGAGCTCAATGAATATATTATCTTATGCGTGTACCGACCCTCCTCTGGAGACTTTGATGAATTTGAAAATAAAATGGAGGATATTTTAACAACACTTTGTAATAAAAATAAGTCGGTGATAGTGTGCGGCGACTTCAATGTAGATATATTACAAGTAACTTCGTGTAGTGTTCGTTTATTAACTTTGTTTAAATCCTATAACTTGTTAAACGTCTTTTCGGAAACTACTCGAATAACTAATGTTTCCGCGACTTGTATTGATAAAGTGTTCTGTCACTGTAACGTATATGAAGAGAGGATAATATCGAATTTAAGTTCAGACCACTGTGGTCAACAATTTTCTCTCTTAATTAAACATGAAATTGAAAGACCCCAAAAATTTACTTGTACACCGATAATAAAAAATAGAATGCTCACTTTAAAAAAAAAATGTTGCTAAAATAGTGGTTAAAGAAAATGTAACCAATGATAATCCGAATAATTTATATAATAAAGTTTTCGATTTATTGTTAAATGAATTTAATAATATTTTTAAGCCAAAAACGTTTACGAAATACTTAATAATTAAATTTAGTGATTGGGCTACCGTAGAGGTATATATAGAAGCAGAGAAAGATTATATGATTTATATGGTGAGAGGCAATGGAATCATGATCCGGTGTTCTTGAATAGAGTTAGAAATTTCTCTAAAATATTTAAGAACGTTTGCGTACAAGCCAAGTCCATTTATATAAAAAATAAAATTTTAAATTCAGAAGATAAAATAAAGGCAACTTAGGCTGTTTTATCTAGTTTTACTGAAAAATCTAGGGCTGCCAATGGACCTATAAAGTTAAAAAATCATAATATTGAAATAAATAAAGAATCAAAAGTGGCGGCTGTTTTTGAGACCATTTTACTGAAATCCCAATAACAGTCACGTGTAATTTAAATTCTTCATCATCTCTTGCAATCGCCGAATTGAACAAAAATGTTAAAGTCAATAATAAATGTTTTGCTTTTAAACCTATTTCATCAGATGAAATAGTTAACACATTTAGAACCTTAAATTCGAAGAAAACCGGTGATCTCTGGGGTATGTCAGTTAAATTGCTTAGCACTATTAAAAATGATATTGCCCCACAATTATCCCTTATTTTTTACAAATGTATCGAAACCGGTATATTTCCAGATTTGATGAAAAACAGTAAAATAGTTCCTTTGTTAAAAAGTGGCAATAGATTAGATCCCGAAAATTATAGGCCTATCTCAGTTTTACCGACCTTGAGTAAGGTCTTCGAGAAAATTATTTTAAATCAGATGTCAGAGTTTGTTTATAGCAGTGGGATCATGCATAGTGAACAATATGGTTTCATCAAAGGCAAATCAACGACTGATGCGGGTGCCGCGCTTCTTAAGCACATTTACGACGCATGGAAGAAGTCGCAGAATGCAATTGGGGTATTTTGCGATTTGTCCAAAGCCTTTGATTGTGTGTACCATCGGACGTTGCTATGCAAACTAAACCACTACGGTGTACGTAGCGCTGCGCTTGATCTTATTGCCCCTTACCTGAATCAAAGAGTCCAGACAGTTTACGTAAATAATTCTAAATCGTCTGGTTCTCACCTAAAGATGGGTGTTCCACAAGGATCTATTCTGGGCCACTTTTTGATTTTACTTTATATGAATGACTTGCCCATTTTTGTTAAGGATCTGTGTGACATTGTACTCTTTGCTGATGACACCTCGCTTATTTTTAAAGTTGAGCGTGATAGGATTAATTATGACGAAGTAAACAGTACTTTGTCACGAGTCCTGCATTGGTTTGAATTTAATAATTTAGTGTTAAATGCTAAGAAAACTAAATGTATAGAGTTTACACTTCCTAATGTACAAAGTAAAAATTTTAACTTGCTCCTTAACAATGAAGTGTTAGAATTGATTGACTCAACAAAATTCTTAGGTATAACATTAGACAAAAAGCTCCAGTGGAACCCCCATCTCTCAACACTCGCAGCCAGACTCAGCTCCGCCGTCTTTGCAATTAGAAAAGTAAGACAATTAACGGACATTAATACGGCTCGACTTGTTTACTTTAGTTATTTTCACAGTATTTTATCTTACGGTATTGAAGATTAGATTGATTACTGCTGAAAAAAAAAATTTGAAACCATTAACAAACATAAATAATGGACATTTTTCATGATTTTTTTAACTTCTCACGGCCATATCTCAAAATAACGAGTTTTCCCAGATATGTGCTATTTTAGCTCTAATTTGGGGCTACAAATAAGGACATTTTGGAAAAAATCGTTGACGTCGTTTTCGAGAAAATGGCCGATATGTTCCCGGCCAGTCGGCCATTTTTTGGTTTTTGACAAAAAATGTCACGCCAACAAATGTTTTTGCCAACAAAATGGATATCATTCAAAAGACGAGCTTAAGAACTTTCCAATGATGCCAAATTTGTCAAAGTACGTCAACTGGTTTGGCCACAGTGTCTCTATGAAAAATGACCATTTTTGGTCTTTCGAGGGCCGGCGACGGCCAACATGGCGGCCAAATCGAAAAGTCGTGGAATAAAAAAGTCTTAGTTTTTAATGTACTTCAATCCCTGAAAGTTTGAACAAAATCGGTTGAAACTACGAACATACACACAAACAGACAAAGTACTTTCAAGAAATCTTCGATGGAGGCGCCAGTCAATATTTTCAAAATATCATATCTCATCAACTGGTGGTTGGATTTTGGCGTTTTTGGGCTTGTTGGAAAGGTCTCGACGAGAACCTTCAGGAAAACCTTCAAGGTGGAAATAAGTTTTATACTGGTGCGGAGCCGAAAAGTAAATTTTAGTCTCATTTTTCAAACGGCCGTAGAGGTAGAGGTATATTGCTAAGTGTAAATGCGTTTTCTGGGTCTATGGGCCAAGGGCTTTCTAAAAATATCACACTCAGAAGGCCTCCTGTATAAAAAGTTCGATATTGCGCGTATATATACCCGAGTTAGACTTTCAGCACTATGGGTGCTTTCGTCACTCGAAGCTAGCTGACGCCCGCTTTGATATCAGTCAATGTGGTACGTTTTCATACGTTTTAAGTCTCACCACTTCGGTATTATAATGAATATGTTTTTATTTAAGTTCATATATACACCGTTTATATACACCGGCTTTAATATTAGAAATAATATGGTCATAAAATGCATTTAATATATTTATAATCCATATATACATTCCACAAACTCATACTTATCTCGAATAACAATATGTAAAAATATCGGAATATCATGATTCTCTATTACGATATTCAAAATACATTAAATATATTATAGGTAGTTATTTGACTGCAGCTCGTATTGGGCTGGCTCGACCGGGGAAGGACCACCCTCTCACAGAAGAGAAGACCGTCGTGTAGTAACCAAATTTAATATATTTGGTTATGTTTCATCGGTGAGTAAGAGAATCTGAAAGACCAATCCCCCCCCCCAAACATGAAAGCGATGCCTAAAATAATAAATATACCCCAGGAGGGTATCGGCTTTGACGAACCTGGGAACCCCTCCCCGAGCAAAATCGGGGGAACGATTCTCGGATTTTGCTCAGGCTGTCCTTCGTAGCTGGGGCGGGCAAAGTATCGCCTTTTATATTTACTGAGGGCAAACGACGAGTCAACGCAGCGGCACCCAGCCCTACTCTAAATGTGGACTTTTCCAACATCCGGAGACTTCATTCCAACTTAAACGCCGTCCATTACCATCTAGAGACGGCGGAGCCGGCTTTGTTGTTTTTGAAGGAGACGCAGATATCTCAACCTAGCGATACAGCGTACTTATCATACTCCGGGTATAAACTAGAACATAATTTTATACCACATGCCGGGGTATCTGTGTTCGTAAGGGAGGATATCTGCTACCGTCGCCTTCAGGTTTTTGAAGTCTGTCCTGTCTGTCTGTCCTCTGTCCTGACCTGTCTGTACTCTGGCTGTGCGTGGATGACGATGTCAGAGTCTACGCGTGCCGCTACAGGTCCCATAGTGGTAATGCAGAAACGGATCAACTCTTGGGCCATGTCCAGGTGAAGATTGACGATCTGCTATCACAGAGCCCCTCCGCCGAAGACATCGTCCTCGGGGACTTCAATGCGCACAATACCGATTGGCTGGGGTCACGTGCCACCGACTACGTGCGGAGATCTGTGTTTAACTTTGCTCTGGCAAATGGTCTGTCCCAGTTGGTTAAGACGCACACTCGTCTACCGGACGTGAACAACCATATGCCCATATCTTTGTTGGATTTTCTGCTGACTACACATCCCGGAAAATAGCAAGTCACTGTCGAGGCTCCGTTAGGGTCCTCTGATCATTGCTTGGTACGGAGTGTAGTGCCCATTCAACGTCCGGCTCGCATAAGACTTGCAACTCGACGCGTTTGGCACTATAAGTCAGAGGATTGAGATGGAATGCGGTCCTTTTTTGCATCCTACCCATGGGGACCGATTTGTTTCCCTTCCAATGATCCCAGTGATTGCGCTGCTGCTGTAGCTGATGTGATATTTCAGGGCATGCAACTATTTGTACCAAGCTCTGTGGTACCACTTGGTGGCAGATCGCGGCCTTGGTTTGATGCGTCTGTCAGGGCTGCAGCAGCTGGTAAACGGCAGGCTTATCAAGCTTGGGCTAATGCTTTAGTCATTAAGGATCTGAACTATAGAGTTCTGAAGAGGAAATATAATCGTGGCTCCAGATATTTCAAACGGAAAATTGCTAGAGCAAAGTTCAAGCATGTAAAGTTCAAGTTCGTGCATGTAACTTAATGCCGGAAATATTTTTTGCGCAAAATCTCATCCGAAAAGCCCTTCTTTCATAATAAGTACATAAGTCGAGTGGGCCAGATGGTATCTCTCCAGTTGTGCTACGAACATGTGCCCCTGAGTTGACACCAATGCTAGCGCATCTATTTCAAATCAAATCAAAATCAAATCAAAAAACTTTATTTGGATATCACATAAATCAACATGGAACATAAAAATACATTGTAATAGAGGAAACAAAAAAAAATTATAATAATAAAATAAAAATAACAAAATATCAACTATAGACTGTGACATCCAAAACGGTTGACCACTCAGCATTTACTGGAGTATATTTCTCCAGCGCTGGTTTTCAGTGGCCGCCGTGCCGTGACATAGCCAACACTAGTGACAGTTAAACATAAAATAACCAACAATAAACAAAATAAAATACAATTAAATATATTAGACATCTTTAATTTCACAGTGTAATGAACTTAATTGGTGATAATAATAATAATACACTGCTTAACTGTAATAGAATAATATTAATAACAAAAACAATTATAGCAATAATAATAGGTGAGTAGCGCTTTATAAATGGGTTCGCAAGTATAGGGTAAGGTGAGTAATTCATATTGTTATATTTATATTTTTAGACTTTGTAATTACAATTGTAAAATAAGATAAATACCTAACGTATATTTATAATTTTATTACTAATATAATAACAAGATACAATAACTGCTTACTGATTTTGTATGTGGAGCAGATGTTTTTTATATTTAGTTTTAAATGCCATCTCCGATTTTAGTATGCGCAATGGAGGAGGAAGATTGTTCCAGCAGCTGGAGGCAGCATATTTAAAACTACCACGGAAAGCATCAGTTTTGTGCAAAGGAATGCACAACATGTTAGTTGCAGCTCTTGTTTTGTGGATCGGATTGTAGTCACTCAACCATTTCAACTTATTATACAAGTATATTGGTATCCTATATTTAATTACCCCAAAAAGCAGACATGCTAGATGTAATTGTCTTCTATAGTCCATTTTAAGCATATTTGCAGAATTAAAATAGGAAGTAATATGCGTTCGCGGCGGGATATTAAAGCAAAACCTAGCACATGCGTTCTGAACACGTTGGATGAGAGTCTTACTACTCGCAAGCAACCTCGGTCCTATAACAGTGTCAGCGTAATTAAGTTTAGAGAGTACAATCGCCTCACAAAATCTAATTCGTACTTCAGTGGTTAGGTATTTTCGTATACGATATAATAGTTTAAGTCGATAAAAACAATTGCGAACACAATTAATGACGTGTTTTTCAAATCGTAAATGCTCATCTATTATTATACCTAAATTTCGTGCTTCTGAAACACGTTCGATTTGCGAATCATTTATAAATATATTAGGAAGCCTTGATGATATATTTTTTATCTGCATATTATTGCCAATAATTAAAAATTTTGTTTTACTAGGGTTCAGCATTAAATTATTGGACTGTGACCATATGTGTATGCTACTTAAATCCTCATTAATGTTATTAACGGCTAAGGCAATGTCATTAGGTTTACAGGAAATATATAATTGTATACCGTCAGCGAAAATATGATAGTTGCAAAATTTTATGGAATTAATTATGTCTGCACAATACAGGGAAAAAAGAATAGGGCCCAAGATGGAGCCTTGTGGCACTCCTCTAGTAACGTTTTTACGTTCAGACATGGACTTCGACCCATCCTCATTAGTAATTTCTACTGTTTGAGTTCTGTTGGTAAGATAACTCTGAAACCAACTGATGCTTTGGGAACTAAAATTATAGAAATGTAATTTTGCAAGGAGTAGTGGTATGTCAATTGAGTCAAAAGCGCGGGTAAAATCTAACAAGACAAGGATTGTGATCTTGCTCTCATCTTGGGCACTCAAAATATCGTCTACAACATTTGTAAGCGCCGTTGTAGTGCTTCTTCTTTTTCTAAACCCTGACTGTAGATAAGGCAGAATATTATTATTTTCAACGAAATCTGACATCTGGTCATAGACATTTTTTTCCAAAACCTTAGAAAGGCAAGGCAAAATACTGATGGGGCGTAAGTCGCTTATTGTTTCTGGGTCATCCTTTTTTGGTATAGGTCTGACAACTGCATTTTGCCAACAATTAGGAAAAGTACCGGTTGTTATGGAACAGTTTATTATGTTTGTGATTGGTTCTATAATATAATTAAGTGATAATAGTAACATTGACAGAGATATACCATCTGAGCCAACAGCGTTTGACTTGATACTATGTACTTTTCTGGTAACAGTTGTCATATCAACTGAATACAGTGTAAAATTACTTACAGGGGACTGGTGCGATTTGAAAAAATGTATAAGAGAAGGAGAAATAGTGACAGAACCCGGAATGTTTAAAAAATGAGAATTGATAGTATCTGGATCGTTTAGATGACTAACAAGACAAACATCTTTATTTGGCTTGTATGATATATTTTGTTGTAGTTGTTTCCATGTTTTAGGATTACTCAAACTCTTCTTTGTAAAAGTAGAAAAGTAAACGCTTTTTTCTTTATGAAGTGCTGCCTCAACAGTAAGTTTTAAGTCTTTGTAGTATGTAATGTGTATATCCCTTTTACTACGCTTTGCCCTAATATGCGCCTTATCTCTGATTCTTATCATTTTATTAATATTGTATGTTATCCAAGGAAATTTAATATCTTTATAAAAAGCTTTTTTCAGTGGTGCTAATAAATTAAACATAGTAAGTAAATAGCCGTTAAATACAGAAACCATATTATTTTTTTTATGGATTTCTGAGAGCTTGTACCACTCAAATGATCGCAAACTATTCTGAAGTACATGATTATCTATATCGGCATATTGTCTGTAGTATTTGAGCACTTTCTTAAAGTTTACCTTACATGATTTAATTTCAAAAGGTAAGAAAGGCATGATTGCTGAGAGCGGGGATGTGATCAATGCTTACGTTATTAATATTGACATCTGCACACACCAAATCGAGAAGCGACTCACTGTAAGTAGTAAAGTGAGTCGGTTTAGTTACAAATTGTTTTAAGTTAATGTACGTCAGAAACTCATGTAACTTGGCGGTGTTATTATTAACGTCTAAAAAATTTATATTAAAATCACCAATAAGTAGGAGATGATCATGCTTCGGAAATCCTACGATTGCATCAGTTAACCCTCCAAAGAAGATACTTGGATTTGACCATGGCGGTCTATAAGCTGTCCCTATTATAATTTTTTTCCCTCCAATACTTACATTTAACCACATCTGTTCAACAGTAGCAGTTTCAGGGTGGGTCATGAGACGGATTGAAATACCTCTCCGGATATAAAAACCTACACCACCACCGCGAGAACGTACTTCCTCGGGTCGAGGTTTGTGGCGTAGACGATACCCCGACACATTAGGAGCCCGGCCATCTTCCCCTTTCCTCAGCCAAGTTTCGTTTAATGCCATGATATCTACCTTATGACGATCCATTGCTAATAAAAATTCCTCATGACCTGTTCCCAAAGAGCATGGATTAATAAATCCAATTTTTAACGAGCGTAGTCCTAGCATTTTAGATTGAAGTTAAATCTAACACTATAATATACTTATTATTACTACACATAATGACATTTTTATTAAAATAATATTTTTTTAGATTATAAAATTGGTTAATTTTTATATATAATATAAATAACATAATTAATAAGCTATGATAAGATATATAATGTAAGTAAAATAAAAAATATATTAAAGTGTGTTTACTACTATATTTTGTTATGGAGCAGCAGGATTTGTACTTTAGGACAAAATTTAGAAACGTACGTACATATGGCAAATACGGAGGTCACAGTTTTACATAATTTAAAGAAAAGTAAAATAAATAAGAAAAAACTGGTTATTGAAACAGCAGAACAAAACCAGGTACATTTAAAATAAACAGTAAGATAACAAATGCATTTATAAATTAATTCAAATATCACTATAAAGTAATCTAATCGAATTGTGATCGAAAAACCTTTACGATGTCACAGTCCGACCGGATTCGATAAACGGGAGCATCAGGGGCCCGGCGTGCAAAAATCTTACCACTTTTAGTCCAAACGTATCGCCAGTTTCTAGTTTTACCCTCTTCTCTTGTTTTATATAATAAGCGCCTATTCATTTGGTGTAAGATGCTCGTTAATATAGACCTTCCGGGCCTCACCCTCAGTTATACCCGTGGAATCCATATTGCGTCGAACACGAGCCGCTCTTAGAACTTCGTCTCGAATACTCCGACGCGCCAGACGTACTACAATTTTGCGTGGCTTATTTGTTTGTAGTTGCTGTCTTGAACCCAATCGCTCGGTGCTAACAATGTCTCTGTTATCAATTTCGACGCCAATCTTACTTCCAATTAGGTTCACAATATTACCTAGGTTCTCCCCTGATTTTTCTGGAAGGCCGGAGATTTCAATATCGTTGAGGAGAAATGTTTGATCCCTTTCATTTAATTCGGATCTTAAACTTGAAATTAGTTCGAGTGAAGAACTAGACTGAAGCACGTCTTGTTCTTTAAGATTTTCTAAAGCAGATAATCTATCTTCCACCGCACTAACTCGCTTATCGAATTCGGCAACAGTCGTATTAAGATGTGACAGTCTATCCCTAAAAGAATTCATTTCCCTGGAAACCGCAGCCATTTCTTGTCTTAACATACGAATTTCATATATTAGAGTTGAGTGTGGATCATTTCTTAATAAATCTTCACCAACAGCTTCCCCCGCCACCACAGAAGGGCTCTCTTCCGACGGTTTGACTGGAGTACAAAGCTTAGTGTTCTTAATTAATTTACAGTCCTGACATTGCCACTTAGCAGATATGCGAGTATCTGGGCTAATATTCAAACAAGCTCGATGATATCGCTGTAAACATTTTGAACACTTAGCGCCCTCTGTTGCGCTGATAAACTTTCCGCATTGATTGCACTTGTGACCCATTTTTATAGAAGCGTAGAGATGTTAAAAATAGCTAACAGATGGCTCTTTACGCAAAAAAGTATTTACTCGTAAATAAAGTTCTCAGGATTAACGATGTTATGGATTCAATTTATTAATTTTTTAACTCACACTTAGCATTCTTATTTTTTGTCCAGATGTAGCACTAGAATTGTAGTCCAACTCAATAAAGTACAATTAAAAGTGATATACGTGGGTAGGTAAACGTAACAGCTGATTGTTAAGCACTACTATAATTGTTGAATTACACTGTACCACATATAAAATAATAAGTACTGTTAACGTGTTGATTGCAATACACTAAAAATTATAATTTAAAGTTAAAAACGTCTATTTTTGCACTTTAAATTATATTTAAATAATAAATTACACTAATCAAACAACAAAAGCTGTCAATAGCGTTGACAGCTAATATCCCCCAGTGACATCTACGGCCTCCGTGGCCGTATGACCGTAGGCCGGTACTCCTACCTTAAAGGCGTAGTCTCGGTCTCGTGGAAGCGTGCCCTTGTCCATCCGATCCTTAAAAAAGGTGATAGCTCGAACCCAACTAACTACAGACCTATCGCCATTACCTCTCTTCTCTCCAAAGTAATGGAGAGCATAATCAATAGACAGCTCCTAACGTGCCTCGAGGATCACCAGTTGGTCAATGTTCGGCAATACGGCTTTCGCCATGGTCGATCGGCTGGTGATCTTCTTTTTTTTTTTTTAATTCTGTTATATCTTAAGCACCGTTGGGCAGCTGTTATTGAAAGCAAGGGAGGGGGTCTGGCAGTTAGTCTGGATATGGCGAAAGCCTTCGATCGTGTATGGCACAAGGGGCTTATTTCGAAGCTATCTTCCTATGGGCTTCCCGAAAGTTTATGCAAGTGGATCACCAGCTTTCTTACTGGGCGGAGCATACAGGTTATTCTCGACGGTATTTGCTCGAACCCCAAGCTCGTTAACGCTGGTGTACCCGAAGGCTGCATGCTATCCCCAACTCTGTTCCTCCTGCACCTCAATGATATGTTGGTTATTCCTAACATACATTGTTGTGCGGATGACAGCACTGGGGATGCGGTATATTCCAGCCATGCAGGTCGCTCTCGGGAAAACGTCGACGAGTGCCGAAAGAAACTTGTGTCTTCTATAGAGACCTCCTTAGGGATGGTCTCTGAGTGGGATGAACTGAACCACGTTCAGTTCAATCCCCTAAAGACACAGGTTTGTGCGTTTACCACAAAATAAAACCATTTGTCGTATCACCGCTCTTCGAGAGCACTCCTCTTATTGCCTCGCCAAGTATCATAATACTGGGTCTCGATATTTAGAGCGATTGTCAGTTTCGTGGTCATTTGGAGAGCAAGGCCAAGTTAACCTCGATGAAATTTGTAGGGATCAATAGAGTGAGGCAGAGGTTCAAGCCTGGCCAAAGACTTGCGCTCTATAAGGCCCAAGTCCGGCCACACATGGAGTTCTATTCTTATTTGTGGTCTGGATCACCCTAATATCAGCTTCTACCATTTGACCGCGTACAACGGAGAGCCGTTCGGATTGTCGGGAACCCGGTGCTCTGTGAACGGCTGGACTCTTTAGCATTGCGTAGAGAGGTTGCATCTCTGTGCGTCTTCTACCGCATTTACCACTGGGAATGTTCGGAAAATCTCGATGCCTACCACCGAATTTAATCACCGCGTAGCGCGCCATCGCCTCCAATACCATCCGCACCACCTGGATGCGTGGCGATCCTCCACTGTGCGGTTCTCAAGTACATTTTTTCCACGTACCACCCGAATGTGGAACGAACTCCTACTTCCTAGGCCGGCAACGCTTTTGTATATCCTCGGATGTTGCTAGAGTTAATGGGCGGCGGTGATCTCAAATCATCTGTGACCCACCAGCTCGTTTGCCCTCCTCTTCCATAAAAAAAAATATATGTATAATAGAGTTATGCTATTCATATTCTTATAAGAGGAATATTATATTTAAAAGAATTAACAAATGTTTCCTTTAATGAGAATTCTCGAATATACAAATTCCAAAGTAAATACGCACTGGAAGAATATATATGCTTATTGTTCAGTGAGGTCATGTTTAAAGTATATGTGGATGAATGGTTTTATAAAATAAACATACTCGGATATTTGAAGTAATAAAGTGTGTTTTAAACTTAGTGATCCTCAAATTTTGCAGATTACTAAAGAGAAATAGTTGGTGATACAAGTGAGTAATTAATTACACAGGCACACAAAAAAAAAAGTCATGAACCAGAGGGGAGACCCCATTATTCTTACAACAGAACAACCAAAAGTGAATTTGATACCTCTTTTACTCAATACCACCCCCTAACCATCCCTAATGGGGGGTTTCAATTTTGTATAAAATCAAGATGTATGATGAAATTTTAACGATTTACAGTAAGTGACATGTTTATCAAACTACTCGTAGTTTGAGGTTACTCTCTCTCTCGCTCTTATATTAGAAATTCAAATGCTTTATCGATCAGAAGTATCTGATATATATTCATGATTTAATTCTACTCTAATCCTGATGGAACCTTGCATCTTGCTCCTCACTGTAGTCTCCTAAATTGTCAGGAAAATAGTCCCTTCTATTTTGGAGGCATAGAATTAGGTTCAGCATCTTTTAGTCTCCTAAATTTTCAGGAAAATAGAAACAATTCTATTTCGGAGGCATAGAATTAGGTTCAGCATCTTTTAAGCGTTTTACAACACTGCCGGATGGATAACAGTATAAGTAGTATTAAATAGAAAGCAAAAAAAAAACAAAAAGTGAAAAAACTTGTGAAGAATAGGACAAAAATCATGATTCAGTCTTAAAGGTTGGTGAGGGGTGTTAATGGGTAATAGAGGTCTTAAATTTTATTTTTAGTAATCATTTTCGGTTCCAGCATCCTAAAAAACGTAGAAATACACATCTATCTTGATTTTATAGAAAAATTTAAATTTTCACCCCCTGTAAGGGGTGGTAAGGGGTAATAGTGGTCATGAATTTATTTTTAGTTATCATTTTCGGTTCCAGCATCCCAAAAAACGTAGAAATATACATCTGTCTTGATTTTATAGAAAAATTGAAATTTTCACCCCCTGTAAGGGATGGTAGGGGGAGATAGTGATCATGAATTTATTTTTAGTTATCATTTTCGGTTTCAGCATCCCAAAAAACGTAGAAATACACATCTATCTTGACTTTATAGAAAAATTTAAATTTTCACCCCCCGTAAGGGGTGGTAGGGGGTGATAGTGGTCATAAATTTATTTTTAATTATCATTTTCGGTTTCAGCATCCCAAAAAACGTAGAAATACACATCTATCTTGATTTTATACAAAAATTTCAATTTTCACCCCTTAAGAGGTAGTAAGGGGGTGCTAGCGGGAAAACTGGCATTTAAAATTAGTTTTTATTGTCATATTGGGTTTCAGCGATCCCAAAAACCTAAGAATAATGGGGTGTCCCCTCTGGTTCATGACTTTTTTTTTTGTGTGCCTGTGTTATTTATATAATAAAGTACATTGTAAAACGATTAATATGTCTTTAACTAAATAAAGTTGGAGTAATAATAATGTAATAATAAGATCTTTTGATAGACAAACGTTCAAAGACTATATTAATATACTGTCATAATATTTAAATGCTTCAATTATAAACAATACGTCCCAACACCGCATCTTAAACAGGTAATAATTAAAGTAATAGGTAGAAGTATAGTAATAGATATAACTTTAATGTAAGTTATATATATCTTAACATTTTAATATTTTATGTTCCCCAGCGGGCGATCTACCCGTTGGTAAGTCGTTACGTCCGGCTACGCAAATAAAGGTAGGTGCTTCAGGTGCATTGAACTAAACCAGAGCCTTAAGATGTAGATAAATACGAAAGACATAGGGATAGGAATCGAAGGGCTGGCAATTACGTACAACGGTCAAGGAAGTTTGAACCCACAGCTCTTATTCGGCTACAGCTAGGATGTGTCAGTACTACGTAATAAAACTATTTCTACTATTATTTATACTAACAAATTAGGAAATTGTAATTTTAAAATATATATTTTATTTGTATCACAAAATTATATTAAGCAATTAGTTCAAATGTTCCTTCGTTTATTCGTAACAAAATTATAAAAAGCGACTGTTGTTTTATTTAGACGTACTTACAAAGTATGAGCAAGGGAATCTTACTCAACTTCTCAATATGTTTCTGGTCCGCCGCGTTCGAGTTCTGCCGGCTACTTAATTACCGAATGGTTATCATCAGCATATCATCAATCTCTTCACAACAAGTAGCTTACATTGTTATACATTATTACTATATACAAAGAACCAGTACAAAGGATTCAGATAACTAATACCTAAGGTATTCAATATGTTAACATACATCTTAAAATAATCGGGAGTAGTTTGTTGTGTGGTTCTTCTCAGACCAGGGCGCGTTTGGAACATGAGTAGTCTTATTTTAAGTGTCTTTACAGAAGGGCTTATTTTGATACTTACGATATCAAAATAGGCCCTCCTGTCACTTCTATTTGACGTACACAAGTGATCGCTGGTATGGCTTCAAAGTGGAAAATTTATAAATAAATAAACAAGTTATAATTCAGCTTACAACTGACATCATAATCTATGTAAATGGAAACAAGTAGGTACTAATCTAGGTATATAAAAAGGTAATACAGGCAGTTCCAGTACAATCAATGTGAAAATTTTTTCCACGACCTTTAACTTAACTTAATTTTAACAAACACATGAGTAGCGCTTTGTCCAACGCCAATAGCCCGGCAGCAATTCAGCGGGTTGTTTTACAAACACAGGAAAAGCGCTTATTCCGACGCCTGACTCGCTTCTGAATCTTTGAGCGGGTTGCACGTGCTTTTATACTGTGGGATACAAGGTAACTTATCCGAAACAATAGTGTTATTTTCAATCAACAAAACGTTAATAAATAATTGCGACAACTAATGCCCCGATATGTAGGCATAGACTTTATTACCTATATTATAGATTTGCAAATTTCTCTACATTGTAAGAGAGCTTTTTACAATATACCTATGTTGATCGATAACTTTTATTAACTTGACTAAATTTGACATAATATTATTTTAAGATTATGCTTTTATTACACAGAAAACCAAACAGAATACTCGTATGTTAAACTCAATGAATTTTATTTCTTATCCCGAACTGCATAATTAATTGCTTTGAAATAAGTTAGAGCCTTTGGCAATGACACATGATGTAATTACGATTAATTATATCATGATCCGTGAAACTGATTAATTATAAATCTACAAAGGCATTAGGAGCAGTTAATATTATGTAACATGTATTGAAGATACGGCACAGGCTACCGCTAAGTGATATTAATTATTATAGGAAATTGTGAATTACATAATAAGCAGATTGACATTATAACAAGTATTTCTCTTCATATTACACTATTCTAGGTCACATACTTTATTTTAATAAACACTACGTAGTTCGCGAAGGGTAAATTTTATTGAAGGTTATTGTAATATCAGAGATATGAAGTGATTTATAGGTATTTTAAATATGTTAGTTGTTAGAAGAATTAAAGCAGTATAAATTAATCAGTATTACAAATGAAATATGGTCTACAACATTTAAATAACACATTATCTACTTTTTTTTACAAATCCTTTAATCTCCTAATGTGAAAATCGTCAAAAGTTTTCCATACTATCCTTCGATATTCTCAAGCGATTGCTTTTAGCTGGTGTTAAAGAACAATCGTAAAACTACACTGACTCGGTGTAATATAGTTTTCAAACACGATTAGATAGAACACGAATACTTGGAAGCTCTTTCTCATACCGATTATGATTATGTGAATGCCTTGATCATTAAATGGATTTTCGTGAATTAAAGTTACCTTCATGTTAAATAAATTTTGAAATACATTCCGTCTCATTTTAGACTAAGGACAGATCTCATTTCCTTCGTCTTCGTTTAGATAGTACTCCCTGTCTGCGGTTCGAGTGCGTAATATATAAAATATTATTAAGACATCATTATATGAAAATATTTATTTACTAATTTTTCTGAAGTACAGTCTCGGTTATTATTAAAAAGATCTAATAAGGTTTCCGCTAGAGCCAGGAACGTGATCAGACTGTATTACACAAAATAAAGTTAGTCTAATTAGTCTCGTTAAGTCGTTTAGTTTAAACTCGGTCTTAGCCATAATTCTGTGCGTGTAATAAATAGAAATAGTTTCCAAAATATATTGAATACTTATGTATATTATCACTTATTTCGTTTCTCATCAGTAGTATATAGTAATCAGGAATAAGTTTTAAAATATAGATTTATATACTATTTGACTTGAAAATAAAACTGTCCATACTTTATAAATGATGTAAATTAATTCATGAAGATGCCGACTGAATACAAAAACGATGGAGCCGATGTTTCAGCAGCTGCTGTATTTAAGAATCGTAAACAGATATACAAAATATAAAGCAAACTAACACTGATTATGTTTATATAATTTTTCAAGCAAGCTCTTTTCTGTAATATAATAAATACTGATTTCATAATATACGTGAGTGCCATAAATAAGGCTAGTGTCCTTGAAATTTACACTAAATACTGATTGTAATATCTAATAATAGTAATTTTTTTTTGAAAGAAAAGCAATCGAAGATTTCATTCGTCATTTTGAATATATTCATATATATAACACACAATTTTATTACAAACATTAAATAATATCTAATATAACGAATGAATGTAGTTTGAACATTATTAAAATATATATTTTTTAACTTATTAATCAATTATCAAACGGTTTTTGTTTTACAATTGATATAACATTAGTGCATCGAATTGAAGATAGCGAGGGTGTGTCCTCGGCCCCAGACAGAGAATGCTGAGGCGACGGACAGTGCTCCAGTAGTTCTACTTCATCTGTGGAACTTGTGCTAATTGCAATTTGTGAATCAACTGAAAGTAGTGTAATACAAAATACCAAATCTCTGTTAAAACATATCATCATCATAATAGTTTCCTCGGTCAGTTGTCTCATATTATAATTATTTATCGCTATATCACCACCAGAACAGTTAATAACTTGTAAAATGATATATTTATACATACGACATTCGACATACACCTGTGATACTACTTGTCCAATATCTCCAAATGTATTATCGTAATTAAGGGAATCCCACAACTTACTTGATAACATGAAACCAGTGTCCATAACATAATTAGATTATTGATTAAAAAGTTGGGATGCATTTTTTGTACAAAGCTTATACTTTTGCTTAAGCAGAAATTAATACACAAAAAATATTATAATTTTAGTTTTTTCAAATTAGATGGCATAAATAATGAAACGGTAAGATAAAATTTCAAAGCAGTCTACCGTAGTTCACGGCGGAATTATTAATATAGATTATAAATTAATTTTATTTAAACTTCCATTTTTTAAGTCTTATAAATATAATAAGTGTTAATAAAAACTTAATCAGAGTCAATCGACCATATATTTTCTATATCTGTTGACGATTCTCAAAGACAACAGCTGCTGAAGTGTATCCATTGTTTTTGTCTCCCAGATCTTTATGAATAAATTTACATCATTTCTAAAGTATTGACAGTTTTATATTCATGACAATTGTTTGCCTATATTTTAAAAATATTTTCTGGTTATTACATACTGCTGATGAGAGACAAAGTAAATGATTATATACATAAGTATTAAATAGTTTTTGCAACTACGTGGAAACAAATTCATATTCATATAATACCCTCACAGAACTAAGACTCTGAACTACGACGATGTTTATATTCATAATACGGTCGGAACAAGTGTTAGCCCTACCGGAAGTCTTATTTCACTTTTGCAAGTAATAATTGTGTACGAGTCTTAGTACGGGGTCTTAGTCGAGATCAAATTGACAATATGATGAATAACAAGAGGAAGAAATTATTTTCTTTGCTCTCCCAGATGCCAGCCTTTACATTGAGCAGTGTCTTAAAGAGTTTTAATAGACTGTCTTAGATACGGGATCTTGGGAGCACCAAACATACATAAAACATGTTAAACAATGTTAAAAGCAAAAATAATGAATTCTTCGAGGTTATGCGACTTTATTCCAGTATATTAAATTACCAGTTACTAAATTACACGGTGAAATAATACAATTTTATTTTAGCTTCTCTAAACAGAAAAGACTGGACGAAAATATCGTTGATAACCTCATTGACCTCATTCATGAGGTCTGCGCTCTTGGTTCAATTGAGTTTGTATGAAGTTCCGCAGTGAACAGCTCTGTATTGAACATATAATATAATATACACGATGTTAGAAATATTGGATCATTATTTTAGAGTTTGATTACATATTGAACACATTGGAAATGAATTGTGGTAGGTATCTACCTACAGTGTGCTTTTGGGTAGATCGCGAAGAATTCGATCTGCCCATTCATTTGTACCCGACTTTCGAATTTTGGAAAAATTTCTTCACAGGAGGTCTTCTTATGACCCCCTGAGTCCGAAATGACCATTGGTCAAAAAGTTTATATATATATATAAACTTTTTGATATGCGTGCGTGTGTCCAGATTCGACTTTTGTCAGCACGATAGCGGTCGCAGTTTCGCTCGGATCGCTTTCAAACTTTGCACAAAAATCAACCATCCAAAAATGAAGGTCAAGTTTGTTAACCAGAAAAATCCGGCCACAAGGGGCGCTAGAGCCTCACTTTTTCTGATTTCAGTTTTTCGACCATAACTTTTTCCCTATACAAAGAAGAGCAATCATATTATATGACGTCTTTCCTCTATAACTAATGTAAATAAACCGAAAACCTAACTTCAATAACTTAGGGGTGGGGGTAAAAAAACCAAAAAAATTTGGAAAAAAAAACATAACTTTTTTCTGGTAAACATTTTTACATCACAAGTATTTTTAATAGAAAGGTTATTTTTTACTCTAAATTTAAGTATCAAAAGTTTTTCCGTAAAAGATAACATTTCCGAGAAAAAAAATAAAAACCACTTGCTACCTTGCTACAGCTTGAAAATTTAAGGTAGATAAAACCACGGCAACTTTTTTCTGGTAAACATTAACTCCTCGCAAACATTTTTAATAGAAAGGTTATTAATCGGTTATTATCGATTAATGGAAACGTCAACGCTAGTGACAGCTTTTGTTGTTTGATTAGTGTAATTTATTATTTAAATATAATTTAAAGTGCAAAAATAGACGTTTTTAACTTTAAATTATAATTTTTAGTGTATTGCAATCAACACGTTAACAGTACTTATTATTTTATATGTGGTACAGTGTAATTCAACAATTATAGTAGTGCTTAACAATCAGCTGTTACGTTTACCTACCCACGTATATCACTTTTAATTGTACTTTATTGAGTTGGACTACAATTCTAGTGCTACATCTGGACAAAAAATAAGAATGCTAAGTGTGAGTTAAAAAATTAATAAATTGAATCCATAACATCGTTAATCCTGAGAACTTTATTTACGAGTAAATACTTTTTTGCGTAAAGAGCCATCTGTTAGCTATTTTTAACATCTCTACGCTTCTATAAAAATGGGTCACAAGTGCAATCAATGCGGAAAGTTTATCAGCGCAACAGAGGGCGCTAAGTGTTCAAAATGTTTACAGCGATATCATCGAGCTTGTTTGAATATTAGCCCAGATACTCGCATATCTGCTAAGTGGCAATGTCAGGACTGTAAATTAATTAAGAACACTAAGCTTTGTACTCCAGTCAAACCGTCGGAAGAGAGCCCTTCTGTGGTGGCGGGGGAAGCTGTTGGTGAAGATTTATTAAGAAATGATCCACACTCAACTCTAATATATGAAATTCGTATGTTAAGACAAGAAATGGCTGCGGTTTCCAGGGAAATGAATTCTTTTAGGGATAGACTGTCACATCTTAATACGACTGTTGCCGAATTCGATAAGCGAGTTAGTGCGGTGGAAGATAGATTATCTGCTTTAGAAAATCTTAAAGAACAAGACGTGCTTCAGTCTAGTTCTTCACTCGAACTAATTTCAAGTTTAAGATCCGAATTAAATGAAAGGGATCAAACATTTCTCCTCAACGATATTGAAATCTCCGGCCTTCCAGAAAAATCAGGGGAGAACCTAGGTAATATTGTGAACCTAATTGGAAGTAAGATTGGCGACGAAATTGATAACAGAGACATTGTTAGCACCGAGCGATTGGGTTCAAGACAGCAACTACAAACAAATAAGCCACGCAAAATTGTAGTACGTCTGGCGCGTCGGAGTATTCGAGACGAAGTTCTAAGAGCGGCTCGTGTTCGACGCAATATGGATTCCACGGGTATAACTGAGGGTGAGGCCCGGAAGGTCTATATTAACGAGCATCTTACACCAATGAATAGGCGCTTATTATATAAAACAAGAGAAGAGGGTAAAACTAGAAACTGGCGGTACGTTTGGACTAAAAGTGGTAAGATTTTTGCACGCCGGGCCCCTGATGCTCCCGTTTACCGAATCCGGTCGGACTGTGACATCGTAAAGGTTTTTCGATCACAATTCGATTAGATTACTTTATAGTGCTATTTGAATTAATTTATAAATGCATTTGTTATCTTACTGTTTATTTTAAATGTACCTGGTTTTGTTCTGCTGTTTCAATAACCAGTTTGTTCTTGTGTAAAACTGTGACCTCCTTATTTGCCATATGTACGATTCTAAATTTTGTACTAAAGTACAAATCCTGCTGCTCCATAACACAATATAGTAGTAAACACACTTTAATATATTTTTTATTTTATTTACAATATATATTTTATCATAGCTTATTAGTTATGTTATTTATATTATATATAAAAATTAACCAATTACTTTATAATCTTAAAAAATATTATTTTAATAAAAATGTCATTATGTGTAGTAATAATAAGTATATTGTAACTGTTAGATTTAACTTCAATCTAAAATGCTAGGACTACGCTCGTTAAAAATTGGATTTATTAATCCATGCTCTTTGGGAACAGGTCATGAGGAATTTTTATTAGCAATGGATCGTCATACGGTAGATATCATGGCATTGAACGAAACTTGGCTGAGAAAAGGGGAAGATGGCCGGGCTCCTAATGTGTCGGGGTATCGTCTACGCCACAAACCTCGACCCGAGGAAGTACGTTCTCGCGGTGGTGGTGTAGGTTTTTATATCCGGAGAGGTATTTCAATCCGTCTCATGACCCACCCTGAAACTGCTACTGTTGAACAAATGTGGTTAAATGTAAGTATTGGAGGGAAAAAAATTATAATAGGGACAGCTTATAGACCGCCATGGTCAAATCCAAGTATCTTCTTTGGAGCGTTAACTGATGCAATCGTAGGATTTCCGAAGCATGATCATCTCCTACTTATTGGTGATTTTAATATAAATTTTTTAGTCGTTAATAATAACACCGCCAAGTTACATGAGTTTCTGACGTACATTAACTTAAAACAATTTGTAACTAAACCGACTCACTTTACTACTTACAGTGAGTCGCTTCTCGATTTGGTGTGTGCAGATGTCAATATTAATAACGTAAGCATTGATTACATTCCCGCTCTCAGCAATCATGCCTTTCTTACCTTTGAAATTATATCATGTAAGGTAAACTTTAAGAAAGTGCTCAAATACTACAGACAATATGCCGATATAGATAATCATGTACTTCAGAATAGTTTGCGATCATTTGAGTGGTACAAGCTCTCAGAAATCCATAATATAAATGATATGGTTTCTGTATTTAACGGCTATTTACTTACTGCGTTTGATATATTAGCACCACTGAAAAAAGCTTTTTATAAAGATATTAAACTTCCTTGGATAACATACAATATTAATAAAATGATAAGAATCAGAGATAAGGCGCATATCAGAGCAAAGCGTAGTAAAAGGGATATACACATTACATACTACAAAGACTTAAAACTTACTGTTGAGGCAGCACTTCATAAAGAAAAAAGCGTTTACTTTTCTACTTTTACAAAGAAGAGTTTGAGTAATCCTAAAACATGGAAACAACTACAACAAAATATATCATACAAGCCAAATAAAGATGTTTGTCTTGTTAGTCATCTAAACGATCCAGATACTATCAATTCTCATTTTTTAAACATTCCGGGTTCTGTCACTATTTCCCCTTCTCTTATACATTTTTTCAAATCGCACCAGTCCCCTGTAAGTAATTTTACACTGCGTTCAGTTGATATGACAACTGTTACAAGAAAAATACATAGTATCAAGTCAAACGCTGTTGGCTCAGATGGTATATCTCTGTCAATGTTACTATTATCACTTAATTATATTATAGAACCAATCACAAACATAATAAACTATTCCATAACAACCGGTACTTTTCCTAATTGTTGGAAAAATGCAGTTGTCCGACCTATACCAAAAAAGGATGACCCAGAAACAATAAGCGACTTACGCCCCATCAGTACTTTGCCTTGCCTTTCTAAGGTTTTGGAAAAAATTGTCTATGACCAGATGTCAGATTTCGTTGAAAATAATAATATTCTGCCTTGTCTACAGTCAGGCTTTAGAAAAAGAAGAAGCACTACAACGGCGCTGACAAATGTTGTAGACGATATTTTGAGTGCCCAAGATGAGAGCAAGATCACAATCCTTGTCTTGTTAGATTTTACCCGCGCTTTTGACTCAATTGACATTCCACTACTTCTTGCAAAATTACATTTCTATAATTTTAGTTTCCAAAGCATCAGTTGGTTTCAGAGTTATCTTACCAACAGAACTCAAACAGTAGAAATTACTAATGAGGATGGGTCGAAGTCCACGTCTGAACGTAAAAATGTTACGAGAGGAGTGCCACAAGGCTCCATCTTAGGCCCTATTCTTTTTTCCCTGTATTGTGCAGACATAATTAATACCATAAAATTTTGCAATTATCATATTTACGCTGACGATATACAATTATATATTTCCTGTAAACTTAATGACATAACCTTAGCCGTTAACAACCTTAATGAGGATTTAAGTAGCATACACATATGGTCACAGTCCAATAATTTAATGCTGAACCCTAGTAAAACAAAATTTTTAACTATTGGCAATAATATGCATATAAAAAATATATCATCAAGGCTTCCTAATATATTTATAAATGATTCGCAAATCGAACGTGTTACAGAAGCACGAAATTTAGGTATAATAATAGATGAGCATTTACGATTTGAAAAACACGTCATTAATTGTGTTCGCAATTGTTTTTATCGGCTTAAACTATTATATCGTATACGAAAATACCTAACCACTGAAGTACGAATTAGATTTTGTGAGGCGATTGTACTCTCTAAACTTAATTACGCTGACACTGTTATAGGACCGAGGTTGCTTGGGAGTAGTAAGACTCTCATCCAACGTGTTCAAAACGCATGTGCTAGGTTTTGTTTTAATATCCCGCCCCGAACGCATGTTACTTCCTATCTTAATTCTGCAAATATTCTTAAAATGGACTATAGAAGACAATTACATCTAGCATGTCTGCTTTTTGGGGTAATTAAATATAAGATACCAATATATTTGTATAATAAGTTGAAATGGTTGAGTGACTACAATCCGATCCACAAAACAAGAGCTGCCACTAACATGCTGTGCATTCCTTTGCACAAAACTGCTGCATTCCGTGGTAGTTTTAAATATGCTGCCTCCAGCTGCTGGAACAATCTTCCTCCTCCATTGCGCATATTAAAATCGGAGATGGCATTTAAAACTAAATATAAAAAACATCTGCTCAACATGCAAAAGCAGTAAGCAGTTATTGTATCTTGTTATTATATTACTAATAAAATTATAAATATATGTTAGGTATATATCTTATTTTACAATTATAATTACAGTCTAAAAGTATAAATATATCAATATGAATTACTCACCTTACCCTATACTTGCGAACCCATTTATAAAGCGCTACTCACCTATTATTATTACTATAATTATTTTTGTTATTAATATTATTCTATTACAGTTAAGCAGTGTATTATTATTATTATTATGATCAATTAAGTTCGTTACACTGTGAAATTAAAGATGTCCTATATATTTAATTGTATTTTATTTTGTTTATTGTTGGTCATTTTATGTTTAACTGTCACTAGTGTGGGCTATGTCACGGCACGGCGGCCACTGAAAACCAGCGCTGGAGAAATATACTCCAGTAAATGCTGAGTGGTCAACCGTTTTGGATGTCACAGTCTATGGTTGATATTTTGTTAATTTTATTTTATTACTATTTTTTTTTTGTTTCCTCTATTACAATGTATTTTTATGTTTCATGTTGATTTATGTGATATCCAAATAAAGTTTTTTGATTTGATTTGATTTGATTTTTTACTCTAAATTGAAGTACCAAAAGTATTTCCAAAAAAAATTACTTTTGCCGAGAAAAAAAATAAAAACTGCTTTTTGCTTGAAAACTTTTGATGTAAACAACGGCATCATGTGTTATTCTTAGGTAGTGAGTTATATTTTAATCGAGTTACACACGAGGTCTACCCACGCGTGTCCCCCTGCTTGCTGCTGCTTGCAAGCAATGTGGTTGAATCTTGTAATTTTCGTTATAATTCACGTCTCAAGTTTTTCTTTTTCTATAATACGTTTATTTATTAGAGGTCGTCGTCGGGCGGCCGCTCGGGCCGGACGTCATCTGTGTGAGTGATTCGTGATAATAAACTATTTTAAACGAATCAACCGGCTATCCTGTGACCAATATTGTGAACGTTATAAACAATGCATTGCAGTGATCTGCATGGAGCAAAGCCAAGCCAAAATAACCCACCCCGTTAAGTAATATATAATAAAAGTGAACTTTAATAAATCCAGTGACCGTGTTAAAAGTGTGTTACCTATTTAATATTTATAATCAAATCATAAAAAGAAAAGCAGTTGCAATTATTTATAGAATTCGAATATTAAACTAACAGTGAACAAAGTGTTAAATGGGTATTTAATTTATTGTTAATACAAGCAATCACTATTAGCAAGGGGCATTGTTACATCCTACCTACATTAATTTTAACAATCACAATCGACCTTCGAAGTCGTAATATGTAAACGACTAATTTGAAATTTACAAGCCGTTCTGGACAGTGTATGTCGTACACATGAAGGTATACGTCGCCTGGTTTCATCGGCGCGGGTTCAAGACTCAGTGTATCGGACGAAATAAGTGACATTTTATTTTAAAAACATTATTCTCTTCTTTTATTTATTTTTTTATTTTATTTTATTTTAATTTTAAATAAAATGTACTCATTTGATTAAAAATTATAAAATTGTGTATAAATTTTTGTTGATTTATTTTATTAATTTAATTTATTTTATTATTAATTAATTTTTGACATGAGTTATGTATTGGCAGACAACGAAGTTATTAAAAAATATTTATTTATAAAATATTCATTAATAAAAATACATGTTTACTTGATTAAATCTACTACAAGACTAACTTAAAATATTATTAAAATATTATAATTAAATCTTATTACAAACAATGATAAATGTCGAGTCAGGAGATTGATGCTTTCCTCGTCAGCGGGAATCACTGCTTATGCTGTGATAACTCCTCCGTCCTTCAGAGAGAAGCTGATCTTACAGCTTCCACTAGTGTCCTCACTAGTTGGTGTCGCCTTCGGATGTTCATTTATCTTAGTGGCTTTTGTATATTGATACAGCTTCCATGATGCTGCGCTGACCAGGAGCAGATACAGGATGATAGTCGGCCAGCTCGGGGTTGCCATAAGTGTGGGCCAGTCTGCGACGTCATCTTCGTTTATGTCTTCAGCTTGGTCCAGAAGTTTGTGTATGTTGTCCAGATCTAGGTCCTCTATTTTGAGTTGATATTTTACAGCTTCCACAGGTGCATTCTGTTTCAATGGCAGCGGTATGACTTGGTCTATGTTTATAGTAGTCATGTGAGTCTGTAGAGTTATGTTAATGACGTCAACACGACAATCTTCGGTGAGTGTTACGAGATGAATTCCCGAAGTGCGTTTGTATGAGGTTTTGGTTCCACATTGAACTCGTACTATTTCTTCTTTTCTAAGGATAACCAGCCAAGTGTTGTCTCTCGTCTTCTGTATCTTATCTTCTGTTAATATCATTTTAGCGCGAGTGCAGTTGGCGTCCTTATGCTGAACGAGGTTTATGATACAATCTTGCGATGTTGTAATGTGTTTGGTGTTCATTAGCTCGCAGAGATGAGCGTTTTGGGTTAGTTGCTTGCAGTTATCTTCCAGATATGCATACTCATCGCTTCCAAGTGCTAGGTATTTGGATTTTGGGATAATAGTAAAATATTTTGTATCAGGGATAGAATAAAGGTGGATAAGGTCATATATATTTGGATCGGTATTAGGAATTTCTAATATAAATGTTAACGAGTGTTCCGTACTGTAAGCTTTAACTTTAATTGACCTTTCTAATATTCTAATATTATTTAAATTTATATCTATTACTGGTACTAGGTTAAACTTAGTTTTAAGTTGTCTTAATTCTAACACCAAACTTTGGGGACTAATTATACTGGGATGCATAACACCTAATTGGGAAAATGTTATAGCATCTTCTAAAATCATTAACTTATCTAAGATAATCTGTAAGCTAAAATCTATTTGAACGAAAATATCTAAATAATTCAAGTGACTATGTAACCCATCATAGTCTTTTGTCACGTTTCCTATATATGTAACTAAATTTCTCTAATTGTCGTTAATCTTATCTAATTGATTAATAAATTCTTTTACAGTATTTTCTGCAATAATTAATGTGTTTTTCTCCGAATTTTGAATAGAAGTTATTTTATTTCTTATAGTTGAAATTTCAGATTCAAATTTTAAAGCATCTTGATTATCTAAATTTCCAGTTATCGGTTTTACAACTGAACCTAACCCGTCTATAAGGCCACGTTTACGCCTAATGTTCCGGGGAATCATAAATTAAAGTTTTCTATTTACTAAGGATAAATTGTATTCTATTTGATTACGATAAGAATTTTGAATACGTTCTGATTGCGTAGTAGACGTTTCGGAAGCTTTAATACTTGCAAATAATGCAGTTAATTTAGTTGTAGTTAATTTTAAATACGTAACATTATAAACACAAGCTAAATTAAAAATATTTGTTTGTTTAATTATTTGACCTTGCTTAAGCAAAAGGATTCCCTGTTCGAGTAAGTTATCAACTTGCTTACGAATTTCAGCACGACGTTTTGGAGGCTGTCTGTAACTACGAACATGGATTGGTGTTTCGTTCGATAATCTTAACCGGTGTTTAACCGCATGTGTAAATGTTAATGGTATATTTTCCGAATGAAATATTTCACGGTAATTATAACAAAGCTTAGATATTTCACGCTTTTCCTCCTCAATCATGTGACTTGTTCGAATTTTATTTAAATTGTCACACAATTCTTTATTAATGTCAATATTAATATTTAATGAGTTTAAATCTACAATCTCGTTCTTAGTGTCAGAGTAAGTCTCTAGTTGTATTGGGATTCTATTGGGGATATATTTATTTACATTAGTATAATTTATAAATGAACCGGCAGTAGTTTTAAATGAACCGGCTTTGACTGTTACAAAAGCTGTAGGGGATTCTAAACCTTCTGACCAGTATCGTGAATTAGGTATATATTGTCCGTCAATATAGTTTGTTCGATTCGATTCGGTTCGATTTTAATCTTTCGTAATGGGTGGTTAAAAGAAATCGGAATATTAGCGTTTGTTGTGCGTAACATGTTGCTATTAAGATCGATATTACTTTTAAGACTTAATAAATCAAATCCGATTAATCCTTTGTACTTGGGATCGAAATCAAAAATTAGAAATTTATGAGTCAGATCTGTATTAAAAATTGGTGGTAATGGGAGATAAACTACATGGTTATGACAAGACACATTATGCGCAGTAGCAATTTGAAACGGTTCATGTTCAACACATAATTCAAAAATATTATTAAAAATAACATCCGATGCAATAACGCTACGACTCGCTCCAGTATCGATTAAGTACTTACCTCCTAATTCCGCCAACTCAATATACGGCAGATGCTCCCTCTCCTGCACATTGATTTCAACTATCTCAGGTTCCTGTGTTCCTGAACCTCCATAAAATCCTGGGGGTTCCTCCACATCCGTTCCCTGATTGTACTCTGTTTGGTACTCACCTTCATCCTGTTGACTATCATCAAAATTAGAGTATTCGCCCTCATTTTCGGTGTATTGATCTTGTGAGTCGTTTTGGGTACACAATAGTTCCTCCACTGCAAACTGTGGTTTATTCGGCCTTGAGACCGACCTCATAGTGACATCTGAGTTTTTCTGTGGTGGGTTATTCTGTTGGGGTATATTAAAATTATTCCGGTAGTTACCAGAACTCCTACCTGGTTGTTGGTTCTTCCATGATAGTAATGACTTAACTAGTTGCACGCGTTGCTCAAGAGTCATGTTGTTCGTTTGAGGCACGTAGTTTTGGGGCCTAAATTGCTGTTGTGGGTAAAATGGTCGTTTGGAAATAGGTAACCTATTATTGTATTGGTTTGGAACATAATTAAATTCCTTATGCTTAAACATATTACCCTGTTGTAAAGTTGAAGGGCCTGGTTTATTAATAGCAAGCCTAGCTTCCTCCTGTCTAGCCGCGACTATGGCCATTTCTAATGTATCTGGCCTAGCTATTCTAACACCTAAGGACACGTGGAAATCTAAGTTATTAGTGTACTGTTCAATAACCATTTCTTCATAATAACTTCTATCTCCATGCCTTCCAACGAAATACAAGGTATCGAGCAACTCGCGTAATCGCTTACCAAATGACTCAGAATCTTCAAATTTTAATTTACAGGTTCTAGTCAACTCTTGCATCACTTGTATCTCGTTACGGGGTTCTCCTAAACGTCTTAATAATGCATTTTTTATTTTAAGCCATGAATCTAAGTTTTCTTCATATGCAATCGCTTCTATAGCTGCTCCACTTAATTTACTTTTAATAACACTCAATAAGGTAGGGTGGCTGCTACCTGGTGCTTCTAATTGGCTAAGGACATTTTCAACCTCTCTTATGTAAAAATTAAGTAATTTTTTATTGCCGTCATATCGCGGAATTAAATCCACGACGAGTTTAAAATGGGGTGAATCTATTACCGACATACTAATATATATATATATTATATATATATATATATATTTTTATACAAAAGTATATAAAAAAATAATAATAAAATTATAGTAAAAAATTATAAAATTAAGTAATAAAAAGATTTTTGCAATATAATAAAGACAATGCAGTATCGTGTTACAGTTACAACACGTTCCACTGATAATATATGATTCTATTAAAGAAACAATGAATGAAATTCGAAACCTAAAGAATTTTTATTCGAGTTTATTTGGATTTTAATATTACAAAATTAACTAGGTTTATCGCTATTTTAGCTTTAAACACTTTATATCACCAAAAAAATAATGTACTAAACTAAAGAATGCCCGCTCGATTTTAGAAATAGACAAACTTTCACACTTAACTAGGTTTATCGCGATTTTAGCTTTAAACACTCTTTAACATTAATACGAGTATAATATAAATACTAGGACAGGAAATAGAGCAGGAACTTGGATTATCAGCGAGAGTACTCACCACACCAGTATCTGCATCTCCCGTCGAGTCTTGAGTAGTACACGGGGACGTCCAATTCTCCAGAATATCCTCGTGTAGCCTTCGCTTGACCGCCGTTAGGTTCTGGATTACAGGAATGCGACTTGGGAATCGCCGTTTGTCAGAGTATGGAAGAGTTTGATTCCAAAACTTTTACGAAACGCCGTAATCCTACCGACTGCGCCAGTTATGTATTGGCAGACAACGAAGTTATTAAAAAATATTTATTTATAAAATATTCATTAATAAAAATACATGTGATGGGGATAACAAGAGTGTTATTGTTGGCCGTTTACGCGCCAGTATCCTCAGCTCCAGTGAGCGAGCTCTAGGGGTTTTGGAAGAGTGTCAGAGATGTTCTAAGTAGTGTCAGAGATAATGAAAAGTTGATAGTATGTGGAGATATGAATGGATGAATTGGAACCGCGCGAAGTGGTTACGAAAGCATATTAGGCATGTACGGTGATAAGAGAGTAAATGAGGCTGGAAAGCTGATTTTGGAATTTTGTAAGGAGAAAAATTCGTTAGTGGCAAACACGATGTTTGATCACAAACAAATTCACATGTACACATGGGAGCGAGCGGAAGAAAGAAGTATGATTGATTTATTCTTAGTGGATCAGCGTATTCGAAGCCAAGTTATGGATACGCGACTTTCGGGAAAACACGAAGCTTTTCTAGCGAGAAGTTAGTGATTCCCGGGGTTATTCGGCAACCTGTAATGAAAGGGGTGCTTTCGAAGAGTAGTGAAGTTTTAACGGAGCCAGCACACGTTTTGCAGCGGTGGGCGGAATTCTACAAGGAGACGTATGAATGTGAGGACGCCTAGGCCTCGAGTACCAGCGAAATGCTGAGTCCGGATGTAGCTGATGGTGAAATCAGTTTGGAAGAAGTGGAGAGCGCGATTCGAAGTCTGAAATGTGGTAAGGCTGCAGGAGCAGATGAAGTTACTGCCAAGATGATCAAATATGGTGGGCCACGCGTCTTTTTTTTTTTTTTTTTTTTTTATACTTTCTAGGTTAATGCTTGACTACATTCCACCTGATGGAAAGTGGAAATGTAGTCTTAGATGGTAAAGCGCATTAACTTAGTAACCTATTCACTCTTCTCTTGAAGACGCCCACATTGTATTCGGACGGAAAAACCGACGCAGGCAAGCTGTTCCAATCCTTCGCTGTGCGAATTAAAAAAGACGAAGCAAAGCGCTTCGTTCGGACAGGGGGAATGTCCAAAACGTAAGGATGGAAACGTGCCGTGCGTCGGGACGTCCTGTGATGGAAGGGGGACGGAGGAATTAAGTCGTGTAATTCCAGCGCACACTCACCAAAATGTATCCTATAGAATATTGAGAGGCGAGCAATTCTACGCCTGTGTTCAAGGCTGTGGAGGTTGGCTTCTACCAATTCGGGATCGCCTATAAGCCTCTTTGCTCGCCTCTCAATTGAGTCCAGAACCGCAAGATGAGACTTTGCGGCACCAGCGAATATGTGACCACAGTACTCTACACACGACCGGATCTGTGCTTTGTATAATACAAGAAGCTGTCCCGGTGTAAAGTACTGACGGACCTTCGCAAGAACGGCAAGCTTCGCTGCAGCTGCTCTTGCTCTGGACTCAATACACCGACCAAAGTTGAGGTTCGAGGAAATCTCTAAGCCTAACAACTGTAGCCGGTCACTGTATTCCAAAGATACACTCTGGAAAGTAGGAGCCAAGGTGAAAGGGCTCCTTTTGGCGGTGAACAGACACGTCTGCGTTTTGGTGGCGTTGAATTTGACAAGATTGGCATTGCCCCATGCGGAGACTGCCTGAAGTTTGTCACCCAAACGTTGCACCATGGCTTCTCTTTCTGACTGTACTTGATCTCTACTAGCCTGACTACTCGGCAGGTATCTTTCTACAACTGTGCTGTCGTCTGCATACCCATAGATACCGGGCTTCAGCAGATCGTTAATGTGCAGCAGGAAAAGAGTTGCAGAAAGAATGGACCCCTGAGGCACTCCGGCATTAATTGTCAAGGGTTCCGAGGAAGACCCGTTGACAACTACTCGGAGAGATCTCTGGTTGAGAAAGTCCGTTACCCAGCCGATCAGACCAGGAGATATGCCGTACGCGTCTGGGACTTGTTCTGGTTTTTGTGCAATTTATGCTGGAAATCAGGGGAGGTCCCAGGCGATTGGCGAGGGGCAGTCATCGTACCTTTGTATAATGCCAAAGGTTCACAAATAGACTGTGCAAGCTACAGGGCTGTCAGTTTGATTAGCTTGGGTGGTAAAGTTTATGCTAAAATATTAGCGAGAAGAATGCAAGAGAGATCTGAAAGGCTGTTGTGGGAGGCCCAAGGAGGTTTTAGACCTGGAAGAGGGTGTATAGATCAGATCTTTTCCCTCCGTATGATCACGGAAAAGTTTTTGGCCCTAAACCAAAAGGTTTTCGGTGCTTTTGTGGATTTGGAAAAGGCGTTTGACAGGGATGTGAGGAAGAAATTATGGGAGATACTGCCCCGATACAATGTAAGCGGACCCTTGCTACAGGCTGTAAAGTCTCTTTACAAAGATCACTCAGCCTGTGTGCGAGTAGGAGCTGACATGCCGCTCTGGTTTCACATCCAATCGGGTGTTAAGCAAGGTTGGGCTATGTCAGCTTGGTTGTTCAATTTGTATAATATTTGGATAGTTGTCTCCAAGGCGTGAAAGACAGTGACATGGGAGTGAAAGTAGGTGACCTTAAGGTCAATTGCTTACTATATGCAGATGATGCAGTGCTCATTGCATCATCAGAATGCAATTTGCAGGCATTGGTCACCACTCTGAAAGATGGGTGTGAAATTAATGGTCTTAACCTGAATACAGATAAGACGAAGATTCTGATATTTGAAATAAATTAAGCAAGAACAGAATGTAAGATCAACGGGAATGGTAAGATAATAGAACAAGTGAATGAAGCGCTATAAGTAAGTATTTGGGAAGTATGTTTAGCAGAGATGGAAGATACGAAATGGATGTGGAAAGACGTATTGCTGCCGGTAACAGAGTTAACGGTGCTTTGGCTGCATTGTTGAGACGGTGAAACGTCAGCATAGCTGCACGTTTGGCTGTACATAATGCAGTTCTGCTACCGACGCTGTTATACGGCAGCCAAACGTGGGTAACACAGAAGAAGAATGTAAGAAAGATGAATGCTGTGGAGATGCGATCTCACGATCAGAGAAGAGATCCACAGAATGGCAGGTACTAGCGAAGATGTCACGGTGAAAATGAAGAAGAACGTGCTCAGGTGGTTTGGGCACGTCGAGCGAATGAATGATGAAAGAATGGTAAAAAATATTTATACAAGAAAAATGAGTGGTAAGAGAGACAGGGGGAGGCCTCGAGGGACCTTCGAAAAAACAGTATCTATGATACTGGTCACGTAAAAAGCAGGAGGACCCCCCGGAGGGCATGTATGAAGAGGTTGATGTCTGTGGCCAAGGCGAAAGAGGTATGCAGGGACCGTAGCGTTTGGCGCTCCGTCGTCTCTAGCTATCCCGCAAGGGATATGGCGTGAAGGTAAGTTTATTGAAAATCCTAAATTAGAATAAATTGTTTTTTTATAAACCAATAAAAACTTTGTAACAACACCTGTATATAAAATAATAATAACACAAACAATAGTCCTTTCTCAATTATCAATTCCCTTACTTTAGTTTGGATAACATTCTATATTATTATTGAAGATATTCATTATTTAAAACATGAGATGGTCGCTGTTTGATTGCATTTTCATTATTTAATATAAAAATGAAGTAAAATGATAACACGAAATTAATAACTTACATTGAAATAGTGCGATATACAATGATAATTGAAATGTCAATAAACAATCAATCTCCCCACACTTACAAAAGTAAAAATATTTCTAAAAAAATTATGTGAATATAATTGGAACACATTCAGTATCGGTAACATAAAATGTAATTTGTAAAAAAGACAGTGAAATTTAAAAATGCTTTAATACAACGTCGAGTGATGAACGGGACTCCGGGGCTCGATGCGCTGGAGTTGAGGTTTTTTGATTCCCAAATGCTAAGCACTTGTTTTTATGAATATCTATCACAAAAAATATCTTAACTATATTATTATATCATGTTTTTTTTAACCATGAGCGTTTAAATTACGTTTTAAATCTAAATGTTGTTTAACCTTTATTATACAATATTTTACTTACTACGGAATAATTTAAACTGTAAGCGACAAAATCCAACTCTTCTCCGAGACACAAGGGCTTACTTATTAAGTTATTAGGAGTTTTAGTCTCAGCTTAAACTCGACGTTGATAAATTAAAAATCCTTTATCAAGGATATAAAAATAAATGTTCGCTTGCGTTAAAATATTTTCAGATGTGACTAAATACCTGCGATGGCTTGTTCTTACAAATGTAATATTAGATTACATCAATATTTATTGTTTAATATATAAATAGTAGGTATTGGTAAATAAATACCTCAATTAATATTATTTTATCACATTTTTTAATAATGCTAATTTATTTATTATAGTAGTATCTGGGGTTGTGTTATAAATCTCACGGAATAAATAAAACAAAAAACTTTTAAAGAATCTATTTTTTATTAATGCTGAACATATTTTAAAGTTGAGACAAAGACGCAACTTAGAACATTACTGTCTTTATCTTTGTGTTAAAAAATCTTTTTTTTATATGTACAAAATTTTAACTGATTGAGAATAACGTTAAATGTTTCACAAAATCTAACGTTAAATATTATAACAAGTACATGTTAAGAACGATACCACTTTACCTAAGCTATTATTTACTTCACCACTTCATTTTGTAACACGTCACATGATTTATTCACAGAGTGAAGCGGGCGGAGGCAGGTGTTTGACATCTCCGCTAAATGTATAAACATAATTTTGGTAACATAATGGACTCACTACAACTATCTCTATTTTATATATTAAAGAGAAAAAGGATAGATAATCTTCTAAATAATTAGTTTAAAAGGCAATAAAAAGGATTTTTTACATTATTTGTAAAATCATCACACTTCTGCGCAATTTATCCATTTTATTATTGAAATATATTTTATAAGAAAAAAGTGCTTATGAAATATTTGTTTATGTTAGAAAAAAATAATATTATTTTATAATAACATATAAATAATATAATAATAAATTTATAGTCCGGTCAATTTAAACTTTCGAAGCTACATAAATTCCCATCAAGCTGAAAATCAGTAAGGTTGTTTAAAATATGATTAAAAATAAAATTTGAAAGTTCCCCATCCTGTAAGGAAAAAATTTTATTCAAGGTCAAAGGTAAAAAAAAATAGTTTTTCGCGATTTTCAGCGAAACGGTAAGTTTTATCATAAAAATATTTCAGACAAAAATTGTAGATCATAAAATATTCTACAAAAAATTTATCAATACTTTTTTTCCTACAAAAAAGTTGTACAAATTGCAATCGTCATAATATGCACACTTTCCACGCCACCTATGAGGTAGTGTGCTTAGCGCTTTTTTTTTAACGTGGTTTCCCCCGTAGGCCTACTCCACCGGTCAGTTGTGATCCTGTTTAATTTGGAACTATTGCAAAATTAGGGAAATTTGTAAATATTGGACAATATAAAAAGCGATGTAAATTAAAAAAGTGGTGAATTTTATTCGTCTAAATTGTTACCGTCAAACTCTTCTCGTTCTTCTTCTTGTTCTTCTTTATTTTGAGTGCAAGTAAATTGCGTCAATAGCGATGTATCCTCGTAGCTATCAAACGAATCCTCCTCTGTTAGTGATTCAACATTGGAGCACGACCGGCCTTGACAGTTTGTACATGCCAGAGAAAAAAAACAGTCCGACTTTTTTGCAACCACATTTAGCACTGCATCCCTTTTTGCAGTTGCAAAAAATTGTGTTCAGCAGTTTTTCCGGTGCAGGTGGGAGTAAAGTTTGAACTGGTTCCAATGTATTGTCGATCAACTTCCAACCCCAGTCTGTAGGGTCTAGCTGATAACCAAGCTACACTTGAACTTGGTAATATACCCGAAGAAGATGTTGATGAGCAGCAACTGAGGTTGGAGGAAGAAAAGCTATTTGAACTTGCTTTTTATTTTTAGTGTTTTTAACGAAATATACATATCGATGCTTATCTAAGCAGGTAGTTTTTTTAGGAGCTCCATACATAGAAAGAAGTAAGCGGTTGCCGTTGGTAATAACTTCTTCTTGAGTTGAATTACTGTTTTAAAAATTTCAGCACATTGAAAATCTAGTTTTTCAAACATTTTGAAAACTGTTGTTTTACCCCTCCTGTAAAATGCAGATGTCGTATTCCAGCCAGTTATTGCGTGTAAAAGTAGTACGTGAATTTGACACTTTGCAAAAGTAGATAAATTTTTTGATGAATATATTTCTGATTGATGTTGAGCTTTTCCTGGTTTTAAGAAGAAAATATTATTTTCGGTTGGAGTTCGAGCAGTGAATAATACAAGTAAGTCTACATCTTCACCAACAACAATAGTTGGATTTGTCATATATAACAACTGTAGATAAGAGATGTATATACGTGGCGAACTCATGCATATTATGACGATAGCAACTTGAACAACTTTTTAAATACGTTATATCTCAAAAACGGTGGCTTGTAGGAAAAAAAGTATTAACACATTATTTGTAGATTATTTTATAATCTACAATTTTTGGCTGAAATATTTTTATGATAAAACTTACAGTTTCGCTGAAAATCGCGAAAAACTCATTTTTTGACCTTTGACCTTGAATAAAAATTTTTCCTCACAGGCTAAAGATGGGGAAGTTTCAAATTTTATTTTCAATCATATTATAAACAACTTTACTGATTTTCAGCTTGATGGGGATTTATGTACCTTCGCTCTCATTTTTAGGTCTAAATTGACCGGACTATTATATATGTCGGCGAGACTCATTATTTATCTGATTATTAATATATGAATTATGTGCAACTTTGTGATTTAAAATAATATTTAATATTATCAACATCGGAATCACTCGTCTAGTCACGTGACGTTCGAAGTGGAAGGAGTTGCTATATAAGGCACGCGCAACGCAGTCTAGGGCAGTTCGGCTTCGGCGTATTATAAAAACTTTAAATAAAATTTTTATTGTTGGACTATTGTCTTTTTGGTAATGGACCTTCAAGAAGATCTAAATGGCTCTCATTAGGGACGTGGCCCTTCGCCCGTGTTCCCAACACCCGATATCAGAAGTGGGATCCGTTCGGAAACGGCTTTAGATCCAAGTACACATTTCAGAAGAACGGATAACCTTGAAACGTCACAAACATTGCTTGCCAAATCTAGAATGATGGATACGTTTACACGGCAGCAGCAAGCAAGTATACAAGCAAATTGTGAGTTCCTTACGGGGCTTCTTAGTAGAACATGGACCTTATCTCAACGGTCAAGATTAAGTGATATTTATATAGCACCGTTCAACCCTGATGGCCAGGTACCGATTCGAGATTGGTGCGAATACGTTGATCAAGCAAAAAACTATTGGGGCTTAACAGATTAAGAGTTATGTACGAAAATAGCAGGCCTGTTGCAGGGTAGAGCTAAGACACTTGGAGATATCACCGGTTTGGAAGGATATACGTGAAGGATATACGTACTGTTATACGAGAGTTTCGTAGGAGGTTTTTAAAAAGAAATTTTAATTAACACTAGAAATAATAGTTTATTATAAAAGAAAACTCTCAATACATTTGTTAGAAATAGTAAAATGATATAGAAAAATGAAATAGTAAAAGAAATAGAATTATGACCAACTCGTACTAAGATTCGAAAGAGACTGAGCTTCTTAATATTAAAATGATCATCCTGTTATATTAATGCATTAGATAGTGCTGATGTCAAAGTAACTATCAGCTATTCAGCCTACATGGCATGGGTATAACAACCCCCCGCGTAAGACTGAAATTCATGGTGAAAATGGAATTTCAGAAAGTTATGAAATTTAAACCATTCCTCTAAGTCTAGGCATAGGAATATGTTTCATGTGAATCTTGTAGCTCTATTGGATCTTCGGTACGGGTAGGTTTTACACAAAATAGAGAGGATATATTATTATTACTAAAACACTTATATAATTTGTATATAATAAAACAAGTTATAATAACAAAGAAAAATGTACTTAAAGCTAAATAATGAGTTTCATACTTCTGTAATATAGGTTTACTTGTAATTATCTTGTCCAGGTCAGGGAGCAATTTTACACTGTTATTTATTTTAGGTAAATCTGTTAATTCGATATTTCGTAATTTTATAAAAGATTGGTTAAAATTAAGTACATTAGGATTTATTGAATTACAACACGAGTCATTAATAATATTAAAATCCAACTTAGGGGTAGGTAGCGAGATATTAATCATACTTCCAGATGATAGGAATTTTACATTCTTAGTATATGCTGTGCACTGCTCTGACATTTGTAGAATACCTGTACCAGATACATTTATTTCCGAAAGTTCAGAAGTGACACAATCAATGGAAACTTTACTTGGTTTTGTCTGTACAAAAATCCAACGATTATTGATTAAAGGTGTCCATATGTCTATTTCACCAATTATTGTTTTCGTGTTGCACTGTTTAGGAAGAGCACTTATTGATTTCGTTAATAATTCACTTTCACACGTTGGGTGTCCATTTGTTAATAGCACTGTAGATATCTCACAAAGCAAGAACTCAGAGTTTATCGCCTTACATTTATTTAAACTATCCAAATTACAAAAACTAATTTTATCCTTAGAAATAGCAGTATATGAACTAGAAGGTACAATAAAACTAAAAGTATTAGGGTTTTTAACATCATGTGGAATTGGTAATGGTAAATTATGATACAATTGAAATTCGTCACGAGATACTAGAGGTATTTGTAAAACAAACACAATTTTATAATTAAAGTAATAACAAACTACATTAGAAATATTTAAAATTAAATTAATATTATTTAGAGTTATTGTTAAAGGAATCTCAGTGTCTCGAGGCAGGTGCCTGCTGTTATCTACGAGTTCTCGGTAAAGTTGAATTGGCGATAAGATGTTTGGGTGCATGATGTTTTGACTACATAGAATAATAGCATTAACAAGGTCTTCTAATTGGAATGACAATGTAAGCAAAGAGCTCTCTAAGTTGAGAAGTATGGAGTCGACTTTCATATCAATTAATGATCCATTCAAAAATGTAGTAATATTATTTATTTCAATTAAAACGTTATTTAAGGTCTGATTTAGAATGTTCTCATTACTTTTAATATTATCTATTACTTTCTTAAATGATTCCAGTGCGACGTTACTTATTAATATATTATCTTTTATCAAACTTGCTAGTTTTTTCTCATCTTCTTGAATAGAATTAAAAGCAGAATCGTATCTAAATGCGTCATTTTCATCGAGAGTGCCAAAGATATTTTTAAATACGGTACCAACTCCGGCAAACCACGCAGAGCGTTTACTTCGTTTAATAATTAAATGAGAAATTGATTCATATTCTCTTAATATATCGTTAAACCTGACAGAAAAGGGAGATAGATTAAGTATACACTGATAGTTTTCTGTTTCCTTACATATATGTCAAAGATTTTCAATAGTATTGTTAAGATTAATCAGATGCGGGTCAATATAAGATATGTCTACAAGACTTAAAACATTTAATTTTCCTTTAATAAGTCTAATTTTACCGACACTATCGAAGTAAATTCAGGAACTAGAAGTTATCGGTTGAACAAGGTCTGGCTGTGCATTAATCGATACACTGAAATAGAATTAATTAGATGAATATAGGTATTACATTTTAAATTTAAACTTTTAACTTATTCTAATAAAGGAGAAATAAAACTAGAAACAAATTTATGTTACAAGAAGTACTTATGAGATTTCAGCGGGTTTAAATTGATCAAAATGGTGAGTAACATGTCTTCTGTTGATTAATAGTGTAGCTGTGTGATTATTATGGACCTTTATAATTTTATATGGTCCTTTCCATATAGGAGATAATGCTCTTCTGAGTCGAAGATGGTTTTTCAAATATACAAAATCTCCGGCTTTGTACTTTGGAGGAGTTTTAGTATGGGAATCATAATAAGATTTAGAGGATTCTTTGGATTTCACGATATTTTCTAAAGCTTTTTGCCTGGAGTATGTTAATTTATGATGTAATTTTTTTATATAATCTGTATAAGTTGTAGCGGAATTATCTTCGTATATGGTGTTCGGAATAAATGGTTTATAACCAAACACTAATTCATAAGGTGAGAATTTAGTAGTCGTATGGATAGTTGTGTTATATGTAAGAATTGATGTATACACATAAGTTGACCAATTATCTTGATCGTCATTGATGAAAGATTTTAGATATTCTTTTAAGGTAGAATGATTACATAGTCTTCAATTTCTCTTCTCATTCCTTTCCAATAAAATTGTTCTTGGATTCTACTAAACATTCTGGTACTTCCTAAATGACCGGCTATGGGAATATCGTGATTTTCACGTAAAATTTTAGGTATTTCACTTAATGATGGATAAATAATTTTATTGAGATGTATGTGAATAGTTATCTTTGTATTATGGAATATATATGTGAGAATATTGTAGAGTCTAGTTTAAGAATGTTTATCAAACGGATTCTTGAAATCGGAAATGGCAATATCTGCTGTTTGTATTTTAAGTAATTCATCTCTTATTGATTTTAATGTATTGTATATATCGGAGTATGAGGTTTCATCAAAGTGATGAACCTTAGTAAATATAAAATAAAGGGTTTTATCTAGATAATTAACTTTGAGGAATTGGAAAAGTTCTTTTTCTGAGTTTAATAAAAGTTCAACATTATTGATATTTGCTAATATTTCATCGACATAAGGATTCAATTCATCTAAATCAATTGAAGTAGGTACTATAATGACCTTATGTGGAGATTTTAAAAGACTTTCATTATGTTCTCTTAAAATTGTACTAAAGACATGATTTTTATTATTAAGTGATTTTAAAAATGTGGAGTAGTCCCCATTGTATATATTATTATCTAAACGCGTATCTTGTTCAAAGGGTGAGGGGGTATCTAAGGTTATATCCAAATTATCAGTATTAGGACTAAGGTTAAGTAGTCCTAAATCAATGAGTTCAGGAGTTGTATTAGGATTTAGATCTGGATTTGTCAATGGATTTTGTAATGGTAAGGGATTTGATTGATTTCTTGTACCCTGGAAATTAGGAGGAGATGGTATTTGTGCTGGAGGTTCCAAAAGGGGGTCCTCTACGAGATTTTCAAAGTCGTCTAATAGTTCTGGAGGTAGGGTTATAGGAGATGTCTCTACTGGGTTTACAGGGTAACGAGAGAGAGTATCAGCGTTTGTGTTGATCTTACCCTTTTTATGAATTATAGTATACTCGAATTCTTCTAATTTTAATCGCCACCGTACTAATCTGGACCCTGGATCTTTACAGTTGAATAACCACTGCAACGGTTTGTGGTCAGTGACAATCGTAAATTTATTTCCATAAAGATAAGGTCTGAAGACTTTAGTTCCGAATACGATAGCTAAACATTCCTTTTCTGTTATGCTATAATTGCACTCGGCTTTATTGAGTGTGCGCGAGGCATAAGCGATAGGGCGGTCTTTCCCTATTTGACCTTGAGATAGCATTGCTGAGACTGCGAAATTAGACGCATCGCATGTGAGTATGAAAGGTTGTGAAAAATCAGGGTAAACGAGGACAGGGGAGGTGATGAGTTTATTTTGAAGCGTTTCGAAAGCAAGTTGTTGTTCATTTTTCCAGCAAAAGGGTACTTCTTTCTTTAATAGTGCTGTTAAGGGTTTTGCGGTTTTAGAGAAATCAGGAATAAATCTCCTGTAGTAGGAGACGAGTCCAAGGAAGGATTTGATATCTTTCGGGCATTTAGGTATAGGAAATTCAGTAATTACTTTAATTTTCTCTGGGTTTGGTTTTACGCCATCGCTATTTATTATATGGCCCAAGTAGGCAACTTCTTTACGCAGGAACTCGCATTTATCGGATTGTAACTTTAAATTATATGCTCTTAATCTCTCAAAAACTGAAGTTAAATTGTGAATGTGACTTTGTAAATCAGGAGAATAAACGACAATGTCATCCAAGTAGACGAAACAACGAGATCCTTGGAGACCTGAGAGACAGGTGTTCATTAATTTTTGGAAAGTTGATGGTGCATTCTTTAGTCCAAACGGCATTTTAGTGAATTGGTAATGACCTTGTGGAATGGAAAAAGCAGTTTTTGGAGCATCTTCCTCTGAAATTGGTATTTGATGGAATCCGGAAGCGAGGTCTAATGTGGTGAAGTATTGACTTTTCCCTAGTTGATCTAAAATTTCAGTTATCTGAGGAATTGGATAAGTTTCACCTATGGTTATGTCGTTGAGTTTACGGTAATCAATTACTACACGCCATTTTTGTTGCCCTGAGGCATCTCGTTTTTTAGGTACAACCCATATGGGTGAGGACCATGGTGAATTGGAGGGTATGATAATGTTTTGTTCTAACATTTTATTCATTTGTGATTCAACCTCTCGCTTATGACATTCTGGAAATCTATAAGTTTTAGTTTGAATAGGTATATTCTCCTCTATTATCTATGATACTATATCCATACCTTTGAATAGGTATATTCTCCTCTATTATCTATAATACTATATCCATACCTTTAACAGAGCAATCAAAAAATCTTGGCATCATTTTTGACTGTCATCTCTCTTGGGCACCGCAAATTGATGAAATAAGTAGAAAACTTCATTATTCTCTTCACTCTCTCAGACGGTTGCAGAATTTCCTTCCTTTACAAACTAAAAAAATGCTAGCACAAACTCTTCTCCTTCCACTTCTCGACTACGCTGACGTTTGCTATCTAGATGCATCCGAGGAGCTACTTGATAAGCTTGAACGACTTCAAAATTTGTGCATTCGTTTTATTTACGGATTGCGCAAATTTGACCACGTATCCGAATATCGATTACAATTAAAGTGGCTCCCTATTCGCCTTCGCCGGAATGTGCACATTCTATCACTTCTTTTTAATATTTTAAATAACGCTTCCCCCCTTTACCTGCATGAGCGTTTTCATGTGACGCCACCAAGGACGCGACCATCTCGTGAATGCGTTTCTTCAAAATCCTTAGTAGTGCCTTTTTACAACACTATTTTTTTCAAAAAATCTTTCTCGGTTGTTGCAGCACGGCTATGGAACTGTCTTCCCCAGAGTATTCTGGATGGTAACCCTTCCCTCAACTCTTTTAAGCTAAGGGTTAAGCAGCACTACCTATCTTCGGAAATATAACTAGTATTTCTTTTTATTTTTATAATTTTTATATTATCTACAAATGTATATATTTATTTACTTATATGTATATATATATATGTGTGTGTGTGTGTATATATGTGTATATAAGTATGTATATGTCTAAGTATTTTATATGCTATATTATACAGGTAATTTGTTAAATAGCTCTTAAAAAGTTTTATCTATTTTGAATGTCATTTTTTTTTTGTTCTCTTTTATTTGTATTTAGTTTAAGTGTACCGCACTGTCTTGAACACCCTGTCTCACACCAAAAGGTTACTGGGAGAGATCTCTAAAAGAGATAAGTAATCCTTTGTACTACATTGTTTTCTGTTTTTTGTATTTGTGATTTTTATTGGTACATAAATAAATAAATAAATAAATAAAAATAAATATATCTGATGTAGTTCTGATTTTATGTTCAGTTGCAGTTGTAAAGGTAAGTTGGTCATTAGGTAAATGAAATATGTCCGAATAGTTGGAGCATATGCGTAAGAGAGCTTGTCTCTCTTCTGAATTAAGATGGGAAATTCTCAACTGTTCGATGACTTCGTTAGTTCTAGACGAGACATGGAATAATGGTAATGGTGTGGAATGCATAGAAGAAGATAGAATAGATGGAGTCTCAAAAGGTTCTAGAATAAGGTTAAGATTAGAATGAACTGTAACCGGTTCTTCAGAGATATTTACAACGGTAATATTAATTCTTTTATTTTCTTTGACTTTTACGATACAATTTGCGACTAGTATAGATTTAGAAATATGCTGATCTATTATAGTGCCTTCCAGTATTTCTGAATTACATACTGTACACTCGATAACTTCTTCAGATCTAGGAGGAATAGTATACACGGGTTCAGCGAAATTGAGTTTAGCTTGGTCTTTTTTTATTTGCAAAATTCCTTTGGAGTAATCTATTTGACAGCCTAAAATTTAAAAAAAATCATTGCCAATGATTCCATCGTGATTAAGATTAATATTTTCTACAACATGAAATTCGTGGGAAACGATTGTATCCGGGTTTACTTGTAAATTTAACTTGAAACTGCCCAATGTGGTAGTATTGTTATCACCAGAATCAATACCTTTTAATGATATTATATCTTTCTTAAATTTTGGAACTTGTATCATTGAATGTAGTTTAATTAAGCTAACTGAAGACCCTGTGTCTACCAAGAATGAGAGAGGCTGTTCAGATACCGATGTTAGAATGTTAATATGAGGTAAATATCTATTTTTGGAATTTGTATTAATTTCGTAGACCTTGAGATTATTTTCTTCTTTCAACTTCAATTCGCAGGAAGTATGAGATGGAACAGATATTGTAGAAGTGCTTGAATTAGAGGACATAGTAGGTAAAGTAGATGTAGTAGGAGTAGTAACGGTATAAACGATAGGTTTATGAGAAAAAGAGGAAAGAGTGGATGCAGTGGATAAAGCGGAAACAGTGAGTTCAGCGGGGGTATTAGATACAGCAGATACAGCGGATACAGCGGATACAGTGGGTGTATTAGATACAGCAGATACAGTGGATACAGCGGATACAGTGGGTGTATTAGATACAGCAGATACAGTGGATACAGTGGGTGTATTAGATACGGCGGATACAGTGGAAACAGCGGATACAGCGGATACAGCGGGTGTATTAGATACAGCGGATGTATTAGATACAGTGGATACAGTGGAAACAGCGGGTGTATTAGATACAGCGGATACAGTGGAAACAGCGGATACAGCGGATACAGTGGGTGTATTAGATACAGCGGATACAGTGGAAACAGCGGATACAGCGGATACAGTGGGATGTTTGGTATCGACTTTTTGTTTACTTGAATAATTTCCCGGGCGATACTTAACGGGAAATTTTAGACGTTTAAATTATCGGTTTCATCAATTCCGATATCCTCATTAATAATATTGAAAACTCTGCGTGATGAGTTTTGAGTTGTACCATTATTAGGACTCTTTTGAGGGTTTTGAGAATTTGAGGCATTAGATTGATTTCTGTTATTATTTGTATTGTCATTTGCGACAATATTCTATTGTATGTCCTACGTTCTTACAATAGCGGCACGTCAAATTATTATTATCTGCGCGATTATAATGTGAGCTAGAAGTTTGATTTTGTCTGGATTGGAAATCTCTACGGAGTGAAAATCTAGGTCTTTCAGTATTACTTTGGGTTGATTGAATAGCTCTTTTATTGATGCTTAAAAGAATTTTTTCCTATGCTACTGCAAAACTTACAGCAGAGTTGAGTGAGTCAGGATCACGACATCTCACGATTTGTGACAATCGAGGATGCAAACCAATCAAGAAGGTATGGAGGGCGAGATCCTCCATGGCTGCTATACGGCCTGTAAGTTCTGTCTTTCGTTTCGTTGGTATTGAAATATTAATTTCAGTAAGGAGTTAAGACAAGCATGTTTCTATCCGTAAAGCAAATTGATTTACTGTCTCTATTGAACTTTGTCTGCATTCCTGCAATTCTGACAGTAGATGTGCGTAGTGTTTTCTTTCCCCGAATTGTTGTTTAATAAAATCAATAAACTGATCGAATGATTCAAATTCTTTAATATTACATATAGATTCAGCGCGCCCTTCCAATTGACTCAGTATATATTTGAATAAAATTGGTTTTTGTGCTTTTGTAGCCAAGTTATAAGCATTTTGGCAATTGGAAACAAAAGGATTTAATTTTTCTCTCGTCCCATCAAAGATTTTTATAAATTTTAATAAAACATTCAACTCTACCTTTTCATCTGTTTCATGACGCGACGAGGCAGTCCTAGAGACACTAGAATTTTCTTCCTTTGAAGTCATTATAATAAAATATAATTAATTTGAAATGATAAAATAATCCACAGAAGCCACCTCTATGATATACAACCTTATCTCATGAATGTTCTTATCGGTTCTATGAATTGTACATGTACACTTAAGAAATTGAATGTTTAAAAAAGGCTTAGAAATATTTTAGAAAATGAATTAATTAATTTACTGACGAGACTCTGAGTTTAGCTTATGTTTAAAGAAAAGTCACTCACAGATGATAGGTGAACCAAACAAACGTAGTGAAGAACATGATGATCTCTTGCGATGATGCTGTGCAGATGTCTTAATTTATTTTCTGTTCTCGCCAATGGCCTCTTTGTATAATTCACTGGAGTCGGGATTAAGTTCTCTGACAATGTTGAATACACTTTATTTCACAACACTGAGTTCTCGAAGACGTATTCGGGTATATAGGGATTTTCGTATCCCACCGCTGCCACCAAAATGTTATACGAGAGTTTCGTAGGAGGTTTTTAAAAAGAAATTTTAATTAACACTAGAAATAATAGTTTATTATAAAAGAAAACTCTCAATACATTTGTTAGAAATAGTAAAATGATATAGAAAAATGAAATAGTAAAAGAAATAGAATTATGACCAACTCGTACTAAGATTCGAAAGAGACTGAGCTTCTTAATATTAAAATGATCATCCTGTTATATTAATGCATTAGATAGTGCTGATGTCAAAGTAACTATCAGCTATTCAGCCTACATGGCATGGGTATAACAGAACGAAGCTCTTATAAAAACATTTGAGTCGGAAGCACGATACTCCAACGGCATTCTTAAATTACGTAACTTTAAATTCGATGGAACCAATCCAGTGGAATTCATAACAACAGCTGGGCAAATATGGAAACGTGTTATTAGAGGAGATGAGGATAAGGATGCTGTTGAAGCTGTCATTGGATGTATAGATAATGAGTATCTCAGATTACGTTTGCTATCAAGTAAATGCAATACCGTTCCCGAACTTATCTCTGTTGCATCTACGTTTAGACCAAGAGAACCTCGATTTGAACCTCCTAGTAAAAGACCTAGGCTAAGGGTTAATAGAGAAGAGACTGTAATATGCTTTAAGTGTGGTAAACCTGGGCACACTCAAGTAAACTGTAGCAAAAAGAACGAACAATTGATTGATCCTAGACCATTATTAACTGCCACCGAAAATCATGAAAACAACTTTAACCGGAATAGAAGTCAACTTCAAAAGCCTAAATGTAACTATTGCAGTAAAATAGGACATGCAGAATCTGTTTGTTTTAAGAAAATAGCAGACGATGCCGAAAAGGTTAACCTAATCTCAGATGTTAACAATATTCTGACTCCAATGAAAATCGAAATCAACGGTCTCAAACTTGTGGCTTTTTATGGCAGTGGAGCTTCCCGCTCACTAATAAGACGATCGCTCAGTTTATCAATACCAGAAAAAGTGAAGATTGTTTTCTAATGCTTAAGGGTATAGGAAGTAAAAGTATACCTATTTTATCTTGTCAACATATCAACGTCACTGTTAACTTTAGCGGTACTTTTGTTGAAATAGTTTTTCACGTTGTTGAAGATCATGAAATACCATTTGAACTTTTGATTGGAGCAGAGGTAGTAAAAGGAACCGGGTTAAATGTTCTTGTAACAGAAAATGGTGCTTCAGTCATCAGAAAGGAACCAGTTTACATCTTTCAATGTACGAAAGATCCCTTTGAAAATCTAGATACCGATTTGACAGATAAAGAACAAATACATGACTTGAAATCTTTACTAAAAAGTTATAGTGGGTTGTTTGTGACCGGAATTCCTAAAACAAAGGTACTGTGTAACCATGCGTAACCTCACCTTTTTCTATTTTTTTTAGTAATTTTAGCTAACTCTTCATCATGTCGCTGTCCAATTTTTAACCACGTATTCTCTCTTTGCGTTAATTTAATACAAAATACGTAATTCCTGCTAAAGCCGTTTCCGAACGGATCCCACTTCTGATATCGGGTGCTGGGAACACGGGCGAAGGGCCACGTTCCTGATGTATCACTCTTCTTTTGAGCGTCTTACGCTTGCCCTAACTTGCTGTTAATGATTTTTCTGCCCATTCTTATCCTAGAAAACAAAAGTGGCAGTGAAAAGGCACTACTTTGAAATAGAATGTTACGAACTAGAAAAACCGATCACCGGTTATGGAAGACGTTCCGATGTTGATCGCGAAGTTAGACTAAACAGGAACAAGATATAACTAAAGAAGAACTTGCGTTCAGAATAGACTGATAAAAAATATTAAAAGTGCCAGATAGTTAAAAAATTCAATAAATTACCTATTTCACTTAAAACCTAGCCAGATATCTAGCTGATCTGCGTGTCTCTCAATGAATCATATGTTCATGTGGTTCTGGGTATTGAGTGCTTAAAATTTGAATTTGGATTTAATTAAATAACTTAAAATAAAGTATTTTTCTTGATAACTATCAGTAAATTTATTTTAAAATTATTTATCTAATACGGTCAGGGATTTATGTCTTTGTTATGAAAGTATATTTTCTAACATTTGTTAGAAGTCGTTAAAGTATATAATAGCCAGAACATTTATGTGCCCCGAGGTAATGTCGCATTACCGGGACGGGCGGTGAAAAGATAACACTTGGAGCTGTTATTACGACGTACGTTATACATTAACGTGTATATTTTTTTAAACAAATATTTAGACTATCCATTAATTATGGAGTTAATCTTATAAGTTATGGTTCGAAAAGTATATTTTTAAGAACTTAACCCCGAGTCTCAAACGTCAGCGATGCCATTGACAGGACTTAATTTTGTATAAAACAATACACATTTATAATTTATATACTTTTTACCTGCGAGTTATAATATAGCTGCCTTTTCTAATAAAATAAACCTTAGGTTTTAAATAAATAGCTAACAAATATATATAGTATAGTAATTTTGTGGTTTGCTTTATAGACAAAATCATTTCTTACTTCCCATTTTCCCAGTTCCCATTACATATTCCTTTTAAACTACTTCTTTTAGACTGTTGAGGTAGACGAATAGCTCTATTTATTCAAATTCTTAAAAAGATATATCATGTTCTACAACAAGGAAAGTTATATCTTAGAGTTTTAATGCTTAAAATATTTTAATAGACTGATATCGCTCACTCCTATTAACGGAGCTCTCAGGTGGATGCAGTTTTGATCTTGAATAATATATGACGCACTTTAGTCTCTCTTTACGCCTTAATGTTTACTAGATACTGTAAAGGAAATTTACATCTTACTTTGAAACTACTTATGAACATCATATAAATATACCACTAAATGTTAAGTTTATAATAGGTTACAACGTATCATAACACACTTCACAAATTTCTATACCGCAGATTATTTGTCTGATTTAAATAAATGTTTGACGTCCGCTATTTAACACAAGACTCAAACATTGACAAGTGTAATTGATGAGTATATGTATTGGAAGGAACAAAGGTCGTTCTACACAGTGTAGTCACAGTCATAATCAATTACTCGTATGTCGGTAGATTTCCGTTTAAGCGGTAATACTGTTCTTATTAAGATAATACAGATCTTGATATTATTTTAATCTTACTTGTCATGTAATGCTTGCGGTGACTGGTTGTGTAGCAGGCCGATTTTTATTTTTTATTATTATTATCATTATTATTTTTTTGCTATTATTATTATTATTATTTTTTTTTTTTTTTTTATTGCGACGGTTCTAGTTGTTCCAAAATATCTTTTAAGGTTGATATTTGTGAAACAGTGATCACAATATAAAAAAAAAATATCCGGCTGAGTTTGTTGTGTGGTTCTTCTCAAACCAGGATGCGTTTGGAATCCTCATAGCTTTAACATTACGTTGGAAAGTGCTTTTACAGAAGGGCTTATTACGATAAATCTTTTATCGAAATAGGCCCTCCTGACACTTCCATTTTGACGTACACAAGTGATCACTGATAATGATTCAAAGTGGAAAAGATATAAATAAATAAATAATGGAAACGTTTAGTAACGACGTTCTTAACTTACAATTTATTTAAAAGGTTCATTACAACGGGATTTGAATGCGGTTTATTAAAACGTTAGTTTTTAGACGGCTTTCTTCGCGTTAAGATCGACATTGTTGGTATTGGTAAATTGCCCAACTATGTAATATAAAATGCAGATTTTGCTGTTTGAGTCTAGAACCGCCTTTAAATTTTCATTCTATATTTAATTAAAAACTATTGTATTTGTTTGGTTACTCATTAAATCATTAATAACAAATAAATAATTAATTGTGCCCAACTACAATCAAGCTTAAGAGATATCGATCTCGATAAACCGTCCAAGCGGTGCATCACCCGCGTACCACCGAAATACAGAGACCTGCACTCACATAGGGAGATCATTTTTAAATGAATTGAGAAGCCAGGATTTTCAGTGCTGTTAATTCGTTAATAATTTCTCGGGTGTTAAAACTATTTTGGACAACTGTAATCAATCAAAACCTCATGTATCCTGGAACCTGTTAATCTGGAATGGTATATAAAATATTACATTTAATTATAATGTACAATTATTATAATATTGCAGGTGTTTTCATTTTAATAATTATGAATTATATGGGTACATTTTAGAGAAATAGAGACAATATTAGGATGACGACTCATTCAGTTCTCCATTTGATTTATTAAAGGCTTCAACGGCCTTGGTTCACTTATATTAAAAGTTTTTATCAATTGAGATGAATCAAACGCTTAAGGTTTGGTTCATCTTTGGTTCATCTCGATTATTCGTCTTGAACGGTACCGACAATGGAGTGCTAGGAGCTGCCCTGTACCGGTCTTCCCTAAACAATAATAATACTCTGACAGTATCAGAACATATAGGAGCAGCGACCAACGATTAAACCTAGACCTCACGACCAACTGACTCTTCAGTTGGACTCTGAGAGTCACGCAATTAATTGTGTGCTATCTTTATTGATGTTAAATATTTTAAGCTATATAAAATATATGACATGTTAAGAAAAGAAAAGTTTAGTTATTTATTCAATCCATAATATATGATATATTAATAGACAGAAAATATAAGTATGGTAAAATTTAGAATCACATGCAACATTTTTAATATTATTTTAATTACAAAAATTTAATAAAAAAAACAATGTTTTGGAATTAAAAGTTCATTGTACAATATTTAACCACTTCATTTATTTCATCCCTGACCTCAACCGCACACGTGACGTCACTGTTTAATACTAAGCTACTCGTATATCATTGTAAAGATCGAAACACTTTTAACATTTCACAATTAATAGTGGTCTTCTAAATAGTGATAACATACTCGTATACGATACAAATGCTCTACTCGGTATAAATGTAATATCCAAACTTAACGTTCCATTTTTTAAGATAAGTATTACTCGAGATCGTGAATAGTGTAACCGTATGGGTCTTTTATTAATATTAAAATCAATTATTCCATTTTATCAATCATCAATAATCAATTATCCAATTATTCAATTATTCAATTTTTTTGGTACTATCAAAATCATAAATTAGTTTATAAATTAAAAATAAGTGCATATTGTAGAAACCAAAGCTAAAAATTATAATTGCTTAAATCTAATGAGAAACCAATTATAGTAGAGTTGCCCATAATCCATAAATTAGGAAGAAATCAAAATGCAGTATTACGTTTAAAATCACATAGACACAGGATTTAATTAAATTATTATTGAAATTTAAAAGCTATATAGCGATAATTATATCAAACTATAATCCTGAAATTGAGTTAAATTAAGTGACTATTTGTTATCTTTTCCCACATATAATTACAATAATAAGTTAGGGGAAAAAATGAGTTCAGAACATCGAGATGCGGCGTACCAAACAGTAGAATTGGTAGATTGGTACAAACAGATACAACGGACAATATATTTTTCATTTTACGTCCTAGTCTCTGCAATACAATTTAAAAAGAACATAGTTCCCTGTCCTTGTCTTTTCTTTGTTACACTATATAGTATATAAGTAAATTTTATGCACTGGTCGTATTTTTAAATTCATTCACAAATACACGGAATATTTACTTATATGAGATAAAACTTTTTTAGAAATAAACTAATCTGCTCTTTTTGTGAATCATGCTCAACAACTGAATAGAATGAACATATATAATATATAGAATGAACAGATTGCATCGATCTCAACTTCTTTAATATTTAAATACCAGTTGCAAGATTACAAGGTGAAATACACTTTATTAGACAGCAAGACGAGTGCAAATATTCTTCGCTAACCACATTGGTTTTAGAACTGAACTCTTGATTCAATTGAGTTTGTTTGAAGTTTCGATGATCTAAGGTGTGTATTAAAAGTTATTATATAATAAAAAATATAAAGGAATGTCAGAAATGTATTTTAAGTGTTGCTTACGCTAGTCCGAGGACAAAACCACAACCTAAACCTAAACGTAACCACACCTGCAACCTAATATAAAAACATTTTAAGAAATTATATTTGTTTTATATTTAATCAAATATCTTTCTTTTACCACCAATGTAGTTTTAAATATTGAAATAACTAGAAATATGTACTAAAATAATTAAAAAGATCAAGAATATGTGAATTCTAATATTAGAATCTTTTACTAACAACAACAACTCTCAACTCTCTTTTACAACTTAAAGCTCAGCGTAGCCACGAGATGGAAGTGTTATTTGGATGAAATAAAGAACAGTGCAGGTGCAAACAATTCCATTTAGTCAAGTCAATCAAAACGATGATCAAATTTAACGAATTAGGCTTTCAACTGCTTCCTCATCCTCCGTACTCGCCGGATCTGGACCCCAGCGACTACTGGCTCTTTGCGGATCTCAAAAAGATGCTCCAGGGAAAATGATTTGGCTCGAATGAGGAGGTGATCGCTGCTACTGAGGCTCATTTTGAGTCAAAAGATAAATCGTTCTACAAACATGGCACTGAAAAGTTAGAGAAGCATTGGAATGATTGTATTACACTTGAAGGAGATTATGTTGATGAATAATAAAGAATTTTGCCGAAAAAAGTTGTTTTCATAGTTAGTCCCGGGATTTATTGAACGATGTGTTAATCCGTGACTTACCTTACACTTACTAGTATTTTTTTACGGTACGCTTACTAGTATTTTTTTTACGTTACTCTTACTAGTATTTTTTTAACTTACATTTACTAGTTTTTTTTATATTAAGACATAATAAATGAATTATATGTTTTCGTCTCAGCATACACTCTGTCTTTACGTAGAAAATTCTACTAAATTATGATATTGAAACATTTCTCTTAATATGAATCAACTGGTATTTACTTTAAAGATATTCGCAATAAACATATATCTTAATAAAAATAAAAATATAATTAGAAACTAAAGTTATGAGATGCAATCAAGAAGAATGAATTAAACTACGCCTACTTCACAAAAGTATCTAGGACGACTAAGAATATGTTCAGTGCCGTATAGACACCCGGGAAAATAAATATTATCGAAAAGCAATAGTTCTGCGTTTTGTTTTATATCTAAGTTTTAAATATAAAAATGTATATGTTCAATAACGATACCATTTTAATGTAATTGTAATATTATAATTTTTATATGAAATATACTTGTAAGATATACCACAAACACACTTACTGTGTTAAAAAAAAATATAACAAGCTAATAAAAAAGTATTGTGTAATCATGGTAAAATTTTAAACAACCTTTTTTTTTCTCATATGAAATAAAAGAAGTAAGACTGTTTATTGAAAAATACATAGATCTCAATGAAAATAATAAAAAGTTGTATCTAATAATTTTAACCTTTAAAATGTTATCTAGACGAGGGAGAGATCAAAGTGAAGCGGCAATCTTAATGATTTCACTGCGCGTTATTCAATTTATTGCTTACCGCGCTGGGAAGAAATAAATACATAAAGCTGTATATCTGATTTAATAAATGGCATGTCTAGCACTGAAATAATGTCTTGTATAATAGTGACGTTAATAAAAGTAATTTAATTGGATTAATGTACAGGAACCTTTCTGTAGATGGTAAATGAAAACATATTTCACTTCTTAAGGTAGTCACATTCAATGTCAGATTGATTTTCTATAGCGTATATAAGTACCTTGAATGCTTTACAAATTTAATCATTTCTTCTTTCTGTTCGTAATAGACATTGTTGTTATCTTGCGTAAGGCTCCGGCGACCAACAGGGACAAAGGATTTAAGTGCCTCTTTGTTGTGATAATAAGTTCCTTATTGTGATGAGATTGGTAATCTGTTCATGTTAAAGATTTGATGTTTACTTAAAGTATTTTTTCAAAATGCCTACATTTGGAGATGGGCAATCAATGACAAAACATGTCACAATTAAATTAGTTAATTTAAGGCTAATATATAATTAAATGCCTAACGTAATAAATTGAGTCTCTAATTACTCTGAAATTGCCTGATTGTATTATTACTATACTCACTAGGGTGATTCAAAAAATCTTAGTTTTAAATTTTTATAGGGGCACCGTCTTATATGGTTCCAATATGAAAAAAAAATATACCCATATTTTTTTTTTTTTAATTTAAGTCAACTTTAGGGGTCGCTAACATCCATTAAAGTTTTTGAAAAATGCGTTACATATGGCAATGGAGTTGCAGCCCTTGGGAACCAAAATGGCGGTACCTTTGTGTATTTTTGTACCTGAGCGTAAGCAAAGTACGTTAGGTACCTGGTACATATCCTCTATCCACGTTTTTTAACTTCTTCAGACTTCAGGTTATTAAGCTACAGAAAGGGTTTAAAGATTAAAGTAGTAATTTCGCAATAGAGTATGAGCTGGTCTTTAAGTAAGTAGTAATACAGTCAACCTTTTTTAATGTCGTCGTCTTCGACGTCTTTAAACAACGTCTTTAAAAAGGGGAGGAAAGAATTAATCGATGACCGTTTGGCTGTAAGTCTTGATGTTGCTAAGTTAAATGATCGAAAAGCTGCTGTGATATTAACATCGATTCTCAAGAGCGCTGGCTGCGATACTGAGAAGTACAACGTTAGCTTTTCTTCTATTCGGCGTCAGCAAATCCAGCGACGAAAAAATCTCAGAATCTCTAAAAAACGAGTTTAAGCCAGAGGTTCCGCTTACCGTTCACTGGGATGGTAAAATGCTTGAGGACATAACGGGACATGAGGTTGTGGATCGCTTGCCTGTTATAGTATCAGGACAGGGAGTGGAACGGCTTTTGGATGTTCCAAAACTTCCGAATGGAAGAGGGCAGGCGATAGCCTCAGCTGTTTATGAAATGTTATTGTCCTGGGGTTTAGATGAAAAAGTAAAATCGATGTGTTTTGATACCACAGCATCAAACACAGGTCGATTCAATGGAGCTTGTACCTTACTAGAGCAAAAGCTGGAGAAAAAATTATTATGGCCTCCATGCAGGTATCACATTTTGGAGATTGTGCTTGAAGCCATCGTAGTTTCAGCAACTAATGCTTCTAGTGGGCCAGATATACAAATCCTCAAAAGACTGCAAAAACGTTGGGTTAAAATACTAAAAAAGGACTTTAGGGTAGCTACTGCGGACCCTGAAACTCTAAAACAAAGTAGCAGATGTTACCGAAGAGATGACATTATTTGCTGAAAGCCACCTTAACGAGTTTCAACCACGAGACGATTATAAGGAACTACTTAACCTGATAATCATATTTTTGGAAGGAACACCTGAGAAAGGTGTATCTTTTCGAGCGCCTGCTGGTCTCCACCGGGTAAGGTGGATGGCGAAGGCCATCTATTCTTTTAAAATATATCTATTTCCGGAACAACAAAAACTGACGAAGAGGGAAATTAAAGGAATCAAAGGAATTTGCATTTTTACTGTACAAATTTACGCCAAATACTGGTATCAAGCTCCTTGCGCATGGTCTGCGCCAAGGAATGACTTACAACTTTTGAAGGATTTATTAGCTTACAATAAAGTGAATGAATCACTGTCAAAAGTTGCTATGAAACAAGCGTTGGGGCACCTTTGGTACCTATCAGAAAAACTTGTACCTTTGGCCTTCTCTGACGACCCAGTTTCTTTGGAAACTAAGCGAAAGATGGTTGCTGCTCTTCAAATAGATGGGTCAGAAGATTCTCCAAAGCGAGCCATCCTGGATCAAAACCTTATTGCAACAAAAAACCTGGAGGACTTCGTATCTTCTCACATATTAACGTTTTTTAAAAGTATCTCCATCTCCTGCGATTTTTTAAAAAAGGACGTGCAGACCTGAAAGGACGATTGTAGAGTTTAAAAAATGTGTGACTGTTTTAAAGGGTCTAAAAGTTATCAACGTTACAGCTGAGAGGGGAGTATCGTTGATTGAAGTATACAATCGCCTTCATACCCATACTTCATACTTTTTTACCTGTTTATAAAACCCAACACTTTTCATCCCTGGTAGCGACCCCTAAAACCTCTTTTAAAAATCTTTAAAAAAATTGGTGGAAGTTTTTTAACCAATAGAACAAAATGACAGGGTGCCCCCATAAAAAAAATGAATAAAAAATTTTCACATGTATTTTTGAATCACCCTAATACTCACCCTACTTCAAATTTATATATTTAGTCTATTAGTGCTTAAACTTCAGTAATAACCTCACTCATAACATTATTACAGCACGCACGGCTTTTATAATAATAATAATAATAAAAATAATAATAATAAATCAATTTATTTCAGATAATTCATCCTTAAGTGTAATTATTGTATTATTATTATTAAACTTCAGTAATAACCTCACTCATAACATTATTACCGCAGGTACGGCTTTAAAAAAGCTTTTGAATGAATAAACAACCCTAAAGAAATAACTTTCAATATTTTAAGTTTTACATAATAATTAGTATCGGAAAGTTATTTTTAAACTCTCGCCAATTACATTGAGTAAAAGCTGAAGTGTTCTTTGTTCGTCCGACTCACGAATCTTTTCATTGACATCTTATTAATCTTAATGCGATCAATTACATTTATAATGCTGGTGGTACAGAAATAAACCGCCAAAAACAGTTTATGCATCTATAGCTTATTGTATATCTGCTGATGGTTTTTTTTGTTTTTGTATTTATGACATATTTAAATAAAACTAGAATTACTTAACTTTATCTTGCGTATTATTAATTACTGACTTAACACTTACATTTCATCTTCAAGTCGTGTATCAACAGTAATTTTTCAAAATAAACATGTAATTATTCAACGTTTTAAGCTTCAAGTATTATGGTATGACAATTATTTGAAGGACAATAATATTTAAGATTGTTTGATTCACACCTTACAAGAGAACTGAAACATGCAGATATGCCTTAAACTAAATATTAAAAGAATGTTTGCATCTCATTCAAAATCAAAGCGATTTTATTTTATTGAACAATTTGTCCACATACTTACATGTTACACAAGACCTCAAGATTTTGGAATTTGTATATTTGAGAATGTACATCTTAAAAGGAATATATATATATATGTAGTTGGGAGATTTTCAAATGCAGTCACATAGTGAAGAAGGCCTGCAAACAAATTATTACTATTTTTAAAACTAAAGTAGAAAATATGAATATTTTTTAAGTAGTGTCAATATTTTAAGTACTTAAATATTTTATTCATTAAAACGTTTTATTAATGATATTGTATCGAATATAAAATTATCTGTAAACATTCTGTTTTGTAAAACGTGTTGTCTTCTCATTTATTAAAGGAAACCATTGTTTTTTCTTATAGAATATAATAAATGTAAATCTCAAATGTATAAATTTCAAACTATACATGCACGTTTAATGCTTATTGAATATATACAAAGTCATCTGAGAGAATCCGACCCATCTCATAGAGTAATGGAGATCTTTAGACGATCAGGTCATGTAAAATATTCGAGATGATTTTGAAAGAATATTTTATATGAAAAAATATGAGATGGAAAATTGTGATATTATATTCTCTTTAAAAATGGATTAATACGACAAAAGTATGAATATATTATATATATTATACATTTTTATAGACCTTGTATCGTACAAAGGGGCTCGGCTGACCCCACGACACAACCTCTAAACGGGCAACGTCATCAACAGCTACGTATACGATTACTCCCTAATTTGCTTATTAAAACTAACGACTTACCTGTCTGCTTCTGTTATGTTTCAAAGAAGGAAGTCACATAGTCAGTCTGTACTAGTAAAGGATTTGGGGTTCCCCAGAGAATAGGATAAATTGTATAAAATTAATAAAAGGGAAATAATTATGGGACAAATAATTTGATACTTAAGTGTTCCGTCGCGTGACCTTCGGTTCCACGCACACTTCGAGTGAGAAGGCAGCCACCAATTCGGCGCTGCAGCCAACAATTCAAACACTCGACACTAATGTAATTTACTCTTTTGGAAACTTCTAGAACCGATATGATTACTCCGCAAAATCGTTAAGCACCAAGGTTCACCGAGAACCGCTCACCGAGAACTATATTCGAGAACTGTGTAGAGAACTGTCTCGACCGTTACGCGTGCGTTTGTCACACCACCAAAAACGTAACATCTACCCTCGATTTGTTAATAATTAAAATATATTTAGCGCCTGACGATTGCCATTAGCAACTGTACAATTTAATTAATAACTATTCCGAACAATCCCCCGCCCCAGCCAGGCGAAACCTGACTGAGTCTAAACGTAATACCAGGCACCTGAAAAGTGTCTAAGCTCAGTAGCTTACCAGTTACCAGTGTAACCGAGAGAGAGTAGCTACTGCCCGCTTTAACACAGAATTGCCCACATGTACTTCTGCGACTCTTGGAATTCCATCTGCGCCTGTTAATAACCTTAGAATACGACCCCGTCTCCAGGAGAGTGGAGGCATATTCATTTCTTTAACTAAGACAAGATCACCGACCTTAGGTGGGTCAGTTTTATCAGACCATCGTACACGCTGTTGCAACAAATGTAAGTACTCTAAATTAAACCTACGCCAAAAACTTTGAGATAGCTGTTGTAACAGTTCAAAACGTGTGAGCCTATAAAGTGGGGTATTCTCTAAAGGATATTCTGGCAGAGCTGTGAGTGGACCACCGACCAAAAAGTGACCTGGAGTCAATACATCCAAATCATTTGGGTCCGAAGAGACTCAACAAAGAGGTCGCGAATTAAGGACCGCTTCAATTTTGCAAAACACCGTCTGCAATTCTTCAAAGGTGAGTACCGTATCTCCAATAACCCGGCGAAGAAGTGTCTTGGCGACCTTTACAACCGCCTCAAATATACCACCCCAAGAAGGATATGCTGGAGGATCAAATTTCCAGCGGATACCCTGCTGAGACATTTTTTGACCTATACAATCCTGACTTTCATATAAGAATTTGTGTACCTCTGAGAGATACCTATCTCCTCCCTTAAAATTCGTACCACAGTCGGACCGAATCAAAGCAGGTAAACCGCGCCGACTGACGAATCGAGACAGACAAGCTATAAAAGCCTCAGTACTAAGACTTGAGACCACCTCCAAATGTACGGCCTTAGTAGATAGGCAAACAAACACGCACAAGTACGCCTTACAGATTCGAGCACTTCGACCAGTAAAAGTTTTGACCGTAAACGGACCCGCAAAATCCGTACCAACTCCAGAGAAAGGTCTAGAAATCTTTACTCTATCTGGAGGCAAGTCTCCCATTTGAGGTTGAGTAAGGGTAGCCTTTAATCTATAACACGGCATACATCGGTAAATAACATTTCGAATTGCCCGTCTAGCTGACAAAATCCAAAATTCCCGCTGTAGGATAGCTAGCAGCGTATTTAGCCCCGCGTGTGCATTTCTTACGTGTCGGTCTACAATTAAAAGGTTCACAAGTGAACCACCCTTTGGCAGTAGGAGAGGATGTCGCGCCTCATAAGGTAAATCTGCGTTACGCAATCTACCTCCTACTCGAACTAAACCCTTGTCATCGAGGAAGGGATTCAATCGAGCTACAGCACCTTTGAACTTGACGCACCCGTTTTGCAAACTGGAAATAACTGATTTAAAATTTTCACGTTGCACTACGCGAACCCAGAAAACCAAGGCTTCGTGACGCTCCTCGGGATCGAGCACCGGAGATGATAGCCTATTAGACTTTTGCCGTAAATTTCGAATAAATCTCTTAATCCATCCCGTAACTCCCAATAACTTATTAAGAGACGGTTTAGTTCTCTTAATAAGTTATTGGGAAATCACCCAAATTAAAGGTTGCAAATCACCAGTAAGTTCCTTCTGAACCGTACAAATACGTAAACCTGGTAAAGGCTCCACAATATCCAGAACCGTATGGGGCCAAGAACTTTCAAGTTCACAAAGCCAAGCTGGTCCCCACCAGAGATGATGGTCAACCAAACCCAGAGATTTACAGCCTCGTGACGCACAATCTGCAGGGTTCAAATCACCGGGAACATGTCTCCAATTAATAACCGCATTTGAATTTTGAATTTGTGATACCCGGTTAGCCACAAAAACCTCCAAAGCATGGACAGATGCTCTTAACCAACCAAGAACAATCTGACTGTCAGTCCAAGCAAATACTTTTTCAATTTCCACCACTTGCCCCAAAGTAGAATTCAAATGATTTAGAAGTCTTGTTAAAAGGGCTGCCCCGGATAATTCTAACTTCGGAATCGTGAGCCTTGATCTCACAGGAGCGACCTTACTCTTAGCCATAACCAACTTAATAGTCACATTATCCTTCGGGTCCATAACACGAAGATAGACGGCAGCCGCATAACCTCGTTCGGAAGCATCACAAAATCCATGCAGGCTGACACGACATTTAGACGTCGGAAAGAAGGCTCGGTCTATTTTAATAAATTCAAGATGTGGCAGAGATGTTACAAACCGAGACCAAGCCTGGAGCAACTCACCAATGAGAGGGGCATCCCACGTCAATTCCTGCAACCAAAGTTTCTGAAGGAAACACTTGGCCCAAAACACAACCGGCGCCAACCAACCATTGGGATCAAAAAACCGAGCTACGGTTGACAGTACCATACGCTTAGTCCAAACCTTGCAGATAGTTATATCCTGTACACGAAATGTGAAAACATCTGGGACCGGTTGGTACTGTACTCCGAGAAGAGTGACTACGTTAGGATTTTCTATATTTTGAAAGAGATGTGGGGCTTGCTGGTGCTCTTCCGGTAAATCTTCAAGAAGAACCTGCGAGTTGGATATCCACTTTCTTAATTCATACCCACCAGACCTCAAGATACCGATCAGCTCATCTCTTAAAACCTTCGCCTCTTCTTCACTTGCAGCACCTGTACATATGTCATCGACATAGACATCGCTTGATAAAATAGCGGCTGCCCTGGGAAAGTAAATACGCTCGCGATCCGCAAGTTCCTTAGACCTTATAGCAATGAACGGACTAGACTTGAGTCCATAAGTGTTCGTATTTAGCTCATATACAGTCATTGGATGAGATGGATCCTCTCGCCACAGTATGAGCTGATAACACCGATCATCTGGATGAATAAGCGTCTGACGAAACATCATCCTTATATCCGCAACAAAAACGACTTGATGTCGGCGGAAGCTGGTTAAGAGGTCTGAAATATCACGATGCAGTTTTGGGCCGGCATGCAAACATTGGTTTAAGGTAATACCGTTAGAGGTGGGTGCTGAACCATCAAAAACTACTCTAATCTTTCCTGCCTTAAACACAGCATGATGAGGGATAAAATAATGTTCTTTAGAACGCCAATCATATTTGGAAACCGACATGTGGCCCAACTCCAGGTATTCCCTCATGAAATTTAAATAGTCTTGTTTGAAAGCCACATCACGCTTCATACGACGTTCCATGGAGATTAGTCTTTTCTCTGCCAGCATCCTGGACTGACCAAGGGGAGAACGAGAGGGCAAGAAGGGCAACCGTGTCACAAACCGACCTGAATGGAGCCGACCGGTATTATTCTGGAAGAATAATTCGCATTCCTGGTGCTGCGGGTTGACACGAGGCGCTGTAGGAGGTTCCTCTATTTCCCAAAATCGCTGAACTGCGTCAGCGAGGGATAGACCTACTTGAAAGCTGGCGTTATCCGGAGAGGAGAGTACTGGAAATGCTGGACCCATAATGACTTCACCAAGATCAGTATTTATTGCAGAAAGACCACCTGCTTGAAGAAGCTTACTGCTTTCCAACCGTAACAATCCAAGAACATCTGCTCCGAGTAGAACATCAACTGGTCCCGGAATGTGGAAACCTGGGTCAGCAAGAGAGAGTTTAGACGTTAAACCTACGACGCCTGGAGGTAATGAAACTACTGGATGCTGTCCCAAAATATTATCCAAGACGATCGCTGTCGTCGTGATTCGAGGAGAAGGGGAATGAAGTGGAGAAAAGGATAGTGAGACTTTCCCCACCAACCCAGACACCTTGACTCCACCAACCCCATGAATAAAGTTCGCGCCAGGAGCAACATGTAAAGATAATTTCTTCATCAACCGTGTTGACACAAGACACCCCTGAGAGCCTGAATCCAAAATCGCGCGCGCGGTAACCTGTTCGCTCCGAAGAGAACCAACACGAACATACGCAGTAGGTAGCAAAACGGTTATAGGAGAAGATGGAGACACGCATGGAGAACGAGGAAGGAGTCAACAATCCTGATCACGATTACAGCTGTCCGGTGAGAGAACGTTACCAGACCCTTCCTTCAAACGTCGATGAGAATGTTGATTGCGTTGCCCCAAGCGAGGATGATCTATATAAGGAAGCTGCGCTTGTGGCTCAATCCAGCAGCTCCGATCCGTATCTGCACCAGCCTTGTTCCGAGAACCGTGAGGACCCCCGCCCGTACGAGGTGGTGAACGACGACCACCATTGTCACCTCGATTAGAAAACGAATTACTATTTCGTGGTGAAACATACTTGACGCCTCCGGTCCAAGGCTGAGGCGAGTTCCTTATATCACACCCTGGAGAATTTGATGGTGATACTCGACCCGTAGCAACTGGTTGAGGAGATCCATTGCGATTGCCACAAAGTAGGAGATGATGATTACCTCTACACTGCGCACAGGGACGGGCCGACTGACATTGAAACGCGAGATGGCTGCCTAAACAATTGTAACACCAGTTACGCTGACGAGTAATACTGCGCCGCGCCTGCCAACGAAGATTTTTAAATTTATGGCAGCTCGTAACACCATGTCCAAAATCTCGGCAATATGAACACCTACGATCATCCTTCTGTGCTGCTGCCGCAGTGTACATGCGAGGTATCTCACGCGGCCGAACCATCTGACGATTTTCAGCTGCGGGCCGTATACGAGAATAAGCAACTGAGGGTCCGGGTAGAGGAACGTTCTCCATACGACGACACTCCTCCAGGAAAACAATTAATTCATCAAACTGGGGAAGATGAGTGGCGGAGTCCCCACCGTATTCCAATTCGAACCGATTTCTTAAGTCATGTGATAATTTACTTAACACGATGTGTAATAACAAAAATGACCAACTCGTCACTGGCAATTCTAATCCCTTTAAACCGTTAAGTGCAATTAACAACGGGTTAAGAAGCTTCGTTCGTAAGGCGTGAGCTCCAACGATCCTTGGTAAACCTAAAATGGCAGAAACATGATTATCTGCTAGCCGTCGAACATTCTGGTACCTACGCTTGAGTAAGTCCCGAGAAATGTCATAATTTGCATCGACGAGCTCCAAGTGTTGCACTAACCCTTTAGCCTCACCAGTCAATGAAGCCATCAAATAAGCTAACTTTTGAGCAGGGATCAAATCCTTACGACAATGTACCAAGCTATCGTACAAGTTACTAAACGCAACCCACTGTCCTAAATCGCCGCTGAAGTGCGGTAAGTCGAGGACTGGCAACCTACTAATTAATGCCGGCGAACTATCCGTATCCGGAATTATGCGAGGATCATTTATCTTAGAAGCATTGATATTGCCTACTGCCTGACGTAATTGATCCGCCAGATCGTCCGCTTGATTAACGTCGCAATTGATTTTATTCAGAACGTCACCGTCCAAGTCCATTTCCAAAAGAGACCGGTACGCATCATACAAATCAGCCAACTGATTATCTAATAATTTATAACGCGATAATAAAGCCTGAGCACGATCCTTACGTTCAATATTTAGAACAGCGGAGCCGAGCCAACGCAATACGCCGGCAATTCGTGCGGTATGTTTAGCACTCATCGCGAAAATAAAAATAAAAATAAAAATCAAATAAAATAAAAAAAGTAAATTTAAATCCAAAATAAAGAATTCCCGAAAATAATAATATGTGAGCCAATAACCAACGATTATATTGAATAATATAATACTAACTAATTACTTACTGAAACAACTAAATTGAAAATAAATTAAGTTACACTAATTAACAAACCGGTTTAAAAATATGTTACGTGGCGAGTAAGCGTACAACGATTTTATAAACGTCGCAAAGAAAGTAATCCTAGCTATTTATTTTTACGAAAATAATAGAAATTATACAACTAAATATTAATTAACCGTTAATAACAAATAACCCTTAATAATAAAATAAAATAATTAATTAGTAATAGCCGCGTATAACAAACGTATATCAATTGATTAAGCAACCCGTAATACCGAATATTAATGTTTTAAGCCTACTCGGTTAACAACCACGCTCTGCTACCAGCAATTAGCGCCTGACGATTGCCATTAGCAACTGTACAATTTAATTAATAACTATTCCGAACAGACCTTTATATTTATTATGAAAGAAAAGTTATATATATATGTATAAAGATAGGTATTTATAAACAAAAAAACAAACCCATCTCGTTATTAAATATATCATTTTGAAAGTTATTTTAACTTGACCCAACATTTTATTTTGATTCATCTAAAGAGACGAAGCTTCTTAGTATTCCATGGTTTCACCGTGCGGGTGCCGGGCTCATCGCGTTGCAAGAAGAGGAGCGCAAACAAGGCCTGGGACTTGCGACCCAGATGTAGATTAAAGGGGACCATTTACCATGCGCATACACGCTCACCTTCACTGTTCACGTTCCTCTCCCTACCTAACCAAATATCGTGAGAACCTACTTAAGCCGCCTTTGAAATACGTTCCAGAAATGAACTGATGATCGTTCTAGAAAGGCCGAGATCCTTAAATAAGTTGTAGAGAGATTTTGCTGTTATACCTCTCGCTCCTATTTCTACAGCGTACAAATTAACTACAAATTTATTCCTGATCAGTTCGTTACAGATTTCATAATACTTGTTAAGCTTAAATGTATGATCTTTGGGTATGTTTGTTTCCCAGGGTACAGTAAGCTCCACAAGTACTCTACAGTACTGATATTATGGTGGATGTTATAACCTTATGCGCTCTTGCTACAGAAAGACTAACCGCTTCTCGTACGATTTCTAATACTTTATTGTTGCAAAGCGAGTATTTACCTCTATTTAAAAGTACCTTGCACCCTACTAGCAAGTGTTTCGCAGTTCCTAATGCCTCCCCACCGATATTGCAAGATTTTTCGGTGGCTTTGCCCCTTCTTATTAAATTACTTTGATCTGGAAGAGTCATCTGGAATGTATTAAGATAAAATTTTAATATTGCTGGAGACCAATTATGAAGCAGGGTGCGCCATCTTAAAACTAGTGGGATACAAAACTCTCCTATGGTCACCCATTCATTTTGCAATTCTAGGCTCATCACGTGGAACCGGTAATTATCATGATTATCTTGCCGAATAAAGGATTCTATTGTTTCTATGTCTTGTTCTTTCCTACTTGATCCCTGATTTATTTGTTTGAGCACCTATCATAAATTGTTTATAGAATTGAAGTCGTGCTTCCAGCTCTGCGGCAATTTTATCTTTTAGGAGAGATGTTACAGTATCATCATTCGATTTTGAGATGATATGTCTTTCGGCCACTCTAAGGTGTTTATAGAGTTCCGATGGTATCTTTAATTTGAACCCAAAATTGTGTCGGTCTCTAAATAAGGTAGAAGAGCCCGCTGGATGCGCTAAACTGAGCCATGACTTCAATGTCCTTATGACGCTTACATCTAACATGGTGATGTTAAATAATTATCATATATCCAAGCCTTTTTAATGTTACTTTTTGGTTGATTGTTTACCTTTTTTAGATCATTCAAAAAGCTATCGACTATTGTATCTAACGATGAAGTGCGCCCTTGGTAATCGATTTTTTTACCTAAGAATTTGAACAGAGCTGTGTCGGTAATCGTAGTAACGCACTTACCGCCTATTATAAGACCCGGATCGTAAGAGCTATATCTGGTGTTCCGCCTACCCAGACATAGACTGTAACATTTATTTGGATTTGTCCTCAATCCGTCCGTTCAAGCACAGAAATTCTCCACAACATTTAAAAGTAGCTGATATTGTTTTGGATTACGTGTCAGTATCGCGAGACCGTCTGCAAATGCTAGTATTTTATTATTATTATTATTACGGCTATATATGTCGATTGAATTATGATGACAACGATAGTAATCATCATAAGTCAATTGACGTCCACTGCTGGACATAAGCCTCCCCCAACGATCTCCAAAACGGACGGTCTTGTGTTTGGCTCTCGAGTTTGGCAAGAAATTATGTGTATATTTGTTTTATGTATTAATTTTTTTTTATAATAAATTAAAAAAAAAAAAAAAAAAAAAAAAACTTGACGTCCAACGGCGCCCTGCAACCTTTACAAGGTCGTCCGTCCACCGAGTGGGGGCCGACCCACGCTGCGCCTTCCCGTACGTGGTCTCCACTCTAGAACCTTACGGCCCCAACGACCATCGGTTCGTCGAGCTATGTGCCCTGCCCATTGCCACTTCAATTTGCTAATCCGCTGGGCTATGTCAGTGACTTTAGTTCTTTTACGGATCTCCTCATTTCTGATTCGATCGCGTAGAGAAACACCTAACATAGCCCTCTCCATAGCTCGTTGCGTGACTCTGAGCCTTCTTATGAGGCCCATAGTTAGAGACCACGTCTCAGTCCCGTAAGTCATCACTGGCAACACACATTTATTGAAGACTTTGGTCGTGAGGCACTGAGGTATTTTGGACGAGAAGATGTGACGAAGTTTCCCGAACGCTGCCCAACCGAGTTGGATTCGTCGATTGACCTCTTTCTCAAAGTTGGACTTACCTAGTTGAACCATTTGGCCTAGGTATACGTATTCGTCAACAACTTCGAGAACAGAGTTCCCAATGGTTATGGGGGTGGGCACAATATGGACATTCGACATGACCTTTGTCTTGTCCATATTCATTTTAAGGCCCACCTCTTGGAATACTCTGTTGAGGCCTACGAGCATAGTGCCTAAGTCCTCCAGCGATTCTGCCATGACTACGATATCATCGGCAAATCGAAGGTGAGTGATGTACTCGCCGTTGATATTGATGCCGAATCCTTTCCATTCTAGAAGCTTGAAGGCGTCTTCAAGCGCGGTGGTAAACAGTTTCGGAGATATGACATCTCCCTGTCTTACCCCGCGCTGTAACGGAATAGCCTTGGTATGCTCTTCTTGTACTCGGACCGACATAGTGGCGTTTTTGTACAAACACTTCAACACTTCGATGTACCGATAGTCAATATGGCACCGCTGGAGAGACTGAAGCACAGCCCAAGTCTCGATCGAATCGAAGGCTTTTTCATAGTCCACAAACGCTAAGCATAATGGCAAGTTATACTCACCCGTCTTCTGTATAACTTGCCGCAGCGTATGGATGTGGTCTATGGTAGAAAAACCCTTTCGGAATCCGGCTTGTTCGGGAGGCTGGAAGTCATCGAACCTGCGAGTGAGACGATTCGTGATGACTCTAAAAAACAGCTTATAAACATGGTTCAGGAGCGATATCGGTCTGTAGTTCTTCAATTGGGTGTTATCTCCCTTTTTGAAGAACAAGACGACGATGCTCCTGTTCCATGCTTCTGGCGTGGTCCCTTGTTCGAGCAAGACGGAGTTGAAGAGCTTCTGAAGGGCTTTAAGTACTGGTTTTCCACCCGCTTTCAGAAGCTCCGAGGTGATTCCGTCCTCGCCCGGCGCCTTATTGTTCTTTAGCTGTTTTAGAGCCATCCCAATCTCGCACAGGCTGATGTCCGGGATGTCTTCAGTATAGTGTCGGGTTAGCTTGGCTCTGGGTTCTTTCTCCAAGGCAACAACAGGTTTTGTAGCTGATGTGTATAACTGTCCATAGAAACTTTCCACCTCCCTCAGAACGTCGGCCTTAGTCAACGCTATATTGCCGTCCTCCGTCTTCAGCTTTGTCAGCCGGCTTTGCCCAATAGAAACATTCCTAGCGAATACTTTGGAGCCTTGGTTTCGCTCGATCGTGTCTTCAATACATTTAGTATTGAAAGCACGGATGTCGTATCGCAAGGAAGTTTTTATCTTTCTATTGAGCTGCCTATATGACTCTGCGTCAACAACAACAGTGAAGTGAGTTTTGGAGCTATGTATGGCTCTACTTACGTCCTCATACATAACCTCAACTTCATTATCAGTGTGTGACGAGGTCGGTGCGTATACCTGAATGACCTTCAACGAATATCTTTCAGATATTCTGAGTATCAGGTATGCCACCCTACTCGACACACTTCCGATGGTCGCTATGTTCTTTACAAGGGACTTATGGACGATGAATCCGACACCACCCTGAGATTGGTGTTCACCCTCCCGGTAGAAGAATAAGTTGCCGGAACTCAAGGTCACGGTGTCCTCACCCTCTCTTCGGACTTCCGATAACCCAATTATGTCCCAGTTCAACTTACTCAGTTCTTCTTCCAGGTCCACAAGCTTCTCGTCTGTCCTCAAAGTGCGGATGTTGTGTGTTACCAGGGCCAGTTTCCGTTTGATGTGGTAGCCGAATCTCTTCCGGGGATTCTTAGCACCCCCTGCCCCGCCGTTACCATGACTGCTACCGGAGCCAGGAATAGCAGGGCTGCCGGGGACTAGGGGCCTGGTTTTTAGTAGTCGTATCATTAAGGGGAATTGCCCGTACTCGCCACGCTGGGCAGGCGGGTTGGCGAGCGCAGTACAGATGGACTGTAATAAAATGAGAAGGAACGCTGCTGCCCGTTCCTCCCTCGGCAATTGAGCCGGTATATTCTCTCTGTCACCTCTTACGACACCCACGAGAAGAGAAGGGGTGGTGGAAATGGTATTCTTACGCCGCCACCACACGGCTAGTATGGATTCTGTGTATTTATTGTTAAACTTAAACCGATGACCCCATTTATTTTCATTGTTAATTAATTTATCTATTAAAATATTGATGATTATGTTAAATATAATTGGAGAAAAACAACAACCTTGAAATAAACCTATGTTGTAATTTAGTGGTTTGGAATGATTTTTATTTGTGATTATGGAAATATTTAATTTTGAATAATATGATGCAATCATGCCACTAACAAACGTTGAAAAGTTATACCACCTTAGTGCCAACATCATCAGTTCATGTCTCTAAGTCATCAGTCATCCAACATACCGTTATTTGTCTTTCACTAGTTCTGTCACCTTCAAAGCTTTCCGATATTAATGTGTTATGTTCCAGGCATCCAGAAATACCGGGCAAAAACCCTTTCTGGTGTTTAGGCCCGAAATATTTATTGTTAATCATGAATTGCGCCATTTTTGTTTATAAAAAAGAAAAAAATATTTTTGATATTGTGTTTGTTAGAGCCATCGGTCTAGTGTCTCTAGGATTGACATTGTCGCTTTTAGGAATGAGAACAAAAAGAGCATTTCCGAATGTTACCGGTGTTTGTCCTCTTGACCAGATTTTACCGAATATATTATATAGATGTTTATGGATCTACGGACATTTTTTATTAACTATATAAGGAATACTAACCGGACCTAGTGCTGACATAGATGGTTTCTTTTTAATTATTTTACTGTTTAAATATGTATGTAACATTTTAAATATTAAGTAATTGTGTTAATAAGCAATGGAAACGGTCTTTGCGGATATTATATGTATATCATAATTCCCACTTTACTCCTTTATTAACTTCAATTCTTGTTGTTCCTCGGCTTTTAGTTTGTAACTGAAATATAATCTTTATGTATTGCGGCGGAAGTGACTTAATTTAGTTTAATAATAATAAAACGTTATTTAACTTTCTTATTCTTAGTTCAAGTTTCTTCTCAAGACGAGTATCGGCATAATATAATATTATTTTTTTATTCAAATGATATTTGTTCATAAATTTTTAATAATTTTTTGATGTTGCGATTAGATAATGAACCCAATCGACAGAGGATCCATATCCACGGACGCTACGAGAAGCTTCTCAAATTAAAAACAATTATCGGAAACCTAATTGCCAATGCCAATGAAAATAGTCTACTATAAATTATGTTATGTATTTTATATATTATGTAAGAATACCGAAGTAATTCTATTCCACCCTGAAAAAAGATTTGTGTTGTTTCTCATCAAAGTAATTAATCATCGATCATATTCGATTTCAACATGTTAATAGGGCATAATTAACTGTTAATTAAATTAATTAGCTGTTACACACTTAATTTCTGTAAAATATTTGGAAGTACTCTTTCCCGTGGGAAAAAAAATGGAAAAAAGTATATGAAAATTCTGTATGTAACATGCATCGCTATGTAAAAAATTCAATGCAACCGCGGGCCTACATTTCGAGTTCAGCAAACATAAGGAAGTGAAGTTTCTAAATAAAAGATTAACTTGTACTGGATTAATCCCCAATCCAGTATGTGCAGTAAATTGATGAATGGTTTTTGAAGTTTGTGAGGAATTATTATTATTCTATGTATATAAGTATATATATTTTTCCCTTCTTCTACGTTATTTGCTTTAGCAGTAGTTTTCCCTTAGAGTTATCTATAATTAATGTCTATTCTATAGCAATTATGATAGTTCAATTTCTACTTACCTTCAATTAACACATGACGAGGATTTTGTTATAATGTGTGAGACAATACGAAGCAGTAATTAATTTAATCGTGCAGTATTGGCAGTAAAAGGGATACTTAAGTCTTGAATACTTGCAATCTTATTACCTTAAAAATGTATCACGGAGATACCTTATATTTTTACAAAATAGTGAAAAACTCATTCATGTACTACACAAATCCTCATATTTTCCATATTCCATATATATACTCTTACTTGTAATGTTAATGCGGGGTGGCCAAAGGATTCCGTCCTACTTTACGTTCCAGGGATTTCGAAGCTTTACTTCTTTTCAGAGAAACTGATGTTTGTGAAGGTTTAAGATACCTTCTATGCCTTTATATTGAATAAATATAAAGGCATAGAAGGAGGGATGATCGATTTCAGATTTTTTATAATATAGTTAATTCCTCCGATCCAACATAAGTAGAATATTTTAACATTCTGTTATTGAAAAAGATACACTTTAAAACATTGTAAAACATAACTATAATGCGATGAAACTAAATGTAGGCATTGATATTCTTATTCACAAGTTTTATTAATCATAATTGAAATATAAAAAAAATAACGGACAAAATAGTGTTTAAAATATCGATTTAATTAAAATAACAACTGAGAGTTAAAGGTATGCTTACGGTGGTATGTTTACAATGCAGTGTGGTCGTAGGATAACTTAACAGTCATTAATATGTTTTACTAAAATAATTTTAAACAGTTTACATTTTTGTATGTTGGATTTAGGTATATTGGACATTGTTAATTATAAGTTGATTACATAAACTAATATTACATAAAATTTAATATTTATATCTTCTATAGTACTTATTGTATATTTATGCAGACATTTTTTTTTTATGTTAGAGAAGGGCAAACGAGCTTGCAGGTCACTGTTGATATGTGATCACCACCGCCCATGAACTCTTGCAATATCCGAGGATTCACAAGAGCGTTGCCGGCCTTGGAAATATTAATATATGCCTTTTTTGAAGGTACCCATGTCGTATCGATCTGGAAATACCGCCGAAGGAAGTTCGTTCCACATTCGAGTGGAACTTGGGAAAAAAGTCCTTGAAAACCGCACAGTGGTGGATCGCCACGCATCCAGGTGGTATGGGTGGTAAAGGAGGCGATGGCGAGCTGTGCGGTGGTGAAATTCGGCGGTAGGCACCAATTTCATCGAGGCCAACTTGGCCTTTCTCTCCAGATGACCACGAAACTGACAGTCGCTCGAAATGTCGAGACCCTGTATTCTGATACTTGGCGAGGTAATAATAGGAGTGCTATCGAAGAGGAGCGGTAATACGACAAATGGGGTTTTCTTAGTGGTAAACGCGCAAACCTGTGTCTTTAGGGGATTGAACTGAACGTGGTTCAGTTCACCCCACTCAGAGACCATCCCCAGGGAGGTCTCTATTGAAGACACAAGTTTCTTTCGACACTCATCGACGTTTTCCCGAGAGAGACCTGCACGACCGGAATATACCGCATCCCCAGTGCTGTCATCCGCATAACAATGTATGTTGGAAATATCCAACATATCATTGATATGCAGGAGGAACAGAGTTGGGAAAAGCACGCAGCCTTGGGGTACACCAGCGTTCGCACCAGCGGCTTGGGGTCCGAGCAAAAACCGTCGAGAACGACCTGTATGCTCCGCCCAGTGAGGAAGCTGGTGATTCACTTGCATAAACTCTCCGGAAGCCCATAGGAAGGTAGCTTCGAAAGAAGCCCCTTGTGCCATACACGATCGTAGGCTTTCGCTAACTAACTGCCAGAGGCTCTTCCTTGCTTTCAATAGCGGCTGCCCAACGGTGCGTAAGATATAACAGAAGATCACCAGCCGATCGACCATGGTGAAAGCCATACTGCCGGTCATTGACCAACTGGTGATCCTCAAGGTAAGTTAGGAGCTGTCAATTGATTATGCTCTCCATTACTTTGGAGAGAAGAGAGGTAATGGCGATAGGTCTGTAGTTAGTTGGGTCCGAGCTATCACCTTTTTTAGGGATCGGATTGATAAGGGCACACTTCCATGAGACCGAGACTACGCCTTTAAGGTAGGTGTGCCGAAACAGACGCGTTAGCCCCGGAGTCAACTCGGGGCCAGACGTTCGTAGCACCAATGGAGAAATACCATCCGGCCCACTCGACTTATGAACGTCCAAGGAAAATAGAGACTGCCTAATAGTTTTCTGCCGAAAAACTATTTCCGGCATTGAGCTCTGACACCGCGGGATGATAGGCGGTGTCTTCCCCTGGTCGTCCAAAGTCGTGTTGGAGGCGAAAAGAGTGCCTAGGAGATCGGCTTTATCTTTTGCCGTGTGGGCCAGAGAGTCATTCCCCATGTGCAATGGCGGTAGGGACAGCTGGCTAAAGTTTCCCAGAGTGGCCTTTGAAAACGCCCAGAATTTGCGCATTCCAGGCGGGTACTTTGGCAGCTGATCCCCAATTTTGACGACATGCTTAAACTTTGCTCTAGCGATTTGCCGTTTGAAGAATCTGGAGTCACGATTATATTACCTCTTCAGAACTCTAGAGTTCGGATCCTTAGTGACTAACGCATTGGCCCAAGCTAGATAAGCCTGCCGTGTGCCAGCTGCTGCAGCCCTGACAGACGCATCAAACAAAGGCAGCGATCTGCCACCAAGTGGTACCACAGAGCTTAGTACAAATAGTTCCATACCCTGTTGTATCACATCAGCTGCAGCCGCAGCGCAGTCACTAGGATCATCGGAAGGGAAACAAATCGCCCCCCATGAGTAAGATGCAAAACAGGACCGCATTCCATCCTAATCCGCTGACTTGTAGTGCCAAACGCGTCGAGTCGCAGGTCTTGTGCGGGCTGGGCGTTCAATTGGCAATACACTTCGCACCAAGCAATGATCAGAGGACCCTAAGGAAGCCTCGACAGTGACCTGGTACTTTCCGGGAAGTGTAATCAGCAGAAGATCCAACAAATAGGGCATATGGCTGTCCACGTCCGGTAGACGAGTGTGCGTCTTGGCCAACTGGGACAGACCATTTTCCAGAGCAAAGTCAAACACAGATCTCCCCGCGTAGTCGGTGGCACGTGACCCTAACCAATCGGCATAGTGCGCATTCAAGTCCCCGAGGACTACGACTTCGGCGGAGGGAGTCTGTGAAAGCAGATCGTCAATCTTCGCCTGAACATGGTCCAAGAGTTGATCCGTTTCCGCATTACCATTATGGAACCTGTAGAGGAACGCGTAGACTCTGACACGTTCATGTCCACGCGCAGCCAGAGTACAGACAGGTCCCGACCTTCAAAAACCTGAAGGCGACGGTAGCAGATATCCTCCCTTACGAACACAGATACCACGGCGTTTGGTATAAAATGGTGTTCTAGTTTATACCCGGGGCATGACAGGTACGCTGTGTCGCTAGGTTGAGATATCTGCGTCTCCGTCAAAAACAACAAGATAATAGTGGACGGCATTCAAGTTGGAATGAAGTCCCGGGATGTTGCAAAAGTCCACATTTAGAGTGGGTCGGGGTGCCGCTGCGTTGACTCGTCTTTTCCCCCTATTTTTTTAAAGTTTATTTATGATTTGAATATTTTAATTTTTATTATTATTAACATGTTATTAAAAGATGTAATGTAAAAATTTAATATTCGACGATTGTTTTGGGACAAATTAATATTTTTGGAAATAATTTTCCAAAAAAAATTAAAAAAAAAATACCAAATAATCGACATAAATATGAAAAAATAAATATATACTTTAAAAAATGATATGAATAAGTTAAATCAATTTAAAAGCTGTTATTATTCTTTTACAATATATAGGAACGTCTAATCTAAGGAATAAAGTACGTACTAAAGTATAAATGAAGACAGAATATCTTGTATTTGTGTGCGTTAAATACTTTTCTATTTTTTATGTATGATATAAAGTATGGTACTAGTATTTTTCATATTGTTTTAAATTTAGCTACTAAATTGTAGTCATTTCTATGTATACAAGATTTGACCCGAGTTATCTTCTTGGCAAAGGTTTAATGTAGCAAAAAATAGAATTTTTAAATATGACTGAAATATAATAAAATATGATATTTTAATTATTAATGTATGATTACATAAATATTACATTTCTATAAGTTTAAAATGTGTCTAGAATTATAACTTTATTTTGGTAAACGACTTATATAAACATAAACAATTTGAAAACTTTTATCAATAACAAACACTGTATAAATATAACGTATAGACGAACGCGCCTGTGGAATAAGTTATTTTACGATATTTTGTACAATATGTATTATTACCCTTTCATGAATGAGAATTCAGTGACATCACATAAGATTTTGAGGAATTTGCGTATACTTTACTGACAGATTGAGCACTCCCCTCATTGCCTCGCCAAGTGTCAGAATACTGGGTCTCGACATTTCGAACGACTGTCGGTTTCGTGATCATATGGAGAGCAAGGCTAAGTTGGCCTCGAAGAAATTGGTAGTGATGAATAGAACGAGGCAGTATTTCAAACCTGGCCAAAGGCTTGCGCCTTATAAGGCGCAGGTCCGGCCACACACGGAGTATTGTTCTCATCTCTGGTCCGGATCACCCCAATATCAACTTCTACCATTTGACCGCGTACAACGGAGTCGTTCGGATTGTCGGGGACCCGGAGCTCTGCGAACGGCTGGACTCTTTGGGATTGCGTAGAGACGTGGCTTCTTTGTGCGTCTTCTATTGCATTTACAACGGGGAGTGTTCCGAAGAACTATTCGATCTGATGCCTGCCGCCGAATTTCATCACCGCACAGCGCGCCATCGACTTCTTTACCATCCCTACCACCTGAAGGCGTGGCGATCCTCCACTGTGCGGTTCTCAAGGACCTTTTTTCCACGTTCCACTCGCTTGTGGAACGAACTCCCTTCGGCAGTATTTCCAGATCGGTACGATATGGGTACCTTAAAAAAGGCGTCTACTACTTCCTACAAGGCCGGCAACACTCTTGTAAATCCTCGGATGTTGCAAGAGTTCAATGGCGGCGGTGATCATAAGTCATCTGCGAACCGCCAACTCGTTTGCCCTCCTCTTACATAAAAAAAAGGAAAAAAAAAGCTATATACTCATCAAATCTTGGTTTATGGATTAATATAGAAGTGTTTTTTTCTTATTACTTTTGAATCTTTTATTGTAATTATTATTATTGATTGATCGTCCCTTAAACATATTTTTACATAAACAAAAATAATAAATAGAATACGATTGGAACAAATTGTTCCAATCTTAATTATTCAAAAACAGGGTACATTTTTCTGAAGTTTGCTTTAAAAGTGACGAGCGTAATCATCTTCTTGGTGTTGGTCTTCTACAATGGTAAGAAAAAAAAATCATAGTTTTTATATTGCCAAAACTATCAAATGTCCTTATTCTCATTGTTGAGTCTTATGTGATTTTATTTTAGTGAGCTCTCGGGTTTTTCTTTGTTACTATAGTTATTTAATTGTGTGTAATTCCTTTTGTGTTCTAGAACTATTTCAGAATGCACAAATTGTATTCCAGCTCTCTTGAGATTTCAAACAGAAAGACGTTGGATATTACATGAGATAATGAGTAGAGAGATTAAATCCCGTCTTCTCAAATTACGATGTTTTTATTTCATTGGCCTTGCGAAGTATTGTAGGCATCTTTGTGTTTGACTAAACAAAGACTGCTATAAATCTAATATTTCTTCCGTCAAAAAGTATTCTGGAGCAGGTTGCTGTTTTGTTCTTAAAGAATGTTTTAAATATAATATTTAATCCGATCACATAATGTGTTTTTATTTTTTACTACTAGAAGATTTGTTAATTATATTTTTCACCAGTGCACACAAACTAAGGGCTCCAACAGACCCTTAATTTCGACTCACTGCGCTCGCAAAATCTCGGTTGCCGTTTGCCGTTGCCGGATCGAAGCGAGCCCAGTGTAATGACTCATCATTGTGGCCAATATCGGTTATGTAGGAGATTTCAGATTAGGCTGACAGTCGCGCCACATTCTCATTGACTTCAATGGGATATCAGTTTCTTGACGATTATTTTTCAACAACATAACATTTTTCATTTTTTTTTTAAAACCATCACCTAGTCTGTGTCTTTTTGATTGCAAAATTTCCTAGTTTTCCGTCAAGTAGTTTTTGAGCCAATTCGTGACAAAGAATGTGTAAAAGTCTCCAGTAGAGCGTTCCGCTCGCTTCGCTCGAACTAAGGGCGCCAACAGAACCTCAATTTCGAGTCGCTGTGCTTGCAAAATCTCGGGTGCCGTTTGCATATTGAGCGAAGCGAGCCCAGTATAATGACTCATCGTTTCCCCTTGACTTCAATGGGATATCAGTTCTTTGATGATTATTCCACAACGACATGACATTTTTCAATTTTTTTAAGCCATCACTAAATGTATGTCTTTTTGAATGCAAAATTTCATAATTTTCCGTCAAGTAGTTTTCGCGCCTATTCGTGACAAAGAATGTTAAAAGTCTCCTGTAGAACGCTCCACTCGCTACGCTCGCTTCGCTCAATAAAATTATTTAAAATGCGATTTTAACTGATTATACCATGCAAATTCATCAATGTTTGTTGAACTCGACCTCTGGAATACCGACATTTACGAGTTGAATCACTTAGCGCCCAACAATGCACTATTGTTGTTGAGTGATGTTGATTGAATAAAATATGCTACTTGAAAGCATTGTCTTATCAATTAATTATAAATTCAAACCAAATAACGTGTAAATGAGTTATTATTTTATTGCTTTTGAACAAACAGATTAAATACTATAACCATATTCATGTTTAAAGTAAACCCTCCACAAATATCTTAAAGTCTTATTGATTATTTTTAAATTTTACACAAACATTTTTAAATATAATAAATTTAAAAAGTATACATTGTTAAAAAAACCTTATCAAAGCGGGCGTTAGCTAGCTCAGAGTGACGAAAGCACCCATAGTGCTGAAAGTCTAACTCTGTATATATACGCGCAATATCGATTTTTTTATACAGGATACCTTCGGGTATGAGTGTGGTATTTTTAGAAAGCCCTTGGCCCATAGACCCAGAAAATGCATTTACACTTAGCAATATACCTACCGCCTCACCTCTACGGCCGTTTGAAAAATGAGACTAAAATTTAGTTTTTGGCTCCGCACCAGTATAAAATCACTTATTTCCACCTTAAATTTTCTTAAAGGTCCTCGTCGAGACCTTTTCAACAAGCCCAAAAACGCCAAAATCCGACCTCCGGTTGATGAGATATGACATTTTGAAAATTTTGACTGGCGCCTCCATCGATGATTACTTTGTCTGTTTGTGGGTATATTCGTAGTTTCAACTGATTTTGTTCAAACTTTCAGGGATTGAAGTACATTACAGTACAGTACAAAAACTAAGACTTTTTTGTTCTACGATATTTCGATTTTGCCGCCATACTGGCCGTGGCCAGTCCTCGAAAGGCCAAAAATGGCCATTTTTCGTACAGGGACTGTGGCCAAACCAGCTGACGTATATTGATAAATTGGGCATCATTGGAAAGGTCTCAAGCTCGTCTTTTGAATAATGTCCATTTTAATTGCAAAAACATTTGTTGGCGTGACATTTTTGGTCAAAAGGCAAAAAATGGCCAACTGGCCGGGGACAGATCGGCCATTTTCTCGAAAACGGCGCCAACGATTTTTTCGAAAATTTCCTCATTCGTAGTCCCAAATTAGAACTAAAATTTGGTATATAGCATATATCTGGGAAAACTCGTTATTTTGAGATATGGCCGTGAGAAGTTCAAAAAATCATGAAAAATGGCCAAAAATGGCCAAATAATTACTTTTAAAGCCAGAATCGTACTCACAACACGGTTAAAATTCAATGCTAGTTGCACAGTGAATAAACTCACTAACGCATTGCCGTTTGTAACAATAAAACAAAATTTACAGAAAAAAATCCGAATACTGAAGAAATTCTGTTTTGAAGCAATGAATTAAAAAATAAATGGAAACTGAAAAAATCAAATGAAAAAAAAATCGGGCACCTGTGGAAATCGAACTCGAGGTCTCGTCTTTGTCATTACAACGCTCATCCTCTGAGCCAAAACACTCTCATTTTGTCAGAAACAACTATTCCAAATAAATGAGTATATATTTGCATGTAAAATAATCGCACAGCATTTTGTTTCCAATCCTTTTACAAAACTATTGATATCAACACAAAAACTTCTCAACGAAGTAAATACCGAGTGACGAAAGCGAATCCACTGACAAAACTCCTGATATGAATTTTGCGACGAAAAAACCACGAACATTTTTATTCACAAACGTAAACAAACACAAAAAATGTGAATGTGTTCGGAACATTGCCAAACAAACAAACAAACAAAAAAACAAACAAAAAAAATACAAACAAAAAATGTGAATGTGTTCGGAACGTTACCAAATTGCCTGGATCAATCTAATAAAATAAAAACAAAAATGCAATTTGTGCAACGTTTCGAGCACATTCACATTTTTTGTGTTTGTTTACGTTTGTGAATAAAAATGTTCGTAGTTTTTTTCGTCGCAAAATTCATATCAGGAGTTTTGTCAGTGGATTCGCTTTCGTCACTCGGTATTTACTTCGTTGAGAAGTTTTTGTTTTGATTATAACGTTCAAGAGATTTTAGTGGTTCGAAATATGTGTAATTTAAATTGGTGACTCATTTGCAGGGTTGTTCTTTTTTTATGTAAGAGGTGTGCAAACGAGCTGGCGAGTCATCGTTGCTCATGATTCTTACAATATCCGAGGATTCACAAAAACACTGCCGGCCTTAGAGGTAGAAGTAAAGGCCTTTTTGAAGGTACCGACGATGTTGTACCGACCTGAAAATGCCGCCGAAGGGGGTTCGTTCCACATTCGAGTGGTACGTGGATATTATAATGTATATGTCGACGCTAATTCACTATCACACTTACTTTGTTTTATATTAAATATATGAAGAGAACTATTTAAATAAAATAATCACTTTTAATTATAATGTGAGCAGAGTAACGCTTCAAAGTAAAGCTCAGTGCGAGTGAACAACCAGACTATTACTTTGTTCCTATCACTTGACGTGATTTACAATAGACTGAATTACGAATTTAATATTTTTTCAAATAAAATATTAAAAATATACAAGAATAATAATTTTAATATTAGTACAAACTATATACAACTATATACTTTAAAAAAAATTACATACTCAATATACTTATACGCTTAATTCAACATCTCTTAGAATAAATTCAACATAATTTTAATATTTGGATAAGAATAAGTGGATCACTGCCCATAATACATATATCATTGTTATAATTCTTTTAAAAAGAGCAACTATTTTGTTTCTGGCCGGCATCAGCAGAGCAGCAATTTATATATTTATTTATTTATTTAGCTTCACGCCATATCCCTTCGGGGTAGCCAGAGATGACGGAGCGCTAAACGCTATGGTCCCTACACACCTCTTTCGCCTCGGCCACAGACATCAACCTCTTCATACATGCCCTCCGGGGGGTCTTCCTGCTTTTTACGTGACCTTCCTCCAGTATCGCAGATACTGTGTTTTCGTAGGTCACTCGAGGCCTCATCTCAAGAGATCGCATCTCCATAGCATTCATCTTTCTTACATTCTTCTTCTGTGTCACCCACGTTTGGCTGCCGTATAACAGCGTCGGTAGCCAAAAACGCATTGTGTACAACCAAACGTGCAGCTATGCTGACGTATCGCCGACTCAACAACCAAAGCACCGTTGACTCTGTTACCGGCAGCTATACGCCTGTCCACTTCCATTTCGTATCTTCTGTCTCTGCTCATACATACATACTTCCCAAATATACCACTTCATTCACTTGTTCTATTATCTTATCATTCACGTTGATTTTACATTCTGTTCTTTCTTCATTTCTTTCAAATATGAGAACCTTCGTCTTAACTACATTCAGGTTTAGACCATTATTTTCACACCCATCTTTCAGATTGTCATTATTTTCACACCCATCTTTCAGAGTGTCTCTGCGGATAATATATATATCGGAAATTTATTGAATTATTATTCCTTTTTAAAAAAGATAGAATCGCTGACTGTATAGTAGTCATCGATTCTATTGTAACTATAACTATAATAAGATATACCAACTATTGTTCTATGATTTTATATTAGGTAAGTGAGTCACAATTATCATAGTGAAATAATACTTACAGGTAGGAGAATATTAACAAAATGAAACAAGTTAATTATCATTTATTATTTAAAATAAATAACATTTAAATTAAATTAAATTAAATTAGACAAACTGACATGGATTCTACTCACAATGTGTATTCCTCGAAAATCACCAGTAAACTGAGCTCTGCTCATAAAACACCCTTCCTTGTACAAAGATTCTCTCTCTTCCAGTGAATCGTTGCTAGTCAATCACAATACTTTTTTTTACATAATGCTATCAAACACTCTATTCAAGTAACTTTTATTCGGACGGCTTTAAGTATTACAATTCATAAAATAATGTTATAAAGAAGGAATAATTATTGAAGAAGTTGTTTACAAAGAAACAACATTAAATTTAACAATCCATCAATTTAACATAGTCAAAATCACAACTTCTTAAATCCTATGTCGGCCATCTTAATAAACAATTAAACATAGTCAAAATCACAACTTCTTAAATTCTACGTCGGCCATCTTAATAAACAATTCAACATAGTCAAAATCACAACTTCTTAAATCTTACGTCGGCATTCTTAATATACCATTCCGGATGTGTAAATAATAAATGTGGAATCGATTATTATAAGAGACATTGATGAGTTGCATTTACAATGATTGTTAAAATAATTATAAGTATGTAAATCAATTAATTTGATATCTCAATAATATTCAACGCGCCGACACGGCCATTCTGAAATGCGATGCGTGCTCTGCATCGCTCCTGGTGTCTGTCCTGTACTTAGTAAATTAACATTGTAAAGCCAGGCACTTCCACAATACTTGACCCAAATATCAAATAGAAAATTAAACCTTATGTTATAAGTATTACTGCTCATTCCACATGACAACAGTTATTTAATATTAGTTATAACCTTATGTTATAGTATTACTGCTCATTCCACATGACAACAGTTATTTAATATTAGTTATAACCTTATGTTATAGTATTACTGCTCATTCCACATGACAACAGTTATTTAATATTAGTTATAACCTTATGTTATATTATTACTGCTCATTCCACATGACAACAGTTATTTAATATTAGTTATAACCTTATGTTATAGTGTTACTGCTCATTCCACATGACAACAGTTAGTCAATATTAGTTATGTAAAAGGAATGGATAGGTTGATGAAGGGTCGATGCTGCGAAAAGCAGAGGCTCTAAGGATAGTGGGAATGGTCGATGCTGTGATCTGGGCGGTCTTGTACGCCGTGGTACACAGGGGATTATAATTCTTTTAGGAGAGGAAACAAATGGCTTATTGGACGGCTCCACACGCCAATAGCATCTTTTTATAATAATATTATTTAGTATTATTATTTTTTTATCTTTTTTTTTTATCTATATTTTTTTAAATATTTTTTTTAATATTTTTTTTAATATTTTTTTTTTTATTATGTTTTTTTTTCACATATTATTGTAACTTGTATTCTCATACAAGAATTATAATAAAAGGTTCTCACCGTTTCTGCAACTTTATTCCTCTGTAGTCGTGCAGATATTTGATGTGGCTAAGTGTGGTGAGTTACTTACGACACTAGAGGGTCCAGATTGCTCATCGTCTGGAGGCGACACGGCTGCCTGCGCCCCAGGATGAGGAGCTCGCCGTAGTTGAACATGTGCGACTTTGTGAGGTCGCCCACGGTGTCCTATTACCTTTTTTTTTTTTACGAGATCGCGGTCGTTTTCAGGAACCCTGTGAACTTCGTAAGATACACTTAATTTAAAGTCACTAAATTAAAGATGTTTGGTATCTAGGATTATTTTTTATCAAGACGAAATTGCGTCTCGTCGAGTTAATAATGGCAGTTGAGCTGGACCCGTGCCACCATCCCTTTGAAGACGCTCAAGTGCTGTATGTCTTGCGTTTCATAATTTCTTATCATGACGAGACTATTCTTCAACTTTGTCATCACCCTTTTAACTTGTCGTTAGTCCTATTAGCACTCGGTGCTATAGAGTGAATGTCTTTATTGAACATGTCGCAATAGTCTTTAAACTCGCCTAGAAATTCACGATCGCCGTCTACGACGATCTGCCTCGTGGCTCCAAGGAGATAGACGACTTGTTTTAAGGCAGTCAGGGTACTATTATGGCTTTTATCGTTTGAATATCGTTATAACACATATTTAGTGAAAGCATCTACTGTTACCATTACATACTCACGCTCGTTCGAAGTTCCTAATTTTCCAGTGATATCCATATGTGTGACTTCAAATGGTTTAGCATAATAGGATATAGTCGTACCTGAGTAGCTCCGGATGATTGTTTTGAGGTTCGACATATAATGCAATTGTCTACGAAATCACGAACAATATTGCTTATCTTGTCGAAATGATAGGTTTTTCTTTTTTTTTTTTTTTTGTCGAGTCTTTTCCCAGCCTGGATGTTTAAGGGCGCTTTTTTTGTTCAGTAATTACCCAATCCAGATTATTAGTTATTACGTTGACAGTCAGGGGATCCGGATTTCTACTCAAATTATCTGCATGTTGCGTCCGTTCGTCTATCCTGTTTCGTTAATCAGTAAAGTAGAGCCATACTTAAAGCAAAACTTGGTATAAAGCGATGAAAGTATCCAGCGCGACCGTTAAATTGGCGCATTTGTTTCACATTAGTCGGTACTGGAGCTTTGAGTAAAGCTTCAACTTTTTTTTTTTTTGGACTGGGGCGAACCTGGCCGTTTTCTACTACATTACCTAAATACCTAAATATTCTAATGACAGTTTAAAAAACATTTTTCTATATTAGTAGAAAAACAAGAGTCTCGCAATGCTACAAAAATTCGTTCCAAGTATTGGAGACCGGATGAAAAGTCGCGGCATTTACATATGACATCCTCGATATAAACCTGAGCTACGCTATCGTTATATTTATTGTTAGCACTACCCTGGTCCAATAGAGTATCCAAAAGCATGATTAATACACCTTTGGTACAACAAAAGCGCATTTTTTAAACCGAAAGGCATGGTTTTGAACTCGTATAGTATAAAGGCCGTTTTTTCTATTGAATCTGGTGCATCCGGGGTTTGATAAAATGCAGATGCCATATCTAATACTGTGTAGTACCGATCACCAGCTAAACGATCAATTTGATCCTCAATTAATGGATGAGGGTAATGATCGAGCACAGTATTCAAATTCAATTCTCGATAATAGAAACATGCGATTGTCGCCATTTCTTTTTCGCTAAAATAATGTGACTAGAATACGGGGACTTACTTTCTTGAATAATATTATTCTCTAGTAGTTCTTTGACAAATTCCTTGACTTTTTCTCTTTCGACTGAACTTAATTTATAAGGTATCCTTTCTACAATCTTATCAGGAGTTTTAAAATGAATTTCTAACTGTCCCGTTGTGACGCGAGTTTCAGAAAAATCCCACGTGAAGATAGCAAAGTATTTATTAAGTAAAAATAAAAGTTGTTTAATCTCAATTACATTCCTTAAATCGTGGTCAATATCCGCAAAAAAACGGCTGACGATCGCAAGTGCATAACTCGTGGTTGAGAACATAAAGTCGCTTCGATTTGGGTTACTATTACTGTAAATCTAGTTCCATTGAAGATATTCGCGCCTATCAATACATCCGATGTCATTTCATAATCTGGTAAAATATAAAATTCAATCTCCACGTTTATATCGTTGATAATGCACACAGTTTTTAACACTGTGGTGTCGGGTGAATTTCCCGTCAAAATAAAAGATGGCGCGGGCATTTATTTAAGTTTCCTGCGTAAAATCAGAGTTAGTTTAAAATGCCTATACCTTTTATTCAATCACAGACATTTTTTTTTTATCTATTCAGTACATAAATAATTCGATATATATAAACTAAATACGAAAAACCCAAAAATTCTTCTCTCCCGCCTTCTATATCTGACTCTAAGTCAGAGTCTGTCCTAGGACGCACCATTACTTCATCATCACTAGAATCTTCATCACTTGTACTCGCATTTTCAAGATCGCTAACACAAGAATAATTGGACAAATTGTCTGCACAAAACTCAGCATTACTATAGTCTGAATGCTGCGACATTTTATGTTAAAGTAAATGAAAATAATAATAACTCAAAATAGCGATATTCCGATAGATATCTACTATAAAAAAAATATTATTATGCGAACACTTTGCGGAACGATTTTATTTTATTTGGTTAAAAAATTCTATATGATTGTCTTTATCACAATATATTCATATTCATTTTTATTTGGTAATATTTTTGGTTTACAAATTCCTTAAAACTATTTCCAAAAATATAAATTTGCCGGTTAGGGCTTCCCAAATTAGTCGTCAAAAATATTATTTAAAAATATATTTAAATGTACACGTAATAATATTCACAAAACTCAAAACTAAAGACGTCCGGACACAAGAAGTATTTCTCAATAACTATTCTCTTTGCATGGTGAGATATCCAGGGATATCGGTTAAAAAAGAAAACAATACATTGGTAACCTAACGGTATTGTACTCGACCAGTGCCATAAAGTGTTCTCTACTTTTCCAGGGATTTTTATGATACCTATTACCCCAATGGGTATGGAACGGTTCGCATACGCAGGTAGGTATCTTTGTGAACCGCAAACAAACAAATATTTGGTAATACGCAGTTACAATCGGCCCGAGTTTACACGATCCAAGTGTTAACATACATGTAGAAACTACAGGAAATGGTCTTATTCCACTTAAATATTTAACCGATCTTTGTCGTTATCCTGGCAATTTATTCGCAACTGATTCGCGCATAATAGAGCACTCGGCGCGACTATCAAATACTCTATTAATAACTACGTCACCTACCTGAATACGCATAGTATTTAGACTTTGTTTATTTATTTATTATTATATTTTTTTTTTACAATCAGTCTTTCTCTTCAAAAACACGCCTCATGAGTATGACCTGGTTTCAAACAAAACGATTAGAGCCTATTTTCGCTTGGTTTAGGAGTCGTTACTGAAGTACTAGGAGTAAATTCTTTACTTAGTTTTTTTTTATCACTGCTGATGTATTATTTTTATTATAAAAAAAATTACGAATAGAATGGCCCGGTTGTTTACAAACTGCAATACGCGGTATTTCGATTATCAAGAGAATATTTAAAACGTTTTGAGGGTGGTTGATGACCATTTTGATAATTAGAACGTTTTACGCGAATCGATAAGCTACCAAAAATTAATTCTGGTACCGAGGTGGCTCTGGCATTCATCAGTTTAATACGAAGGCGTTCGTCACTAATAGTACCTATCACCGCTTCTACAGCGTTATTTTGGTCAAGTTTATCTTTAGTAATCCGTTTTCACAAAATCCATGACTGAATGTAAAAATTAGGGAGTACGTTACCGCTCTGATGTTGTAGCGGAGTATTAATGAACGATGTAGCTTGTCCAGGGTCTTCGGAATCTTTTTCACTCGTAGTGTGCGTAGACAAACCGGTTTCCGGCAATTTATTTTGTTGTCTTATATCCATCTTAAGACACAAAATTTCTGCGGCTTTAGTAGGATGAAACCTGAAACATAAAATTAAACGGACAGAAAGGTAGCAATCCTACTTCTGATATCGGAAATTTATTGAATTATTATTCCTTTTTAAAAAAGATAGAATCGCTGACTGTATAGTAGTCATCGATTCTATTGTAACTATAACTATAATAAGATATACCAACTATTGTTCTATGATTTTATATTAGGTAAGTGAGTCACAATTATCATAGTGAAATAATACTTACAGGTAGGAGAATATTAACAAAATGAAACAAGTTAATTATCATTTATTATTTAAAATAAATAACATTTAAATTAAATTAAATTAAATTAGACAAACTGACATGGATTCTACTCACAATGTGTATTCCTCGAAAATCACCAGTAAACTGAGCTCTGCTCATAAAACACCCTTCCTTGTACAAAGATTCTCTCTCTTCCAGTGAATCGTTGCTAGTCAATCACAATACTTTTTTTTACATAATGCTATCAAACACTCTATTCAAGTAACTTTTATTCGGACGGCTTTAAGTATTACAATTCATAAAATAATGTTATAAAGAAGGAATAATTATTGAAGAAGTTGTTTACAAAGAAACAACATTAAATTTAACAATCCATCAATTTAACATAGTCAAAATCACAACTTCTTAAATCCTATGTCGGCCATCTTAATAAACAATTAAACATAGTCAAAATCACAACTTCTTAAATTCTACGTCGGCCATCTTAATAAACAATTCAACATAGTCAAAATCACAACTTCTTAAATCTTACGTCGGCATTCTTAATATACCATTCCGGATGTGTAAATAATAAATGTGGAATCGATTATTATAAGAGACATTGATGAGTTGCATTTACAATGATTGTTAAAATAATTATAAGTATGTAAATCAATTAATTTGATATCTCAATAATATTCAACGCGCCGACATATATAACTTTTTCTCATCTTACAAATATCATACTCCGAAAATCTTAGTGATTATTATTTATTTTACAGAAATATTTTAAATGTAATATGTATAGTATGTTTACATTTTTATTATTTTTTATATCATTCATACCATATTCATATGTATCTATGTACATATATATATATATATATACTAATTTTACATTTACATACCTACACTTACCAACATTTTAATGTTAAATATTACATTTTATTTATATGGCCATATTGTATTATTTTCTTAGTACTGTTGACTGTTAAGAGTACAAAGCTTTTCTTGTCTTATACATACTACGATTCTTATAAAATATTAAATTGGTTTATAAGAGGTAAATCTTTTACGTAAGGCAATATTTTACTTAATTACTTTATTCTATAGTATAATTTATTCATGTAATGAATCGAGTGGCGCCAGGTGTGTTCCACCTCCGCTTAAAGGTGAAACTTAATTTTCAAAACATAATGGAGTCACTGAATTCCCGTATCTCACTACTTCAGGCATAATAGAGAAAGAAGATAGATAATCCTGTAGATAATTATTTTAAAAGTCTATTGAGGGATTGTTTTCATTATAATAATTTAGAATACATTAATTATTATACATAATAGCATCATGTCTCTTTTCAAAATATCATTATATTTTCTAAAGCACTTACACTAAAACAAAACCACATATTATTTGCAACCGTTGCAACGCGCCGTAAACAAAGTATAGAAGCTGCTGTGTGTACAGTTATTAAAATATCTTATAATAATAGATGGTTATTCTGCATAGGGTCTAACAATATTGGGTAGACCTCGAAGAATTCGGTCTGCCCATTCATTTGTACCCGACTTTCGAATTTTGAAAAAACTAGCTAATGTAGATAAACCGAAAACCTAACTTCAATAACTTTAGGGGTGGGGGTAAAAAAACCGAATTTTTTTGGAAAAAAATTCATAACTTTTTTCTGGTAAACATTCTTACATCATAAGTATTTTTAATAGAAAGGTTATTTTTTATTCTAAATTTAAGTATCAAAAGTTTTTCCGTAAAAGGTACCGTTTCCGAGAAAAAAAATAAAAACCACTTTTAGCTTGAAAATTTAAGGTAGGTAAAACCACGGCAAATTTTTTCTGGTAAATATTCCCTCCTCGCAAATATTTTTAATAGAAAGGTTATTTTTTACTCTAAATTTAAGTACCAAAAGTATTTCCAAATAAGATACCTTTTCCGAGAAAAAAAATAAAAACCGCTTTTTGCTTGAAAATTTTTGATGTAAACAACGGCATCATGTGTTATTCTTAGGTAGTGAGTTATATTTTAAACGAGTTTTACACCAGGTCTACCCACGCGTGTCCCCCTGCGGGCACGGATTTTTATATACTTAGTCTTGCCATAAATATTGTTACAAAGAAAAACAATACTTTTTATTGTACCTAACATTTATTACTATTACAGTGTGTTAGTAATTACATTAATATACGAGTAAAATCATTACAAATATAAAGCTTATTCGAAATGCTCTCCATTGGCCGAAATACAGTCCTTTAAACGTTGATGCCAGCTATCAATAGCAGCCGTACTTTTTCTATGTAAAATTATTCATTGCCAGTCGTAACGATTGTTTTAGGGATTCCAATTATCATGGTGTTACTCTCTAAAATTGACAACAAATTATTATCGAGTGGATTAAGATCACGTCTACGTGACGGCCAACCTTCAGCTCTTATGAATTCCGCAACATTCGTTTCTAACCAAGATTGAGTGGATCTAGCTTTATTACCCGGCGCTAAGTCTTATTAAAAGGACCATTGTTGGTTATTGAACATGATGTTGGTAAGGCTTAACTTCTCTCTCAAAAATGGTACCACTTACCATCGTCACTTGCGTCGATGTTTTGATATCTTTTTCACAAAAATATGGCTCAGTCAATCCTTAATAGCTAACACCCCACCACTAAAGTCGTATAATGTATGTATACGTTGCACTCTGTTGACTTATTGGGAAGCTTCTCTAGAGCTTTCAGAATAAATTTTGTTTTTTTAAATATTGCTCAATTATAAAAAAAAACTCATTCGTAATAAAATCTTTCTGTGAACTCCCTTTGCGTACCGCTTAAGTAGGTGTTTTAATTTTACCACCCTCATCTTCCTGCCCTTATCCCATTTTGGGGTCGGCACAGTATGTTTTTCCCTTCCATACTCTCCTGTTACTCGTCATCTCTGTACACACTCCCTTCTTCTCCATATCGTCTTTCACGCAATCCATCCATCTTTTCTTCGGCCGTCCTCTACCTGTCCATCCCTCCACTACCATACCTAGCACTCTTTTGGTCACGTGCCTTTCATCCCTCCTCATAAAATGCCCATACCATGACAGACGGCTACCTCTAATTTTTTCTGTCACAGGCGCTACTCCTAAGCTTCCCCTAATATACTCATTTCTTATTCTATCCCTTCTTGTCACCCCACACATCCATCTTAACATTCGCATCTCCGTTACATGCAAACGCTTTTCATCCATCACCTTCATCGCCCAGCACTCAGATCCATACATAACGACAGGTCTAATGATGTTTTTATAAATTCTCCCCTTTAGTTTAAGGGGAATTCGGGCATCACATGTCGCCCCAGTGACCTGTCGCCATTTCATCCATCCTGTGTTGATTCTGTGCTTTACGTCCCGGTCAATATTGCCATCGCTTTGAATCAGAGAACCAAGATAGCGAAACTCTGAGCAGACTGGTAACGGTACTCCGTCGAAGAAAATAGGAACAAAACTGGAGACACCGCCGAAATCGCAGAACATGTGCTCTGTTTTAGTTCTGCCCACTTCCAGGCCGACACTCTCCAGCTTTTGTTGCCATTTTACCAGTCTACTCTGCATCTCAATTCCATCCTCGCCGACAAGAACAATATCATCAGCAAAAAGCATGCACCAGGGTGCCTCTTCCTGTATGTCCAATGTCAGAGCATCCATTGTTAACAAGAAGAGGTAGGGACTCAGAGCCGACCCTTGATGCAAACCCACTGTCACATTGAATTTGTCGGTGTTTCCAGCGGCCGACCGGACTTGTGTACTAGATCGACTGTACATTGCACGAACCAACTCCACATACTTTCCAGGTATACCCTTCTCTTTCAAAGCCCACCATATCACATTACGGGGAACCCGGTCGTATGCCTTCTCGAGATCAACGAACACCATGTGCAGGTTCTTGTGGGCTCGTCTGTATGTCTCACACAACTGACGAAGAGCGAATACAGCATCCGTCGTACCCCGACCAGGCATAAAACCGAACTGATTCTCCGAAACACCACTCTCGTCTCGCATCCTTCTCTCTATCACTTTCTCCCACACTTTCATAGTATGTGACATGAGCTTTATACCCCGATAACTGTTGCAGTCTTGTATATCTCCTTTATTTTTATAGATGGGCACTAGGTCACTATTGCATTCATCAGGGATCATTTCTTCATGCAACAACTTATTGAAAAATAAAGCCAGCCACTTATACCCATATTCATTTAAAACCTTCCATACCTCCACTGGTATCCCATCCGGCCCTACACCTTTTCCATTCTTCATACCTTGCACAGCCGCTTTCACTTCATCATCAGTCACTTCTTTCACTAATCCTTTATTTACGGGCTGGTTTTTTAAAACTCCACTCCAATCATTTTCTTCATTCATCAATACTTCAAAATATACCTTCCATTTCTTTTTTATATCCTCATCTCTCATCAACACCTTTCCAGTATCATCTTTTATGCATTTTACATGTATGACATCTCTAGCATTCTTCTCCCTACGCTTTGTTATCCGGTAGAGTTCCTTTTGACCTGCAGGAAACTCTAGCGACCTATATAGCTCCTCTTGCACCTCAGCTCTAGCAATGGCTACAGCTACTTTCGCTCTCTTCTTACATCTTTTATATAACATTTTCATCTCCTCTTTCATACTTCCATTATCATCCGGTACTTCCTGCCATTGCTTAAACGTATCTTTCTTCTCTTTCAGAACCTTTTGCACATCTTCATTCCACCACCACGTTTCTTTATTTATCACACCTTTTCCTTTCGTTTCGCCTAATACATCCTTTGCCACAGTTTTTATCCATCCCGCCATTTCATTCCAACTATCGTTCAAGGATTGTTCTTCTGCACTACTCATATTTCTTATTTTATCTGTCACTCTGTTTTTAAATTTACTCGCATATTCTTCCTTCTCTAACAAATACCATTTTATTTTAGGTGGGGGTCGTTTCTTGAACATATTTGTACGCACTACATGTTTAATTTCTATGATGAGGAGCCTATGCTGTGAGACTACACTTTCGCCCGGCAGTACCTTGCAGTTTTTGACGCAATTGATTTTATTTCTTCTTATTAAAAAATAATCAATCTGCGTCTTATGGCAGCCACTTTTGTACGTAATTAAGTGTTCTTCCCTCTTTTTGAACCAAGTGTTGGATATAGCCAAATCGAAGGCTAGCGCGGCCTCCAGCAAGGACTCACCCTCGTCGTTACGGTGACCGAAACCCCAACCACCAGGTACTCTTTCATAATCATCATTCATACATCCCACATGCCCATTAAAATCACCCCCTACATATATCTGCTCATTATCCGGAACATCCATCATCACAGAATCAAAATCTTCCCAAAACTTCTCTTTCACTCTATCATCACATCCGGTTTGAGGAGCATACACACTTAATACATTAATGATTAAACCTTCTAAAATCATTTTCACAGCAATGATTCTATCACTCACGCTGTTCACCCCCGTCACACACTCTTTTAATTTTTCATCAAGCATAATTCCAACACCATTCTTTTTTCCATCATTTCCGCAATAATAAAACTTGTATCCCTCACCAATCTCTCTCGCTTTGGATCCCTTCCATTTCGTTTCCTGTAAACATGCTACATTTATTCATCTTCTCTTCAACACATCCGCAATTTCTCTTCCTCTTCCAGTCATCGTACCAACATTCCAACTTCCAAATCTCAGTCTTACATCCCTTTGTTCCCGGGCTAGCTTCTCGCGTGGCACCGGTATCACCATACTGCTTTAAAGATTTGGCTTTGTTTTACGGCCGGCCGCCTGCCTGACGCCAACCCTCCTTGGGAAAGTTTAATTAGTTAAAATTATAATTTTAATAAATGTTATCAATACTACTATCTTTATAACAGTTGTACAGAAATATACATAATAAATTAATATTTATATGAACTGTGATTTCTACAATATAATTTTTAAATATCCATACTCTTTTCTCGTTAGATTTAACATTGAGAAGGAAACATTTTTACACGGTCTACACATGTATACAAGTAAGTATTGACAAAAATAACATTTAACATAATTATAAAACACAATATCAAATGTTATTTACATATATCTAATGTTTCGGAAATTAAAATCATATTAAATTATATTAAATTTTTCTTTAAGTCTATTTATTATTGTGATTGTAATTTAAATTTTAATGTCTTCTTTCATCTCCAACATATCTGGCCAGTGTTGTTTTATATTTTTTCATATTCAATTGCATATTCTTTAATTCCTCCAAATTTTATTCAGTCCTGGTGCCACCTATGGGCGTTTTCTAGCGTTTTTTTATTGATCGGTCGATGGTAGCGTGTAAGCTGTTGTCGCTAATTGACGATAGATGGCGGATCACGGCGTAAATGATTTCTTGAAGATATTTAGTACAGCTTCCTTTTTTAATTAATAAAATAATTAAATTTAATTAAAGAAATAAAACGATTGGATAATAATTCTTCGCACACACACTTCATTATTATTTAACGACTAAATAATATATTGTCGTTTACTTAGTTCAGTTTTTTTTTATTTCCGTACTTCTTGGATATACAGTATATTGATTCATTATTACTGATTATTTGAATAAAAAAAATGTTGTAATTTTGTTTCAAAAATAATCTTCCCTTTCTGGTCAATAATAATCTTGTAATAACTTTCGTTGATGGATCGTATTTTGCACTTTTTACTAAATGGCATTGTTTCTACACTGTGATCTTTATATATAAATAGTTCTCACTCTGGTCCTCTAAAATTATAAATTTCACGATAGATTTAGGTATTTTAACATTTTTAAAGTTTATTTAAAACACAAGTAAGATGTTGACAGTACGACAGTTGAGGGTAGATTGGGTAGGTTTTAATTTTACCACCCTATTATTTTTTAATCATCAATTAATAAAAAACCAGTGTGTCTCTTAAAGGCTACAAATCCTAAATCATCTCTCAGGATCATCTGTCATCAGATATTGTTTTCTCAGACGGGCAGGATTTCTTCGAATTCTTTCCTTTATTGCTTATATCGCCTTTTTCGTAAGAAACACTACGTCAACAGCTAGTTCTTTTTTTAAAACTAACTGAGAAGGTTTTATTGTACCTATCACGAGCTTATTGTGTACAAAAACACAATTATTTAACTAATACCAAGCGTATCGAGGATACTAAAAATTTTAATTTACTCCATACTTACTTTATGTAATGCAATCACAGCTTTAAAACACAAACACACAAAATATTTTACAATATATTGGCGTGAAAATAAAAACGTAATGAACAATCGTATAAAAAAATCAATTAATAGGTAATTTTTTGATTATTTTTAATTGTAACAGTAATAACGGCCGACTAAGTATATTAAAAAAACTGTAACAACTATTCTAATATGTTTTTTTAAATAAAAGAAAACAAGTATAAATAAAAAAAAATATATTTATTAAATCTTTATAAACTCAAAAAAAGACAAGAAAAGCTTTGTACTCTTAACAGTCAACAGTACAAAGAAAATAATACAATATGGCCGTATAAATAAAATGTAATATTTAACATTAAAATGTTGGTAAGTGTAGGTATGTAAATGTAAAATTAGTATATATATGTACATAGATACATATGAATATGGTATGAATGATATAAAAAATAATAAAAATGTAAACATACTATACATATTACATTTAAAATATTTCTGTAAAATAAATAATAATCACTAAGATTTTCGTTAGGATATTTGTAAGATGAGAAAAAGTTATATATATTATCCACAGAGACCGTTTACATTGTTTATTAAAGCAATTAGTTAATATTTAAATTGTTACTTATTTTAGGTGAATCAAACAAAACGTTGTGTCAGCCAATGTGTAATTTTAAATACAGCCCAGGGGCACTGTACCACAAAACAAAGTTAAAATAACTTTCACAATGTTATGTCTAATAAAGAGATAGGTTTGTTTCTTTGTTAAGAAATATATTATCTTTTCTTTCATAATAATCTATAGAAATATATAATATAATATATAACATATCGTATTAATCCTTGTGTAAAATTTATGTTGAGGAATAGTATAATAAAATAAACTTCTTTTAACATTTTATGTGATAAAAACAGTATTTCAATGTTTAGATTTCAAAATAAAGGAATGCCTGTAAAAAATGTCTTATAATGTGTGAATTAAGGCATTTGAAATATTATGTTCTTACAAATAATTGTCACTCTATAATGATTGAATTATAAAACTTTAATTCCATGAACCGGGGTTGGGAACCGCCAACCAACACGCCATGTTCCGAACGGCGGAAGGTGGAGGACGGAGCTACAAATAGCTACGTGGAATGTAAGAGGAGGAATGAAACAGAAGATGAATGAATTATTAGATGTGATGGATGACAAAGATCTGGATGTTATTTGTGTGTCTGAGACAAAGCGAAAAGGAAATGATACGACCGATTTGCCTGGCAACCGGGTCGCTTTCTGGGCTGGGGTTCCAGAGGGTGAGCGAGGTTGCCAAGGTGTAGGCGTATTATTGTCCTCTCGAATGGTTAATGCAATGGTAGAATACAAGGCTATTAACGCGAGGCTTCTTTGGGTTCGCTTTAAGCTGGGGATAACAAGAGTATTCTTGTTACCCATGTATGCGCCAGTATCCTCAGCTCAAAGGTTTCCTCAGGTTTTAGACCTGGAAGAGGGTGTATAGATCAGATCTTTTCCCTCCGCATGATCACGGAAAAGTTTTTGGCCCTAAACCAAAAGGTTTTCTGTGCTTTTGTGGATTTGGAAAAGGCGTTTGACAGGGTTGTGAGAAAGAAGTTATGGGAGATAGTGCCCCGATACAATGTGAACGGACCCTTGCTACAGGCTGTAAGGTCTCTTTACCGAGATCACTCAGCCTGTGTGCGAGTAGGAGCTGGCATGTCGCCCTGGTTTGACATCCAATCGGGTGTTAAGCAAGGTTGTGCTATGTCAGCTTGGTTGTTCAATTTGTATTTGGATAGTTGTCTCCAAGGAGTGAAAGATAGTGACATGGGAGTGAAAGTAGGTGACCTTAAGGTCAATTGCTTACTATATGCAGATGATGCAGTGCTCATTGCATCATCAGAATGCAATTTGCAGGCATTGGTCACCATTCTGAAAGAGGGGGGTGAAATTAATGGTCTTAACCTGAATGTAGATAAGACGAAGGTTCTGATATTTGAAAGAAATGAAGAAAGAACAGAATGTAAGATCAACGTGAATGATAAGATAATAGAACAAGTGAATGAAGTGGTATATTTGGGAAGTATGTTTAGCAGAGACGGAAGATACGAAATGGATGTGGAAAGGCGTATTGCTACCGGTAACAGAGTCAATGGTGCTTTGACTGCATTGTTGAGACGGCAAAACGTCAGTATAGCTGCACGTTTGGCTGTACACAATGCAGTTTTACTACCGACGCTGTTATACGGCAGCCAAACGTGGGTAACACAGAAGAAGAATGTAAGAAAGATGAATGCTGTGGAGATGCGATCTCTTCGCAGAATATGCGGAGTCAGTCTAGCTGATCGAATCCGCAATGAAGAGATCCACAGAATGGCAGGTACTAGCGAAGATGTCACGGTGAGAATGAAGAAGAACGTGCTCAGGTGGTTTGGGCACGTTGAAAGAATGAGTGATGAAAGAATGGTAAAAAAGATTTATATGGGAAAAGTGAGCGGTAAGAAAGACAGGGGGAGGCCTCGAGTGACCTTCGAAAACACAGTAGCTACGATACTGGAGGAAGGCCACGTAAAAAGCATGAGGACCCCCCGGAGGGCATGTATGAAGAGGTTGATGTCTGTGGCCGAGGCGAAAGAGGTATGCAGAGACCGTAGCGTTTGGCGCTCCGTCGTCTCTGGCTACCCCGCAAGGGATATGGCGTGAAGGTAAATAATATAAATTCCATGAAAGTTTGCATTACGTTGAAAAATTACTGTTGATACACGACTTTAGGATGGAATTAAAGTATGAAGTCACTAATTAATTATAAAAGCAAGATAAAATCAATTAATTCTATTAAAATGTACTAATAGTAATTAGTAAAAGGTACTCATGAAAATAAAAAATAAACATCAGCAGCTGACTAATGAGCCAAAGGTGGTGAAATAGTATTCTAAGGTTTTTCTGTTTTTCGATTATAATTAATATATTTGATTGAATAAGAATTAATACGATGTTAAGATTGGTGAGTGGTATGACCAAAGGTTGCTTTATGCTTTACTAAAAAGAATTGAAGAAAAGAATGTTCAAATGACTTCCCCTTACTAATTTTATTACACAAAAGACTTGAAACATTCAAAGTTGTTTCTTCGTTTTTCTTTTAAGCCAACTTTTCTTTTAAGCCAACCGTTATTGACGTTGTGAGAGCCATATTTATTGAAGTTTAAGTTCTATCGTACTAAATATATCAATTTTATAAGAATTTATTAATTCTTTATATTTAATACATTATAAATATTATTAATATTTAGTGTAGCTAAATCTGTGCTCTATGAAAATATAATACAGGATGAGGTTGCTACTTCCTCTTCTTCATGACAAGTTAGGTTCTAACGCTAATTCAATGCTACGGCTTCAGGGTGTTGTACTCTATTCTAATATAAAATATTGTTTATATTTTATTGCTATAATTTTATATTCCTTTATATTACCTTGTACTAGAAAATTAATTAATTTGCTAAATTAATAATAATAATAATAATAGAAAATGTATAATTATATACAAGACGATTTTAGTGGATACTTAATAACGCAATTTATTTTGTTGGGTGTATAATTAAGTTAGGTAAAGCTTAACTAATGTTAATGTGACATACTCGTATTTTATTTCCATTGCCAAATATCACAAAATGCGATTACCTCGATTTTTTTTATAAATATCAATCAACGCTTAACATTATTAATGTGTGCTTCAGCGCGACCTAGTTCACTCCCTTACTTAAGTCGCTGGTGTAAATATTTAACATCAACAGGTCATGAATCTCATCAACATAAGGAACTTATTATCACGACAAAGTGTCAGCAAGAAAAGTGCGGTAAAATCCTATATTTCCGACCGGCCTCCTGTACCTTACGCAAGATAATAAAAATGACGATTACTACGAAAGGAGGAAATGTTTAAATTTGTGAAGCATCCAAGGTATTTATATACATGTTAGAAAATCAACCAGACATTGATTACGACCATCTTAAAAAATGAAATATGATCTCATTTATTATTCTCTGGTTACCCCGCAAAGGATATGGCGTGAAGCTAAGTAAATAAGTAAGTATTTATTATTCAACCTAAGGTCAATTAATCTAATTGAGTTACTTTTATTTATAATAATAATACAAGAACCTCATTTCATACTAGCTTTAGTAGACATGTTTCTACAACTCGATAAATTGAAAAACCCGCAACGGATTTCATCTATCACTCATATAGATTCCGTTGTGAAAATTTCAAATTAAATTAAATCTTTCTATGTATTATTAATGTTAGTAAATAAATTGTGTTTATGTATTTTAAATAATCCGAACACCGAGTAAGTTACAATCGAAAATCAATATTAATGCTTAAAATATAATAGTGGGTACTATTGAAATTAGTTTCCAAAGATATTTTATTTATTTCTTGTTTTTGTAACACATTTTTTTTAATTATTCGTAAGTTTATTAAAATTAATACTTGTTTTCAGGTGCTTTAAATACGTAGAAAGCTATTGCAAAATTTGTTGCAAAGACAACCATACTATTCAGAGAAAACTAGAGGAGAGATTACAATGAATCAATTTAATTTGATTTCGTGGTTACGTAACGAAATATTTGCTAAATACGTTAATAAATTTACCATATTTTGTAAAGAATATCTTCACGTTGATAACACACGGAGTTCAACTACAACGTTCAACAACATACCGTAAATTGGTTTACTACATTGGAGCGAAAACGACTCGCCTATGTTGTAATCGCATTATGATGAATAATTTGTGAATTCCTCAGAGACACACAAGTAACAGCTTTTTCAATTTCTAGTTCCTTTGTGATATTGTGGACTGTTGTCGTGACTCTAACCAGAACATCAATCTCTAAAAGTTAGCAATAAATATCTTACATCCGCATCTAAAGGTACAACAACAACAAATTGCAACATTAGTATCTACGAGTATATTGAAAATATGTAATCTCATATTTAAAAGTGAGATATAAAAAATATTCTAGAACTTGCTACTATTTAAAAAAGAATAATTCTTTGTCGCATTAGATACTTTACTGTAAGTAGCAGTAGAGTGTAAAAGTAAAAGTAAAAGTAAAAGTATAAGTAGCGTGCGTGAGTGTGCGCGGATACCATTTGATTGATATTGAGATAGATGTTCCAATTTTGGTATAATTTTCCAGGTAAACAAGAAAATGTTCTAAGACGAAAACATACTATTTATATATTATGAGTTTTAAATACAATATAATACTAGTTAGATATTAAAATCTTTCTGGAAATGTAAATCGTTTGCACCTGCGCCGCTCTTTATTTTAACGCAAATAGCATCTCCACCCAGTGGCTCCGCTGAGCTTTAACACATTCCTAAAAGATTTCAATAATAGTAGTTCATAGATTCTTGATCGTTTTAATATAATAATAAGTGTGTTTCACTTTGTCATCTTTCACATGATATATCTTGCAAATGGTATTGTACATTTTCATCGATTTAATCTGTTCTGTCTCAAATTGTATCTAAAATAATTGTATAAGAATGAGAAAATGAGCTAATTAATAAAATAATTAAACAGTTTGTGTATTTTTGTAACAGTCTATAAATATTGAAGATATCTATACATATGTAACAAAGCGTTTATAAAAATTTACTCATATGCAGTTTTATTGCAGTTGTACTTCTTTGTTCCAATTTAGTAATTTCAATATTTGCTAAAACTTTTTTAGTTGTTACTATACTATTATGTGTTACTATATCTACCTAAATACAATGCTTACCTGCGACACACGTTCACCGTTCGGGACCTCGGGCTGCGTATTGAGTTGACTCGCACGGACGACGCCATACATAAAATAGACGGAGAAAGAGAGATGGAAACGTTAGACGCGTGAGTCGTTCTGACTCACGTTATGTATCTAGGGGTTAAGATAAAATTTTAATAATACTGGGGACCAATCATGAAGCAGGGTGCGCCATCGCAAACCTAGTGGAATACAAAAATCTCCTATGGTCACCCATTCGTTTTGCAATTCTAGGCTCATCGTGTGCAACCGGTAATTATCATTTTCATCGTGCCGAATAAAGGAGTTTATTATTTCTATGTCTTGTTCTTTCCTACTTGATCCTAGCTCTGCTTTATTTGTTTGAGCACCTATCATAAATTGTTTACGGAATTGAAGTCGTGACTCCAGCTCTGCGGCAATTTTATCTTTTGGGAGAGATGTTACAGTATCATCATTCGACTTTATTGTTATATTACTTATGCTCTTTTTGTCCTCATTCCCAAAAGCGACAATGTCTCGGATCCTAGGGACACTAGACCGATAGCTCTAACAAATACAATATCAAAAATATTTTTTTCTTTTTTACAAACAAAAATGACGCAATTCATGATAAATAATAAATATTTCGGGCCTTATCACCAGAAAGGGTTTTTGCCTGGCATTTCTGGATGCCTCGAACATAACACGTTACTATCGGAAAGCCTTAAAGATGCCAGAAATAGTGAAAGACAAATAACGGTATGTTGGATAGACTTAGAGAACGCTTTCGGGTCGGTACAACATGAACTGATGATGTTCGCGCTAAGGTGGTATAACTTTCCTACGTTAGTAAGTGACATGATTGCATCATATTATTGAAAATTAAAATTTTCCATAATCACAAATGGAAATCATTCCAAACCATTAAATTATAACATAGGTTTATTTCAAGGTTATTGTATTTCTCCAATTATATTTAACATAGTGATCAATATTTTAATAGATAAATTAATTAAAAACGAAAAGAAATTGGGTTATCGGTTTAAGTTTAACAATAAATACACAGAATCCATACTAGCATTCGCAGACGATCTCGCGATACTGACACGTAATCCAAAACAATGTCAGCTACTTTTAAATGTTGTGGAGGATTTCTGTGCTTGGACGGACGGATTGAGGACAAAACCCAATAAATGCTACAGTCTGTGTCTGGGTAGGCGGAACACCAGATATACCTCTTACGATCCGGGTCTTATAATAGGCGGTAAGTGCGTTACTACTATTACCGACGCAGCTCCGTTCAAATTCTTAGGCAAAAAAATCGATTACCAAGGGCGTACTCCATCTTTAGATATAATAGTCGATAGCTTTTTGAATGATCTTAAAAAGGTAGACAATCAACCAATAAGTAACATCAAAAAGGCTTGGATATACGATAATTATTTAACATCACGTTTAAATTGGCCTTTCCTCGTTTACGATATTAATAAGACCCTTTTGTTAAAGTTAGATGCAAGCGTCATAAGGACATTGAAGTCATGGCTCGGGTTAGCGCATCCAGCGGACTCTTCTACCTTATTTAGAGACCGACACAATTTTGGGTTAAAATTAAAGAAACCATCGGAACTCTATAAACACCTAAGAGTGACCAAGAGACATATCATCTCAAAGTCGAATGATGATACTGTAACATCTCTCCCAAAAGATAAAATTGCCGCAGAGCTGGAGTCACGACTTCAATTCCATAAACAATTTATGATAGGTGCTCAAACAAATAAAGCAGGGCTAGGATCAAATAGGAAAGAACCAGACATAGAAATAATAAAATCCTTTATTCGGCAAGATGAAAATGATAATTACCGGTTGCACGCGATGAGCCTAGAATTGCAAAACGATGGGTGACCATAGGAGATTTTGTATTCCATTAGCTTTACGATGGCGCACCCTGCTTCATGATTGGTCCCCAGCATTATTAAAATTTTATCTTAATGCATTCCAAATGACTCTCCCAGATCAAAGTAACTTAGTAAGATGGGGCAAAGCCACCGAAAAATCTTGCAACATCTGCGGGGAGGCAGTAGGAACCGCGAAACACTTGCTAGTAGGGTGTAGGGTACTATTAAATAGAGGTAAATACTCGCGTCGCCACGATAAAGTATTAGAAATCATACGAGAAGCGGTTAGTCTTTCTGTAGCAAGAGCGCAGAGGGGTATAACAACCACCAAAAAATCAGTAGAGTTCGTAAAGGCAGGTTCGTCCAAAAAATCTAAATTAAAACCTTATTCCATCTTGGACGCGTCTCCTGATTGGACTCTCATGATGGACACGTATGAAAGGCAATACAAAATCCCCGGGGATGTTTGTGTTTCGTCATCTAGGCCGGACTTATTCCTGTATTCAAAACAACTAAGGCGCGTTATACTTGTGGAGCTTACTGTACCCTGGGAAACAAACATACCCAAAGATCATACATTTAAGCTTAACAAGTATTACGAACTGTGTAACGAACTGATCAGGAATAAATTTATAGTTAATTTGTACGCTGTAGAAGTAGGAGCGAGAGGTATAACAGCAAAATCTCTCTACAACTTATTTAAGGATCTCGGCCTTTCTAGAACGATCATCAGTTCATTTCTGGAACGTATTTCAAAGGCGGCTTTAGTAGGTTCTTACGATATTTGGTTAGGTAGGGAGAGGAGCGTAAACAGTGAAGGTGAGCGTGTATGCGCATAGTAAAGGGGCCCCTTAAACCTACATCTGAGTCGCAAGTCCCGGGCATTGTTTGCGCTCCTCTTCTTGCAACGCGATGGGCCCGGCACCCGCACGGTGAATCCATGGAATGCTAAGAAGCTTCGTCTCAACTACTTTGTTGTATTACTTGTTAGCAATATTTGTTAAGAGTAATTGAATAACAAATAAGTATTTATATATTTAAGTACTTAAATTTCAAGATAGTATACAACAGTGGCGCCACCTACTATAATCTATTTTGGAATATTAATTTGTTACTAATCTTGAATATTTTAAAAGGAAATTCGAAATATTTTGAACATAATATTTAATATTTTATTTGCTATTGATTAATATGATTGATGATATGTTTGAAGTGATATTGTAAATTACCCTCACTTAAATGTTGTAGCGTTGATTATTATAAAACAAGTTGTAATTGCTGTTCACGGATCATTCTGGTACAAATTGTCAGATATTAAATAGTAAAGTGCAAGTACCCAGTATTAACTTAAAACAAATCTTAACAAATCAGAAGTGTTCGTTTGCTGTAGTGTTACACGCCACGTGCTAGTATGGAGCGTTTGCGAGATATCCTGTCTACCGATTCTGAGGGTGATGGAACAGTGTCTCTACCGTCGAAAAAGCCTTGAGAAAAAGCAGATAACAAAGCAATTTAGTAATTGCTTCTTGCTAGTGCTGGGCTAGCTACAAGTGTAGATGTAGCAGTGTCAAAACACCAAAATTCCGTGAGTTGAAATAATATTGCAGGTACGCCAATTATTCATACTATTGTAGCCACACTCATTTCATCCGTAGCGTCGCAAAAAGATCCATCATATGTGAAATGTGGCAATACATCAAGATTTATAGGAAAGCCCGAAAATTTACCAAATATTTTACGGTAGTACTAATATAATGTTTCTCCATACATGGTTACATCGGCTGGAGTTCCTGGCGAAGATATAAGGTTGGAATGAGAAATCTCTGTTCTACCACAAGACCGCCAACTTGAAAGCAAGGGATGCTTTGCTGTGATTCGTGTGCGATACGTGATCCACTTTTAAAAGCTGGAACCCGAGGTTGTGGAGACGCGTTCATTACTTAATTATTTAACTGCGGTAATTGAAACTATAATATTATAAAAATAATTTCACCATTTTTGATAAGATACGAGACCCAAATGTTTTTTTTTTTGTAGATATATATGTTTTCAATGTAGGGATAATATTAGATGTATGAAGTGTAATAAAATAGAACATAAAACATGAAATTGTAAATTAAAATCGTGCGAACATTGTTATACAATAGGTCATGAAAAGGAAATTTTATAGTTTAAAAAAAAATATGTTAATACCTAATTATCCTAATACTAAACCTAATATTAAAGTAGACGAAAAAAAATCTAAAATTATTTTACGTTAGCCCTATTGACATAGATGACCAAAAGTTTCATAAGAGTGTTGTTGCTAACGGATATAAATTTACTGCTTACATTGACTCGGGTAGTGCTTGTAATACCATAACGATATCAGCGTCTAAAAATATAACAATAACAAGGAATGTGAAACGCATTAAGAGTTAATGAGGTCAATCATTACACCAGAGGTTGAAAGTTCTCTAAAATTTAACAAACATGACGTTGGTGCTAATGCAACAGTTCTAGTGGTTAACTATAACCTACAAGACACTGACATGTTAATATGTCGGTCTGTTGGTTTTTCGTGAGTGAATATATGTAACTAAAACGTCGCATACTTTGACATTAATTTCTATAAGTAACTAACATTCACGTACAACTACCATTTTCAAATCGTAATGAAGTCTTATTTATCAAAAATATAATTTAGGATTTATAAAAATATCGTTGTAAAAATTGCGTCATTATAATGTGTAATATTATTGAATAATTTTTGCTATTATACTTTTTTGACGTTAAGCAATCTCTAATAAAGCGTTTATATTTTGACAGGTAAGTATAAAAAAATATCGAGCACTATAGTTTTAAATAAAGAGAGTGTTACGCCTTAAGCGCAAAGCTTCAAACGTAGTAATTGTAGTGCAGAATCTTTATTTATCTTACATTAATGATCATTAATTCAAATGCCAATGTTTGAGTCTGGTAAGGTAGAGGGGATAGACAGTTGTTTAAAGCAGATAAATATTCGTTTGTCCGTATATAAATCTGTTAAAAGAGTGCTGTGTTGTGTATGAAGCATGTTGTAACCTATTATAAACTGAACATTTTGTGGTAATATCATGTGAGGTTTATAAATTGTTTCACGGTAAGATTTACATTTCCTTTACAATATCTAGAAAACAATAGGAAGTAAAGAAGGCCGAAAGTGCGTAATATACTATTTAAGATCAAAGCTGCATCCACCTGAAAGCTCCGTTAATGGGAGTGAGCGATATCAGTCTGTTAAAATATTTTGAATATCGAAATAGCAACATATTATAGTCTTGGTTTTATAAAATGCTATATTTTAAAAGGTTACTACTATATTTGGGTCTTGTTGCTATAAACATGTTACGATAGTTAATAAATTTGTATAACATTAAGCTTCTTTTTTTGAAAGCGCTAATGCTAATAATAAGTCGGGCTTTAATTGTAAGAAATATGTTTTTTGAGCTTATAAGATTAACTCAAAAAACCTATGTTTGTTTTGAAAAATATTTTCTGTGAAGCTGTTACAGTTTCCAGTCTTGTCTTTTCACCGTCACTCACAGTAATGCTTCATGGCTTTGGGCCACAGAAATGTTCTAGTTATATTATACTGAAATGATTTTCAGAGAACGAGTTTTAACAAATGCAGAAAAATGTACTTTCCTAACAACGACACAAATCCCTCACCGCATTAGGTGAATAATTTAAAAATAAATTTAGTAACCGCGAGAAATGTTTTATTCTATGTTATTTAATTTTATCTTAATTCTAATCTTAAACTCGGTACTAAGAACGGAACATAAACATTTGAGAGTGAAGTGGACGCGGATCAGCTAGTAATGATTATAACATATATAAAATAGTATTTTTGTGGTATGTAGATCGATTATAACATATTTTTATGAACTGTAGACGATGTTACGTGAAATAGGTTAATTGTGTTGGTTTCCTAGTTTTTTTCCAGTCGCAAACAACATCGCTCCTTAAATTTTAGGTAATATTTTTTTATCGGTCTATTATGAATGAACACGCAGTCTTACTTTTGATTGTTTGTTAATCGTAAATATTACTTCGATTCAGCGCTGTCGTTGTATTCTTTAAAATATTTGGGAATGGAAATGGGGATGAGAATGGACAGAAAATAATATTAAACATTACGCTTAAGACGCATAACAGGAAGAGTAATACTGGAGTATTATTTAAAACGTATAAATTTTCTAGCCAATGTGGTACCTACAAGATATTATCCAAATTAGTAGATATGTAAATAATTAGCTTCAAAACTTTTTATTTAACTTTATATTTTCAAGACTTATTATTACTTTGATAAGTGAAAAATACATGGTCTTTTATCCGTTTACAATAAAGTATGTATTAATATTTATTTTATTCAACATAACCATTCCTCACAAGTTGAAGTTAACAAATAATATTATGAAATTTTGTACATTTGATTTTATCTTCCGAGTATTCCAAACAAATTTGAGAAATAATTCAAAAACACAAATTTAAAATCTAAATACAGCATGATATGAGAGTCACATAGGCTAATTTTATTACTAGTAACAGAATTCCCGGCCACTATTGGGGAATGAGTCACGGAGCCTGTGGACTAATCACGCAAAAACTATTTGACCTAATTAGATTAAAACTTCTCTTAGATATATGGCTGGGTGTCTAATTAAATTGTGGTGTATACCTTGATACGGTAAAAACTAAATTTACAAATTTTGACTATTGCAGTGACCTTTACTTTTTTAATAACATTTTTTTATTTCACTTTTGTTTTAAAAAAAAAAAAAATATTGTTGTTTGGTGAAATGCGTTTACGCTATTTATTTCTTGGATCAGATCAGTAAGTTTTGATTTAATTAATGTGCCAACCACACATAAATAAAATCGGATTTCCAAATAAATAGCTTTTTACTAATGCAGATAAAGTATAAACGGTACTTACATAAAAAAATCAATCTTAGAAAATGCTTCTGTATCTATCGGTTTGTTCTGGCTTATCTCTGAAACGGCTGATCGATTTTAACACCGTATATAAATAAATCAATCATATACTCGTATGTACTTTAATACAATGTAAAGCATACCCTAATAAATTATACTGTTACGTTCCAAGTAAGTAGTTAAGCAAAATATTGAAGTAATTTTTTTGTATATAATATACAAAAAATTTTACTTTTGCTTTCAGTGTAATTATTATGGCTTATTTCAAAAGTATAGTATCAAAATAGGCCCTCCTGTCACTCCCGTTTGACCACCAGTACCAGTACACCAGTGATCACTGGTATGGATTCAAAGTGGAAAAGATATAAATATATAAATAAATGTTTTCTTAAAGAGATAAATCATTTGTGAATTATTATTTTAGCTTATCATTTCAGAACGTTTGCGGTGACATTTCAGAGCAATCGTGAGCGATTTAACCACTTTATGGAACTTAGGTTGAAATTGAGAATCATTTTTTTTTGAAATCTTCTTAGGGGATGCTTACTTACGAATATAAGGAGCTTTATTTATATTTACAAAGTCCAATTGAAAAACAAATAAGTAATATATCCTTACAAAGCATATATTTTTTTATTTACGTCATATATTTTTTTATTACAATCTTATTAACTTATTATATACTATACTAATTATTTAACATCACATCTAAATTGGCCTTTCCTAGTTTACGATGTCAATAAGACCCTTTTGTTGAAGTTAGATGCAAGCGTCACAAGGACATTGAAGTCTTGGCTCGGGTTAGCGCATCCAGCGGACTCGTCTACCTTATTTAGAGACCGACACAATTTTGGGTTAAAATTAAAGAAACCATCGGAACTCTAGAAACACCTAAGAGTGACCAAAAGACATATCATCTCAAAATCAATTTTCTTAAATATGTTATTATTTTACAATTCAATCATCAATTGAATATTTTTTTTTGTTTCGTTTGTTATATGAACGAAAAAGCTTTTATTATGATGTTGTTATCTTATTATTTATTTATAAGATAAATCGACCCAACAATATATTTAGACAAAATAAGAAAGTAGGATAATGAATAATTAGTTTTCTTTTCAAATGAATTATATTGACATTGAGGCATATAAATATAGATAACAAACCAAAAGTTCAGGAAGCTTATAGTTTGTGTTAATTATTTCAACAAACTGTTACATTAAATGTCATACAATAAGTATTTTATGCAGTAAGTATGTGTTATACGACAAATTATCAGGAACCAAGATGCGACATTTTGAATTTTGCTAGAGTCTCAATAGTTTGACCGGTTATAAAATTTATTCATTTATTACCTTTTTTGACAGAATGGGATTGGGAAATATTTCGTATGTTCATACTTATATTGGCTTTTAAGTTTTATTTACTGTAAGAAACATTTTATATAATATACATATAATTAGGTTTAATACTTATATATAATAATTCTATATACTTCCTCCTTATGAAATTAATATTATATATATTACATACATATGCTTATCACAGCTTACATACAAATTTAGTTAGCCTAGCGTACGATATTTACCAAAGATCCGACAATAACACGAATAGGAATAGGAAATAGTTTGGGAGCAAAAGAGTTATTTTACATAAAACAGCATCATTCTTACTCTGAGTACCGACAAGTTTGAGGTAAAGCTATATTGGGTGTTTCGGAACACCTGTCGACTGTAAATATACCATTTGTAAACATTCAAAGCCTCATTGTTTCTTTTCGTTCAGACAACAGGTCTCCTTACAATAAATTAAATGAACTATTTATTCGACGAATAGTATCCTTAAGTAGAAGACACGTAATAATTATGACATGTTAGCGTTTCTATGATGTAATAAATAATAAATAATCAATTTTAGAATCAATGTCATGCATTAAGAGAAGTCCAGTCGGAATCTTAAGGACTAAGCTGAATCGCTGTCGACGTAACTTGTTACGTTAATAGATAATTCAACGAAGAATTTGTTAGGTTGGAACTTACAAACCAATGCCGAACCGAGCCCAAGTAAAGTCGCTAACAAAGCTTGAGGCAAAAGCTAGTATCTTAACGGTATCAATGAGACCCATCGCTTTTCAGTAAATTGTAAGTCCTAATGAGTTGTTTCTTTAAAAGAAGAAGAATAACGGTTAAAATTTATTATAACTTACAAAATAAAGTTGTTTTTTATTAGAATTCATTATTAAATAAACCCCTTTGTTATTGATATATTTTTCTACAAAGATTATTACATCAAGTAATAAAAAAAAACATCTTCTGACAGATATATATAACTAAAGATCAAGCATTATATTTTTAAATAAGAAAAGTATTGTGTTTAAACAAAAAGTTAGTCAGTCGTCTAAATAAATAAAATTACATATATTTAATATTTAATGTATTAAATAATTATAAGGGATTAACTAACATTACAGTAACTAATGGATAATATTCCCGATATATTTAAAATATAAAGTTTTGTAATTATTGTATTGTTAATAAAATTTTAATTGATACTAAAAAACTTAAATAAGTTGCAATTTTTTTGTCATTTATCCAAACATTATTGTAACAAACATGTTGTGGTTGTGATGCGAGCCAAAGACAAAGGTCGTAGTAGGATGGCTACTACCACCATCTATCAGATATAAGGTGCTGAACATCTGTGTAATTTCTAGAGTCTTGTTTCCAAAATCTACAAAGATTTGAAGTTATTTTCAAAGTTTTCAAAGGATGGATATCTGTCATTTCAATTTGTTCAAGAAACCGTTGTTGACGGCGATCACGAATCATCAGATGACCTTTGATCGGTTGATCTTCTTTACTATTTTGTGGTTTTGTAATTAATTTTCTTCGTGGATTACTTCGGGTTATTCTATTTAAAAATAATCAAAGCTTAACATACGGAACAATCTGACTAGGATAATAAATAACTATCTATTATTAACTTGGTTACATCCCTAATTTAAAACCAAAAGTTAAGTTAAGGAAGTTAAGGATGAAAGATTCAAGTTTACAACCCCCGCAGTTTTAGCTAGGTATTTGTAGATCAGTCGGCCAGGACATCTTTATATATAAATAAATATATTTTCTGAACGACTGTTGTTATAAATCTATACAATTCATCATTAGACGAGTTAACTTCAACAATACAATAACCATTTTATATTTGTTATGAACCAGTATTGACACGAACAATAAAGTATTCTCCAATGTACATAACATGGTATTATAATTTTCACGTTTATAATTTTATTAATTAATCCCTGCTAGTACTAAGAATATTTATTGTATAAGTATGATATATTTACAGGCAAACAATCTGATTTCTGGAAACATTCCTTTATTTGATCGGAAAACGAAATTCTTTACATGCAACATCTTATTTAATTTACTTTTTAAAATATTGTTTTGCTTATCCAGTTATTATTAAGCGCATTACAATATAGTATTCAAGATCAAAGTACCGTTCACCTGAGCGTTCCATCAATGGATGATTGTAGTCTCCTAAAACATTGGGTTTTAAAACACTAAAATTTCAAGTTCTAGATTTTGTGACATTCTATAACTTTTTTAAGATGTTTATTACCTCTAAGTTTTTGTAGTGATATGTCACGAAGGTGAAAAAGATCGCACTAGAAATGGATCTAATAACTCACATAAATAATGATTTCCTTGAGCAACCCTTGTAATGTTATATCATATAAATATCCATTCTCACTTCGCGGGACATCAAACATTTTTACTAGTGAGGAAATTTTCTAGTGATACTTAGTAATGACCGTTTAGGATTTTCTTTATGTTAAATTTATTTTTTGTTTGGTGCGTTTTGTCCGTAATACTCTATTTTACAGGCTTAATGAATTCGGTTCAGTACTTGTTGAGTCTATTTTTACAATTAAACATACAAACAGACAATAATAACCTCTTCATAATATTAGTGTTTCATGGTATTTGTGCCTGGCCTTGTTGACATGACATGAATGTCGTAATACATAACCTATAGAGTATTCAAGCAGAATTAATTGGTTTAAACCCGAAATATAACAATTTATTTACCTCAAGAATTAAACTGTAGTGGAACTCAAAATATAGGAATGAATATACAATTAAAGCTACAAAATAACAAATTTTAAATTAAAAGTAAACTATAAATTACTACACTTTATAAATGAGTTAGGATATGTATGTTTTAAGTTGTAAATTATTCGAAAGAAAGCCTACGTTTTTTACTTGCGATTTATAACATATATAAATTTATATATTTATTATAAATCGCAGGTAAAAAATGGATGATAAAAATGTGTTATTTTTTCACGACGAACAAGTATAATAAATTAGACCGCTGACGCATGACCACTCGAGCTTTAATTATAAAAAATAAGTCATGAATTATAAGATTAACTCAAAAATGATGGATAACACGTACCTAACATCTGTTTTGAAAAGTCATTTCTGTATTCATTAATACCGCTCCAAGTCCTGTCTTTCCACCGCCAGTCACTGTAATACGACACGGCTTTGGGGCAGATAAATGTTCTGGGTATTATATTTTCTAAGGTCTAAAAAAAAGTGTCTTTATAAATGATAGAAAATTTGCTTTCATGACATAGACAAATCTCTCTTTATTAGACAACAATTTTAAGACACATTTGATTAGTAAGATATATATATATATATAGATATATTTATTTATGGTAATTCTTTGAAAAGGAATGATTTAAATATATATGTATATATATATATATATATATATATATATATATATATATATATATATATATATATATATATATATATACTTAGTCTGGTCATAAACACTGTTACCATTACAAATAAACAATATATTAAGTTGTGGATTCTGAATCTGTCCAATTGTGCTTTCTTCTTTTTGCGCCACTATATTTGCAAATAATTTATGATATTAATATGAATCGCTTGGATCGCATTACATACCTGTAAAGTTATTATGTAAAAACACAAAAAATGTAAATGTGTTCGGAACGTTACCAAATTGCCTTGATCAATCTTATAAAATAAAATCAAAAATGCAATTTGTGCAACGTTTCGAGCACATTCACATTTTTTGTTTGTATTTTTTTTTTGTTTGTTTTTTTGTTTGTTTGTTTGTTTGGCAACGTTCCGAACATATTCACATTTTTTATATTTGTTTACGTTTGTAAATAAAAATGTTCGTGGTTTTTTTCGTCGCAAAATTCATATCAGGAGTTTTGTCAGTGGATTCGCTTTCGTCACTCGGTATTTACTTCGTTGAGAAGTTTTTGTTTTGATATCAATAGTTTTGTAAAAGGATTGGAAACAAAATGCTGTGCGATTATTTTTCATGCAAATATATACTCATTTATTTGGAATAGTTGCCTCTGACAAAATGAGAGTGTTTTGGCTCAGAGGATGAGCGTTGTAATGACAAAAACGAGACCTCGAGTTCGATTCCCACAGGTGCCCGATTTTTTTTTCATTTGATTTTTTCAGTTTCCATTTATTTTTTTTATTCATTGCTTCAAAACAGAATTTCTTCAGTATTCGGATTTTTTTCTGTAAATTTTGTTTTATTGTTACAGACGGCAATGCGTTAGTGAGTTTATTCACTGTGCCACTAGCATTGAATTTTAACCGTGTTGTGAGTACGATTCTGGCTTTAAAAGTAATGATGAGATATGACATTTTGACTGTCGCCTCTATCGAAGATTTCTTGAGAGTACTTTGTCTGTTTGTGTATGTTCGTAGTTTCAACCGATTTTGTTCAAACTTTCAGGGATTGAAGTACATCAAAAACTAAGACTTTTTTGTACTACGACTTTTCGATTTGGCCGCCATGTTGGTCGTGGCCGGCCCTCGAAAAGCCAAAAATGGCCATTTTTCGAAGAGGCACTGTGGTCAAACCAGTTGACGTACATTGACAAATTGAGCATCATTAGAAAGGTCTTAAGCTCATCTTTTGAATAATATCCATTTTGTTGGCAAAAACATTTGTTGGCGTGACATTTTTGGTCAAAAACCAAAAAATGGCCGACTGGCCGGGAACATATCGGCCATTTTCTCGAAAACGGCGCCAACGATTTTTACCAAAATTTCTTCATTTGTAGCCCCAAATAAGAGCTAAAATTTGGTATATATAGCACATATCTGGAAAAACTCGTTATTTTGAGATATGGCCGTAAGAATTTCAAAAAATCATGAAAAAAATTGAGACACATGGGTATTGTAGTGAGTAGATTCATGAATGTCGGATTTTTTCCCGCTGATTTTTTTTATTTTTCAATTGTTCAATGGATATTGGTTTCAAAATTGATTTTTTTCAACATTCGAATTTTTTTTCTGTACATTTTGTTTTGTTTCTGACGTCGGCAACATTTTCATGATAATTTTACTAGTTGCACAGTGAATGAACTCACTAACGCATTGCCGACTGTGACAAAAAAAACAAAATTTACAGAAAAAAATCCGAATGCTGAAGAAAATCTGTTTTGAAGCAATGAGTTAAAAAATAAATAGAAACTGAAAAAATCAAAAGAAAAGAAAAAATCTGGCATCTGTGGGAATCGAACCCGAGGTCTCGTCTTTGTCATTACAACGCTCATCCTCTGAGCCAAAACACTCTCATTTTGTCAGAGGCAACTATTCCATATAAATGAGTATGTATTTGCATAAATAATTATCGCACAGCATTTTGTTTCCAATCCTTTTACAAAACTATTGATATCAAAACAAAAACTTCTCAACGAAGTAAATACCGAGTGACGAAAGCGAATCCACTGACACAAAACTTCTGATATGCGTCGCTTGTTAGCTGAATAGTACAGCGACGGTGACCCGGAGGGGCCGCACTAGGGACAAGCGGCGACGTTCTTTTATCAAATCCTCTGCTCCAATCCGCCGCGTGGTGCTGCGCGTGTCGACGCGTATTACATACTAACAGTGAAGTGAATGTAATCTAAATATTATTAATTGTCACAACAAAAAATGTATTAATTTCAAATCCTTCGGACTTTCAATTAATCCTTTAAAATCACAAGCTATCATCATTGGTAATCCCAAAGTACTAGCTAATATAGAAAATTTATCCTCAGTTCGTTATAACGATATCGATATACCTTTTAGGAACACGGTAAAAACCTTGGTCTAACTATAGATAAAGTCTTTGCCTGGGAACCACAGGTTGCCGAGGTGGGACGGAGAATCTTTGCAACACTGGGCTACTTATGGCGATGGAAGAATCTTCTACCTATTACAACTAAAATAATGTTAGCTAATTCCATACTGCTACCAATACTAGACTATGGTGATTCTTGTTATCCAGAACTCAAGCAAGAACTTTTAAATAAGCTTGAAAGATTGCAAAATATGTGCATCAGGTTTATTTTTAACCTAAAAAAATTCGATCACGTATCACAGTATCGCGCACAGTTAAAATGGTTGTCAGTTCGTCGCCGAAGAGACATCCATATCCTATCCTTACTCTATCGAATCCTATACTTTTCCCAATGACCAAATTTATTGTAGTATATAATCAAAACAAAAACTTCTCAACGAAGTAAATACCGAGTGACGAAAGCGAATCCACTGACACAAAACTCCTGATATGAATTTTGCGACGAAAAAAACCACGAACATTTTTATTTATAAAGGTAAACAAACACAAAAAATGTGAATGTGTCCGGAACGTTGCCAAATTGCCTTGATCTATCTAATAAAATAAAAACAAAAATGCATGTTGACAGTTCCTAATATTCTGAAAATTCTTATTAGTCTCGGGAAAACATTCGAAACATTGAAAATTGTCTGGGATGGCGAAAATTGTGTCAGTATTTATTCTACTAAGTTACGGTAAATTAGCCAAATAATATTTTTAATCAATTTAAAAATATTATATTTTTAGGTTCTATTGTCATCTGATAATACAATTAATCATTTAGATAGTTACCGTATGAACAACATTGTATTATTCGTGGAGCACACGTCTATTTTATCTCATGCATTTTAGGAGAGTAAATAGCAAACTATAATCTTCAAAGTTTCGGAAACACATTGGACGATTGTAACAAGACTTCCGGACTCGGGGTGGAAAAACACTTTTTGTTTCCGGCGGGATTTATGAAGCAATGAAAAACCATGTTATGACATTTATCTCTTGTAAAACTTATTTATTTATTTATTTATTCTTTATTGCACACACTTCAAGAGGATATATAATTTTAAAAATATCAGAAGTTGGCAAAGGCGGTCTTATCGCTAAAGCGATCTCTCCCAGACAACCATTGGTGAAAGGTGAAATGAGAAGGGGTTGGTGTGGCAAGCACTATAAAATAAACTACAAGGCCTACACTCTAATAATACACATATAGATATATAAAATATATATGGTAATATACATATTCTTATAATATACTACAATAAATTTCTACATAGATAAATAATAAGTTTTTAAACGCTTTTTAAAAATGCTTAGTGACTTTGAGTGACGTATTTCGGCAGGGAGAGCGTTCCATAATCTGACGCACTTTGCCGTGGACGAATTACTACCACATTTCGTGCGGCGGAATGTCACCTGTAGCTTATTATCGTGACGAGAACGAAGGAAAAATGGACTATCGTTGCCAAGGAAGGTAAATCTTTCTTTTAGATATTTTGGACATTGGGAAAAGTATAGGATTCGATAGAGTAAGGATAGGATATGGATGTCTCTTCGGCGACGGACTGACAACCATTTTAACTGTACGCGATACTGTGAAACGTGGTCGAATTTTTTTAGGTTAAAAATAAACCTGATGGACATATTTTGCAATCTTTCAAGCTTATCTAGAAGTTCTTGCTTGAGTTCTGGATAGCAAGAATCACCATAGTCTAGTATTGGTAGCAGTATGGAATTAGCTAGCATTATTTTAGTTGTAATAGGTAGAAGATTCTTCCATCGCCTTAAGTAGCCCAGTGTTGCAAAGATTCTCCGTCCCACCTCGGTAACCTGTGGTTCCCAGGCAAAGACTTTATCTATAGTTAGACCAAGGTTTTTGACTGTGTTCCTGAAAGGTATATCGATATCGTTATAACGAACTCAGGATAAATTTTCTATATTAGCTAGTACTTTGGGATTACCAATGATGATAGCTTGTGATTTTAAAGGATTAATTGAAAGTCCATAGGATTTGCACCATTCAGCAATATTATGCAAGTCTGAATTTATTTTACTGATGGCGTTAGAAATTTTATCAACGGAATCTGATGTATAGATTTGTAAATCATTAGCATACAGGTGAAAGGAAGAGGAGATTACTGCAGAAATAGAATTAATGAAAATGGAAAAGAGAAGGGGAGAAAGGACGGTTCCTTGAGGAACACCTGCAGTAAGAGGACAGAACGCAGAACAATTACCTTCAACACATACTTTTTGTTGTCGCCCGTAAAGATACGACCCGAACCAGTCCACTACTTCTTTTGATACCTTCAGAGAGCTTAGAACCGCAAGAAGTAGATCGAAATCTACGTTATTGAAGGCGTTGCTGAAATCAAGGAGAACAAGAACAGTGACTGAATTGTAAGACAAGTTTTGTCGGATGTCGTCACACACCTTAATCAGTGCCGTTGTTGTACTGTGTCCGGTTCTAAAGCCTGATTGGAAAGAGGATAGAATATTATTTTTTGTAACGAAAATACTAAGTTGTTTATTAACAATGCGTTCTAAAACTTTAGAGAGGAAAGACAGGATGGAGATAGGCCGGAAATGCAGAAAAGTAGTGGGGTTAGGGATTTTAGGAATAGGGACAACCAGAGCTTTTCGCCATTCATTAGGAAAATTGGAAGAAGATAGAGAAAAATTAAAGAGATGACAAAGGATAGGGGCAATATCATCAAGGAGCACCAGGATCATTCTACGACTAATTCCATCACTTCCCATTGCATCCGATTTGATGGCAAGAACATGTTTCTTCACTTCATCTACTGTCACCGAATGGAATCTAAAATGTTGGTGGCTAGGAATAGGCAAGGATTTTAAATTATTAAGCACCAGTTGTTTCTTTTCCTTATCCAGCGATGTAGTAGAAGTAAAATGTTGGTTAAGGGAATTAAGATTCGGTACATTGTGAGCACCTTTTTGTTGACGTCCGATACCGAGCGAGTTCAGAAATCTCCAGGCTTTTGAAGTGTTAGAATTTGAAACAGACTTGTGAATAAAATTACGTTGGGCATCGCGACAAATCTTACTGCACCTGTTTCGGAGTATTTTATATTTTGTAAGGTTGTCATCTGTGGGTCGGAGTTTGTATTTACTTTTAGCTTTATTACGTTTTACCATAAGGGCTTTAATCTCCGGAGTTAACCAAGGCGCCGGGAGATGTTTTAATTTGACGGGTCTTAAGGGAGCGTGTGTATCAAAAAGTTGCGTAAGTAAGGAGTTGAATATTTCTAGTTTTTCATCCATTGTACTTGCTCCAAACACAGCAGTCCAATCAATATTGTTCAGATCTGACATAAAAAGGGAATTGTTAAAATTACTAAAGTTGTGTCGCATTACTATTGTTGGCTTAGCTTTAGGAGGCCGTATTTTATAGGAAATAAAAATGAGGTCGTGGTAAGAGAAAGCTTCAGCCGATAATTGGCCATGCTTATCTGTGTGACTTAAGGATGATACAATTATTAAGTCCAGTAGTGATGGCGTGCAGTTCGGTGAGTAGTGCGTAGCATTACTAGGTAGTATATGGAGGTTGGAAGTGTTGACTATGTTTTTGAGTTTTTTAGCACGGTGATCATTTTTAAGAAGACAGGTATTCAAGTCTCCCATAATTATCGTATGGTCCACCATTGTTGTATATTGTTCAAGTAGGCTATCGAACTTATCAAAATAGTCAACACGAAGGGATGGACTATAGACGACACCAAGTAACACTTTTAGGTGTCCAAATAAAACCTCTATGAGCAGGTGTTCGGATGATTCTGTGTAATGAGAAGGAGATTTATCTAAAACAGTAAACGGAATATGAGAACGTAAATAGATTGCGACACCTCCGCCGCCTTTACCAGTCCGATCATTTCGTATGAGGTGAAAACCGGGTAGATTGTAGGAAGTTGAGGGTAAAAAGGGTTTGAGGAACGTTTCGGAAATCAAGATTGCGTGGATGCTATTACTGTCGAAAGAAGACAAGAAATCAGGAAAGTGGGAAGGGATGCCCTGAGCATTGATGTGTACGACATTAAAATTCTTAGGGAAAGATGAAAAAGAGGTGTCTTGTAAGGAGCTAAGGGACTCCGGGATACTGTGGCAACTGTCGCTGGAAGAAAACGTCTCCGACTGATTTATGTCAAGGTCTAATTCGCATTCAATAATGGCGTTTGTATTCATATTAATATAAATGTTCTAATAATAATAATAATAATAATAATAATAATAGTAATAATAATAATAATTATAATAATAATTATTATTATAATAATAGTAGTAGAAATTATGAAATAAAAATAATAATACTAACAATAATAATATAATTATATATAATATATATTGTATAATATTATATTGTATAAATGTAATATTCAAATAGATCTCGATAACACGAGTTCCTATTAATTTCCATTCACCCGCCAGTGTTTAAAGGGAGATCGCACTACAACTGTTTTAATTCTAACAACTATGCTTAACTACTTAAAAACTACTTAAAATATTAAAACAAAGGAAACAAATAATTAAAACGAAAACATTTTTACAATTGCTTACCCTACTCCATAACAATCATAAATCAATTGCAATTTTCATTTACACTACACTACTCTAATGCAATAAATCAAAATACATACATAATATTTTGTATTAGTAAAGCAAGCATAAATTGGCTTACTTAAAAACAAATATACATAGAATAGAAAGTTAATTAATTTATTAGGAAATATTATAAACCCTACAAAGAGGTCAGAATAATGGTCTATGACTTGTGAGTCTGAAGCAAGCTTCCCTCTTTAGGCTATGGTTTACAACATCTCTGACAACAAATTTATGACAAGTGACAGTTCAGTGTGTTTGACAATTGACATTGGTATATTTATTTAATAAACAAACACTTTGAAGTTTGAGGTTAATTTTCGATATTAATTAAAGTGTCTTGAAGTTCATTTAAATTACAGTACAAATATGACAAATCTCAAAAGATACTTTCTACAAACAGTTAACATACAGTACAAGGCTAATACAAATATTCTATTGACGACTACAACGACAAACATTATATCGAACGAAATAATAGTTAGAAAATGTAAACACAAATTTTGACTTACTTTCTAATTGTTCTTTTCGGTCTTGAAGACGTCATCTGTGAGGGATTTATAAGTTTTGATGATTGCGTAGTCATCTTCGCTGTGGAGCCCGCCACTGGGAGTGCATCACTAGCCTGTGCAATGGAATTCACCTCAGCCATGGTGCTGACACGGAAGCGTTTAGTACCCTGACCAACAATCATTATGAAGCCATCCCTTGACCAGCATTTGGAGACACCAAACTTCTGTCGAGCAGCCATGAAAGCATCATGTCTGTCTTTTGTAAGAAATTCTGACAAAGTTATACCCGTTTGCTTTAGTGATGATTTGCCAAACCAAACCTGATTTCTAGTGGACAGATCCCGAAACTTTAGAAGTATAGCACGGGGTTTATCACTTTTGGGCTGCCCAAGGCGTTGGCAATGACTCAGGCAATCTTCTTGTAGGTGTGGCAGCTTAAGTTGCTTGAACAGGGTAACACTGACTTGTGGCAGTCAAATTATTATCGTTACTCTCTGGGACACCATGCACCAACAGCATCTTTCTTCTGCTTCGCATCTCCAGTTGATCGGTCTGCTTGGCTATGAATTCTACCTGTTGCTGTAGGCTGGAAAGTGCTGATAGAACAAACACTCGGAAGCTATTAAACTGGGCTCCAATGTTGGAGGTTGGGCTTGAAGCTGGTGTAGCACCCTGCAGGCTTTTTTGAAATTCAGCCATCTGAGTGTTAAAGTGCTCCGTCATGGTCTGGATAGATTGTTGTATGGCCTCCATAGTGTGACCAATGTGAAATATACTGTGCTGTGTGATGATCTTCAATAACTGATTGTGCCACAAGTTAGAAGTTGGTAAATGGAACTGACACTGACAGGTTTGAAAATACTTAAAACATTCTTTAAAATATGCAAATTATAATATTATTAAATTAAAAATACTGGGAGACAAAAAAAAGATGTACGTATTTTTTAGTGCCTACCCACAATTTCTTCTGTAATAAACTTCTGTATCTTACTTTTCACGAACGAACTTTGTTCTGTATTTTTTTCACTTTTCTCGGATGAATGGATGTATGGATGTCTGTGGACAGGAACAATTTTCATTACTGTCGAGAGATAGCGCTGTTTTTTATTTACTGATTTAGTTTATTTTCATATTTAATTATATTACTATTTTGTATTATTATTCATCACATTTTTTTGTATTTTTTTTGTAATTATAAATAAACATGTATTTAACATTTTCTTTTCTTCAATAAATAATAATCATTTTACTTAAAAATCAATAGTTTTTTTATTAACATTCATAATTTCGTCAAAGTTCGTTAGGAAATACCCTGGGTATTTGCATCTTCACTGGTTTATTTTATATAAACCAAGAAGAATAGGATAAAAACAAGTTGCTATGCCCACTGGTTATACAAATGTATGTGCTCTACTGTCCTGTCTCTTTAATAACACATATTAGAAAACTGAATACAATAATAAGTCAGTACTAGCCTAACAGTGAAAGTCAAAAACACTTACACAACATAATTACTTAATCGTCTACTTGGTGATCGTCTGAATTTCTTTATCCCATAATCCCTGAGGACACCATTCCCACACATTAACGTAATAATATGTAATATTATGTTAATCATGGAATTAATCTGACCCTTGTTATTTATTAGGCTATATTATTTGGAATGCTGGTGTTTAACCATACTAATAACACAGGCACACAAAAAAAAAAACATCGTGAACCAGAGGGGAGACCCCATTATTCTTAGGTTTTTGGGATCGCTGAAACCGAATATGACAATAAAAACTAATTTTAAATGGCCGTTTTCCCGCTAACACCCCCTTACTACCTCTTAAGGGGTGAAAATTGAAATTTTTGTATAAAATCAAGATAGATGTGTATTTCTACGTTTTTTGGGATGCTGAAACCGAAAATGATAACTAAAAATAAATTAAAGACCACTATCACCCCCTACCATCCCTTACAGGAGGTGAAAATTTCATTTTTTTCTATAAAATGAAGACAGATGTGTATTTCTACGTTTTTTGGGATGCTGAAACCGAAAATGATAACTAAAAATAAATTCATGACCACTATCACCCCCTGCCACCCCTTACAGGGGGTGAAAATTTCAATTTTTCTATAATATCAAGATAGATGTATATTTCTATGTTTTTGCGATGCTGGAACCGAAAATGATAACATTAAAAATAAATTCATGACCACTATCACCCCCTTACCACCCCATAAAGGGGGTGAAATTTCAATTTTTCTATAAAATCAAGATAGATGTGTATTTCTACGTTTTTTAGGATGCTGGAACCCAAAATGATTACTAAAAATAAATTTAAGACCTCTATCACCCATTAACATCCCTCACCAACCCTTACGGGGGGTAAAAAATTCAATTTTTATATAAAATCAAGATGGATGCGAATTTCTATGTTTTTCAAGATGCTGAGAGAAAAAATGATTATAAAGTATATGGTAACCTTATTGTATGCATATATTTGTTATTATGATGCTAAGACTGAATCATGATTTTTGTCCTATTCTTAACAAGCTTTTTAATTTTTTGTTTTATTTTTGTTTTCTATTTAATTCTACTTATACTATTATCCATTCGGCTGTCTTGTAAAACTCTTAAAAGATGCTGAACTTAATTCTATGCCTCTGAAATAGAATTGTTACTATTTTCCTGACAATTTAGGAGACTAAAAGATGCTGAACCTAATTCTATGCCTCCGAAACAGAAGGGACTGTTTTCCTGACAATTTAGGAGACTACAGTGAGGAGCAAGGTGAAAGGTTCCATCAGGATCTTAAGACAATGGAACAGCGCTATCAGGGTAAATGGGATGTCAATATGTTAGCAGACTACTGTTGGAATTTAAAAAGAAATTTGCCAGAACAGAAAATAACCAATAAAAGGAAACCACTTAGAAGAACTTTTGACGACAAGAGAGTTCGTTATCGTAGAAGCAGGTAGACGCTGAATAGTGAGAGGCAAGGGGACTCACTTTAATCCAGCACCCCAAAAGGGAACAGAAATCTACTACGTCCACGCCGTTGTTCCTGGGTTACGCTAAGAGTAGAATTAAATCATAAATATATATCAGATACTTCTGATCGATAAAGCATTTGAATTTCTAATATAAGAGCTAAGAGTAACCTCAAACTAGTTTCATAAACATGTCAATTACTGTAAATCGTTAAAATTTCGTCATACATCTTGATTTTATACAAAATTGAAACTACCCCCACCCCCCCGTCAGGGGTGGTTAGGGAGTGGTATTGAGTAAAAGAGGTATCAAATTCACTTTTGGTTGTCATTTTCGGTTTCATCATACCCAAAAACATAGAAATACACATTCATCTTTATTTTATACAAAAATGGAAAACGTCACTCCCCATAAGGGGTAGTAAGAAAGTGTTAATGGGTTATGGAGGTCTTAAATTAATTTTTAGTTATCAATTTTGGTTTCAGCATCCCAAAAAACGTAGAAATACACATCTATCTTGATTTTATACAAAAAATTCAATTTTCACCCCTTAAAAGGTAGTAAGGGGGTGCTAGCGGGAAAACGGGCATTTAAAATTAGTTTTTATTGTCATATTCGGTTTCAGCGATCCCAAAAACCTAAGAATAATGAGGTCTCCCCTCTGGTTCATGACTTTTTTTTTGTGTGCCTGTGTAATTTGTTAAAATTTGAAGTCTGTTGTGTAAAAGCAACTTCTTACACTGGATAAAATCAAGTTTTACAGCAGGGGCAACCACCATTATTAACATAACGTAGTCTCGCCGCCAATGGAATATTACTTTGTTAATTAATATTAGTTTGAACTTTCAAAATTATTACATGAAACAATCATTTCGGAAAAATAAAGTTTACAAATATTTCAGTTATTCAATATTTCTTCTACGCTATCGTATAATAAATATTCTATTGCCGGTGGAATTGAAATTAATTTACAGTTTAAATAATCTGTGAATATTCATATTCAGATATGATTGTTAAGTTTTTCTCTTTCTTCGTAATATTTTTTTATTATAAAATAAACTTTAAATTGGAGACAATGTTAAACCATTTTATCTCTGAGAATCACTATCGATAAACTGCATTATCTAAAAAGGTCCGACATCGCCACTATTGCCCTGTTATAGTTATTTTATAACAATATCCTACTCCTATATAGTATGTATCTTACTCCGAGGTAACGCTACTGATATAACTACCATTTTAGTTACGAATTACGAATACTACTCCCAGCACCAAGTTTAATATTTATACAGTATTGTTTATTTATTATTTCATAAATATAAAATAAATAATATGCTGGATAAGTGTTGATGACGTCACACTCGTAGCAATACAGACAGTTGTGATTTGTTTAAGTATGTAGGTATATACCTATATATTTTATTACAGCATTATATTGATCGATTATTGTAATACAAACTCGACAAGATTTTTGTTTTATTAACTTGACTAAATTTAACATAATGTTATCTTAATATTATGTTTGTATTACACAGAAAACCAAACGGAATACTCGTATGTTAAACTCAATGAATTTTATTTCATATCCCGAACTGCATAATTAATTGCTTTGAAATGAGTGAGAGCCTTTAGCAATGACACATGTTGTAATAACAATTAATTATATCATGATCCGTGAAACTGATTAATTATAAATCTACAAAGGCATTAGGAGCAGTTAATATTATGTAACATGTATTGAAGATACGGCACAGGCTACCGCTAAGTGATATTAATTATTATAGGAAATTGTGAATTACACAATAAGCAGATTGACATTATAACAAGTATTTCTCTTCATATTACACTATTCTAGGTCAAATACTTTGTTTTGATAAACACTACGTAGTTCGCGAAGGGTAAATTTTATTGAAGGTGATGGCAATTATTATAATAATTATATTACTAACATGAAGTTAAGGACAGGATAAATGTGTTAATTGGATGTTCAAATATGTTAATTATTAATTTCACAAAATTTTTGGAAACTTTTGACAACTGCATTATACATTATAAAATGACAATATTTAAAATTAGGCCAACTTGAAAAAACGCTCACTTTTTATATCCTTAACATTAACGAATTACTCATTCACATTAAATCGAATACGCTAAAAACTAAAATATGTTTTGAGACTTGTTCCGAAGTGCCGAAGTTTTTTGTAGGAAGTTTGGGCATTGATCAATAAAATCCATTATCTTAAAGCTATCAAATCGCCGATTTGTATATAAGCTATGGCAACATTAATGAAATGCATTAGCATTTAGGTAAAGTGTTGATGCCGTACTTACTACATAAAAAATTTTAAATTTATTATAACACCGGAGATATCAAGTAAGTTAAAGCAAATATTAAAGGTTTCTTCTTAAATATGTAAGTTGTTAGTCGTGAGATCAGTACTACTAATTAAATATTGTGTCAATATTGCCTTATATTTAAATAACATGTTATCAAAATATTTTCATAAGACATTTATCGAATCTCCAGACCATAACCATATATAACCATATCTACACTAACTGTAGGTTGAAGCATCAGGAGGCATGGTTATATTTCCTCTTCAGAACTCTAGATTTTAAATTCTTTCTGACTAACATTTTAGCCCAAGTCTGATACGCCTGTCGTTTACCAGCTGCTGCAGCCTTAACCCTCGCACTAAATCAGCTACGATCTGCCACAAAGAGGTACTACAGAGCTTGGTACATTACAAATAGCTCCATGCCCTGTAGTATCACATCAGCGACAGGCACAACGTAGCCAAAGAGATCATTGGAAGAGAAATGCATCGGCCCCCAAGAATAAGATGCAAAAAAGAAATGTATCTATCCAAATCCGCTGACTTATAACACTAAACGCGTGGGGATACAGATCTTGTGCGAAACGGACGATGAATGGGCACTACACTTTGTATCAGACAATGATCAAAGGAACCTACCCCGTTTCCTCGGTGGTAGACCATAACATCAGGTCGCCGGCAAGGTTACCACCCACCGGACAAAGTCGTGTCGCAAAGCGACCTAGTCGTGTTGTGGCACGTTGTTTTATGAAGCTGTATATATGGGAAATGGGTCTGAACAGCTGCGTTTGCTTTGGCGAACCGGTTTGTGCGTCGAGTTGGTGTTTATTGTGTCGGGTGTCTAGTCGAGGAGGGTAGCGGGATTCGAAGCGACGGCTGTCCGCTGGCCGCCCGCCGATAGTTGGGGGCCCAACAAGTGGGTCAGCCACCCACGAAAGGCTGCCCCGCGAGCTGCGAAAAATCCCAGGGTGGCTCCAGGCGACCAGATGAGGAGGCCCGATGGCAATCCCTGCGGGGGGGGGGGTTCGGGCGTCCCCGCAGTCTCCAGACTAGCCTCCCAGTGGCATGACATCACCAATTTTAACGTCGGGTGCGATACGTACCGCCTCGTTCAACTGCCATTTCCCATCGTTTTCTATTCACTCTTATATTTTTTTTTATCGAAAAGTCCAATGAAAAGATCAAGTTTCTACAGCGGTTGCACTCCTCCTAATTCAAAGTGCACCTCACTAATATCAGGGGCTTGCACTCTAATCTCCAACCTGTCCACCACCACCTAGAGACAGAGCAACCGCACTTGTTCTTTTTGACGGAGACGCAGATACAATGTCCTTTGAGCACTGCGTACATATCCCGGCTACTCGTTAGAGCACAACTTTCGCTCGCGTGCCGGGGTCTGTGTGTACGCGCGGAACGACCTCTGTATCCTGCGTCGCCGTCACCTTGAAGACCCCACTTTTTCGTCCATATGGGTTTTAGTAGACACAGGAAACGAAATAATCCAGTATTCCTGTGTCTACCGTTCGCACAGCGGTGACCAGGAGACAACTAGATTATTTGAGTATCTCGGTGAGGCTGCTGATTTGGCCCTACATCAGTATCCTTCAGCGCAGCTCGTCTTTCTAGAGGACTTTAATGCCTGTCATCAGGACTGGCTGTTCCCGTACCAGAAGACTGACCATGCTGGAAGAGAAGCGCGTAATTTTGCGTTGTCCTTCGATCTCTTTCAGCTGGTCAGGCAAGCGACAAGGGTACCAGATGTAGTAGGCCATACAGCCAATTGCCTGGACCTTCTGCTGACAACTGATCCGGACAGGTGTAGTGTTGAAGCCACCTCCCCCTTGGGAACCTCCAATCACTGTCTGGTGAAATCTGTATTTACATATTCCCCACCAGCTTTCGAACCACATGGTGTTAGGCGATCTTATCCTTGGCGGCAGGTCTGCTTCTCTCCTTTGAATCCGTCGAGTTGCACGGACGCTATAACCGATATGGTGCATTAGGCAGTGGAGTATTTCATTCCTTTTACCGACGAACGAATCGGTGGCAAAGCTCGCCCATGGTTTAATGCCGAATGTGGTCGTGCTAAAGACCGCAAATATTCAGCATACCTCATTTGGGCTGATGCTCGAAACCGCAAAGCTCCGGATGTACTTTCAAAGAAAAGAGCCTTTAACCAAGATGCCAAGTATAAAAAGGCATTACGGAAGGCTCGACGCCATCGAATCGCTAAGAATGGCGAAAAGCTCTATGTTAGACCTACTGGCAGTCGAGCTTTCTGGTCTCTTGCCAAAGCGATCGAGTCGAACTTCTGCCAACCCTCACTGGCTGCTCTGCTGAAGCCGGATGGATCTCTGGCCCATACAGTGACAGAGAAAGCGAATGTATTTGCTTCTCTGTTTGCTGATAATTTGCATCTAGACACTGGCAATGCTTCTCCAGCACATCTGCCTCACTGCGGTATTTCGATACCTGAAATCCGCATCACTAACAAAGAGATATGGAGAGCATTGTGTCGTCTTGATGTGAATAAAGCCAGTGGTTCTGATGGTATACCAGCCATTCTGCTGAAGACGTGCGCAGCTGAGTTCTCTCCTGTATTGACACGTCTGTATCGCATCTCTTTCAAGACTGAAATAGTGCCGAAATCCTGGAAGAAGAAGCTTGCAAACGTGCAACCAGTGCCCAATAAAGGCAGCCGTGCCGATCCTGCCAATTATAGACCAATTTCAATCACCTCCATACTTTGCAAGATTATGGAGTGTGTATTGAACACGCGCCTTCTAACGTACCTTGAACGTAACGATCTCCTCAGTGACCGACAGTACGGGTTTCGCCGAAATAGGTCCACTAGGGGACCTTCTAGTGTATGCTACGTTTTAGGCGAGGCCATCGAGAAGAACGGAGAAGCGGTCGCCGTCTCTCTGGACGTCTCGAAGGCATTTGACAGGGTCTGGCATCCGAGCCTTATAAGCAAGCTTTCAGAGTACGGCATATCTCCTGGTCTGATCGGCTGGGTAACGGACTTCCTGAACCAGTGATCTCTCCGAGTAGTTGTCGACAGGTCTTCCTCAGAACCCTTGACAGTTAATGCCAGAGTGCCTCAGGGGTCCATTCTTTCTGCAACTCTTTTTCTGCTGCACATTAACGATCTGCTGAAGCCCGGTATCTATGGGTATGCAGACGACAGCACAGTTGTAGAAAGATACCTGCCGAGTAGTCGGGCTAGTAGAGATCAAGTACAGTCAGAAAGAGCAGCCATGGTGCAACGTTTAAGTGACAAACTTCAGGCAGTCTCCGCATGGGGCAATGCCAGTCTTGTAAAATTCAACGCCATCAAAACGCAGATGTGTCTGTTCACCACCAAAAGGAGCCCTTTCTCCTTGGCTCCTACTTTTCAGAGTGTATCTTTGGAATACAGTGACCGGCTACAGGGGCTAGGGGCGTCTGAACAGTGACCTGGTACTTTCCGGGATGTGTAGTCAACAAAAGATTCAATAAAGAGTGTCTACGTTCAGTAGACGAATGTGATTCTGAATTCTGAACCAACTGGAACAGTTCATTTGCCAAAACAAAGTTATGCACTGTGAGGCCTGTAAAGGCACGTATAGACCCTGACATAATCGTCCATATCTAATGTGCAATCAGAGTATTGATAGGTATTTTCCCTTACGAACACAGATAGCCGGGGTTGGGGTATAAAATGATATTCTTGTGTATAGCCCGGGTATGATAAGTACGCTATGTGCTATTCGGCTAGGTTGAGATATCTGCTTGTTCGTAAAAAAACAATAAGGTCTTATGGTAGTGCTGGATGCCATTTAGGTATTTATTTATATATATATTTTTTCCACTTTGTATTCATAAAAGTGATAACTGGATAATATAGTGAGAGGAGAGCTTATTTTGATATCGTACATACCGAAATAAGTCCATCTGTAAAAAACTCTTCCACTTAAAATAAGGCTATGAGGATTCCAAACAACAGTGACAGATTTAAGGCCTTACTGGGGGAGCTTATTGCAAAAAAAGTATACAATTAACCGTAAAGGAATTACATATGTTATGGAGCCTAGTGATGGATATAGCAAGTTTAAATGTTATCAAAACACTGTTAACAAATCATTGCAGGGTTAAAAATAAACATTAATTTTAAGAACGCTAACGTCTAACATAAATGATGAGCCATCGCTCGGGGCTTGAGCTCGTGCAGAACTGCAATGATAATTCGATAACTGACTTCTTTTTAAAGTAACCTCCTTCGAAATATTATATTTATATGAAAATATTTTTATAAAATGTTTACCTCCTTTGTTCCGTTATTTATTTTTAGTAGAACAAATTTAAACGGAATCTAAAAGGAACACATATTAATTATACCCGTATAGTTTTAAGTTCTGGATATAATATACCTATTACAGCAATTATACATATGATACGTATAATATATACTTTTTTTTTAATATGTGTTTTTCTCTAACTCACCAATTGGAATATAAAATTACAGAAAAATATTAACGGCACCTTTCAATCGGGAAAAGGTAATCTTGCCGAGGGAAAGAAAAGTAACATCACTGTTTTTTTGTTTCTTGTAAAACCGCTCTCAAAAGCTAGTAAAATATAGGCTTGAAAATAGAGTTACACTATTGTTGTATTTAATGGTGTTGGAAAACTATATTACGCCAATTAAGTGTCGTTTTACAATTGTTCTATTCTACGCGCTAAGTGCAAGCATTTAAGATAAATTAGAGGATGTTTTTATTATAGTATGAAATTACTAGTATCACAGCTTATACAGATTAATTATTTTTTATTTTATTTATTTAAATAACTTTATTGCATACATAAGATAACAAACAGTAAAAAAAAATAGATTTAAAATAATACCAGCAAAGGGCGACCTTATCACTAAAGTGATTTCTTCCAGGCACTTACGAACTTAAGCACTAATAGACGGGCTATTGCAATAAAAATACTAATACATAAATATATTTATGTATACATATATATATACATACAAATAACAAATAAACTTACAAACATATATATATCTATAACACCATACATACATACATACATACATACATACATACATACATAATATCTCCTACGAAAGTGTATTTAATACATAAATATAAGTAATAGAACTAAACTTTATATAAGTAAATATATTATAATGACAAATAGTGTTTTTTTACCCGATCTTTAAAAACTGCTATGGATTGAGATTGTCTTATCTCAATAGGCAGTGCGTTCCACAGCGTGGCGGCTTTTACAGTGAAGGAATCCATGTATTTTTTAGAATTACACGCAGTCATGCGTAGTACGTAGTGTCTAGAGGGACGCAAGGTGCAATCGTGCTTAAAGGAGCTAATGAAATTGAAGCGATCCTTGAGATAGGATGGAGACCAAGGATGGAAGAGAATAGCAAAAAGTAAAGAAAGGATAGTAAGTAATTAATGAAACATATTTCTCTAAGAAACTATTATTTTCAAATTATAATTATTCAAATATTATCTTCAAATTAGTAAAAGCGGAACAAGTCTCAAGACAACAAATCTTTAAAAAAATTGAATCTTTTACAAATTTTGCTTTTTGTGTATTTGTTTCAATTTTGACGTTGTAAATGACGTTGTAAATTGTAAATACCCTGAGAACACTAGCAACCACGTAAATAGACTCAATAACTGTAATGATGAATTACCATCAAGAAGTAATTACAGTTTCTTATATAGTTATGGTACACAACTTTTTCATATATCTTTAAATAAATCACTTTATAATTCCTTAATCGTTCCTCGTCGATTTGAGGGAAATTTAGTTGTTAAAATAAACTTGGTGTAAATTTATCAAACAATATGCAGGCCAAAGATATTAAGTTGAAAACATTTTTAAGTTCATAGTGGAGGATTTTCGATATCTCTTTATAAAAAGATGGCTGTACAGATGAAATGTTTTATGATGGCAACTTCGGAGTTATGATTTTTTTTCAGATATAAGTTCAGATAGAACAGAGAATGTTTTTAATGCATGCATTGTATTATGGTATATAAGAAAGTAAATTATTTAATATGAAAATATTGGACCATGAATGTCTTTATTAAGAATAATTGGATTTGTGTTAGGGTTTTTTATAAGTATGTATGAAATAAATTATTTTCTTTACGATCCCAGATCCAACCTTTATTTTGAGAGGGTTTTGAAACAATTTTTTTTACAGGTTTTGCCATTTTATTCCATATTACTAGATTACACAGTGAAATGAAACAAATTTTATTTTATATTTTCTGAACAGGAAAGACTGAGCGAAAATTCGTTGATAACCTCATTGAGCTGCGGTCTGCGCTCTCAGTTCAATTGAGTTTGTATGAAGTTCCAAACTGTGCAGCGGTGTTTTGAAAATATAATACAATAAATATGTTGTTTGAAATTTATAAGGATATTGTTTTAGAGTTCGTTTACGCACATCTGGAGGCAGATAATACTTGAATTCTTGTTTTACTATACTTTAAGGTTTCTGCTATTTTTTTATATTTAACTAAAACAAGAGCCTCACTTTAGAAAGGGTAACGTTAACAATATCAAATGATATTACGATATATTCGTATTATATTTATATGATCAGTTAATATATATTTTAATTTTTCACTTAATGGTTTCCTTACTTGTTAATTACGATATTATAAAGTAATTAGGGTTCATTACATGAAGAAAAGATATGTTACATTCTTAATAAATTATATTACTGTAAGTGATTGTACATATTTCATTTTTTAATTCATATACAGATCTTGTTATCAATACGCCGGCGTCATTAATTATTGTGATAAAGGACTTGCAGAGAGACTTAGACCTTCAACACACTTCACACAAAACAACACACACTAAAAGTAAACTGCCACGCAAACTGTCAAACATGCCAAAAGTAAACTGCATTCAAACTGTCAAACATGCTAAAAGTTCTCAGGTCTAAACGAAGTGATTTTGTGATAATTATAAAACTAGCGCTTCGGTTGCTATTGTTTGTGTAAAAAACATCCTGCTTCTCAATTTTTTGCAAGAAATTTATAAAGATGAAGAACTGCTTCTGCTTGTGGTGGAATCTTGTAATTTTCGTTATAATTTGAGGTTCATTTTTTTTCTTTTTTATAACAAATATCATTAATATCTAAGAACCAAATAAAACTTTGAGTCACCACCTGTCTACATATAAAATCATAATAACACAAATAACAATCCTTTCTCAATTATCAATTTCTTTACTTTGTTTCTAGTTTGGATAACACTATGTTATTATCAACTTTAATTATTGTTTAAAACATGACATGGTCGATGTACGATTACAGTTTCATAATTAATTAAAAGGAAAACATCAGTATTCTGTTAAGAATCGAAATTATATCAAAATAACTGGTAATAGTTACTTAACAGAATTTATTTTCACAGAACAAATTGTATGTTGTATGACACTTTGTATGTTCTTTCTTTTTATAATAAGATAAGATTTATTGATTTACTATTAATAAAGGCTTGGTACGTTTACCTAAAGTCTAATGGCTCTACAGTGTTATTCGTATTATAACTATCACGACCGAAGCACGATAGTAATAGAAATGTATATAAAACAAGAATCGAAGAATAACTTATTTTTCATTCTTTCACAAAGTTAATCAAATTAAATCACAAATCAAAGGATAACGGGCAAAATGTATCCACCGACCAATAACGACCAGACGTATGTCGTTAGATAGCTCTTTTCATGACTATCATTTGTTATTATGGGGGCTAGTCTCAATTCGTTGTGGGAAAAATGTTATAGTTACTTAAATGATATCTATTAAAATAAAAGTTGTTAGTTCTAGATATATAAAAAAACAGTTTTTGTGTAGACTCCATGTATTTTCAGCGTTAACTTAACATGAGTTAAAAACTAGGACAGTCAAATTGTGAAAAAGAAATCTAAAATAAAAAAAAATCGTTTATTACTGATTTACAAATTCTTATTATTTAAAAACTAGTCATCTATGTTTATTTTGTTTTATTCTGAAGGATTGAATACCTCATGCCTTGAGTAACCAATATATAATACAATGTAATTGAAGTTAAAAAATAAAAAAATAAAAAATACGATACTAAATACGCCGTTCCGTACAAATAAAGGCGGCGATCGGGGGTGCGACGGGCGGCGCACGGGTGACGCGTACTATTTAAATAAACTTGAGCGACTTCAAAATACTGCTATAGGGTTTATATTTGGCTTGCGCAAATATGACCACATTTCTGAATTTCGTCAAAAACTCAAGTGGCTTTCCATTCGCCGTCGCCGGGATTTACATGTTCTTTCTCTTCTGTACTGTGTATTATTCTCTCCAAAAACTCCTTTTTACCTAAAGGAGAAGTTTCAGTTTCTAGGTTTACCAGCCGACTTGCGTACATCGCAACAATTTATTATTAGAATGCCTAAACATAACACTAAATTTTATAAATACTCTTTTACTGTACAAGCAACCAAATTATGGAATGCACTGCCTCTACCTGTAAGAAGATCGAAATCCCTCAAGATATTTAAAAATTCCGTAAAACTTTACTACTTATCAAATGATAACTGAAACTTTGCATTTGCTGACTTTATATTATGTAAAACTTTTTATATTTACATATCCATTGTGTATATTTTATTATTTTTATATTGTTTAGTTTATTATTAAGTAAATATTTATTTTATATAATATATATGTATTAGGTTTACGTATTAGAGTGTAGTTATGTATATGTATGTCTATTGTTATATTGTATTGCATCTACCTATATCATCTGATTTTTGTCTACTATTCTTCTAACCTTAAGGTTGTCTGGAAGAAATCGCCGTTGGGCGATAAGACCGCCTTTTGTATGTTCCCAATGTTTGTTTCTTTTTGTTTCTTTTGTAATTATTTTTTTCGTGTGGTGCACAATAAAGTATATAAATAAATAAATAAATAAATAAATAAATAAATAAATGAGCATTTCGGAAATTACATCTTGCATTAAGGGTTTATGTAGGGATTTTTAAACACATTTTTTTTAATATCTGGAAGACCCCACAACGATATGAGACTAGCCCCCATAATAACAAAGATAAAATATCTAGAACTAACAACTTTTATTTTAATAGATATCATTTAAGTAACTATAACATTTTTCCCACAACGAATTGAGACAAGCTCCCATAATAACAAATGATAGTCATGAAAAAAGCTTTCTAACGACATACGTCTGGTCGTTATTGGTCGTGGGTACACATCCCATACATTTTTGCCCATCATCCTTTACCCACGTCTTATAAAACAATTCTTTGTCATGATATATGTCTGCGACATACACAATATGTATAAATTCACCCTTAATTTTCCTACTTTATTTATCTCATGGGTAAAATGTTAATAAACTCACAAAATTTTGAAGAAAATAATTTTTTTTTTTTAACTAAATATCAGAACAATTTTGGGCTTTTACTTAAAACCTAGTATAGCCGAGGCGGAACCTGAACTCAAAATAATGGCTCAAAAACTACGACAACGTATTAATAAGATATCCTGAAAAGTTTATGTATTAAAATATATATATATATATATATATATTAAAAATGAGGACTCCCAAAGAGCCCTACATGACTTCCACAATGAACTGCAGCTTCAGTATAAACTACTCTCTTAACACTGATCACGTTTGTATTTTCATTTGAAATGACAAAATAATTCAATTGGTTACTTTAGTTTTATGAAACTTAAATGACATCACATGAATCGGTTAGTAATTATATTATATACTTGTATGTATCCAGTGTTTCGAGAAAAATAAAAAATCTTGCAAAGCTCAAGCCTCAAATATTACTGACATTTGATCTTATCCCTTATAACATGTGGTAGATCTAGATATTAATTTTCTAATTGTTTGATTTCAATTTTTAACTTCATCTTGTTTATTATGGATATAATAAAAAAACTTATCCTCTGTGATACTCTTAACAACAAAATAAATACCTAGAATTCACAATGAGGCCAAATTAGGTCTCTTTAGCATCTACAAGTGCCTTCAACTTATTCAAGTTTTAGATTTAGATTTTAAAAAAGTCTTACAGAAAGGAGTAACTCAGAAATTACTTAATTCTAAGAGCTAATATAAATATTTAGTTTTTATCACATCACGTATCAAAATGTTTTTATTATATAAGCCAATCCATACTCATCTTACACAAGACCTCACTGAACAACACGTTCGTGAATTCTGCGAATGTGCATTAATTTAGGAACTTCTACATTCGAGAATGTACTCGTATCTACACTGTGAATGAATTATGTATTGTTCGGAAGAACTCCAAATGTATTCTGATAGATGGCTGGATACAAATTACTATATTCTTTAGTAATAGAGTAAAAAACGTGAATGTATTTTTAAGTATCGTGAATATTTTTAAGAATATTTATTGACTTTTAATGTATTATATAAAAAGTGTAATAATGATGGTCTTATTTAACAGTTTATGCCATGGGTTGTCGATGCATTAATTAAGGGATATATTACTTAATTCTTATACGATGTAGTGTTGACTTTTAAACTGAAATGTAGTTACGTCGATACAATGACGATTTTTAGACGATCTATTCTCATTTAAAGTTCTTCATATTATTTCTTTTAACTTAATATTAGACCCAAAGCATATAATTTTAAAATGGGTTTATGGGGAATCATCATCATATTCTTATCTTTGCACTTAAGTATGTTCGATGAATATACGAGAAGTATGAATATATTAAATATATTTACAAATACATTTAAAAATTTCCTATTAAAATATATGATATAAATAAGACCCTTTTGTTGAAGTTAGATGCAAGCGACATAAGGACATTGAAGTCATGGCTCGGGTTAGCGCATCCAGCAGACTCTTCTACCTTATTTAGAGACCGACACAATTTTAGGTTAAAATTAAAGAAACCATCGGAACTCTATAAATACCTAAGAGTGACCGAAAGACATATCATCTCAAAATCGAATGATGATACTATAACATCTCTCCCAAAAGATAAAATTGCCGCAGAGCTGGAGTCACGACTTCAATTCCATAAACAATTTATGATAGGTGCTCAAACAAATAAAGCAGGGCTAGGAAAGAACAAGACTTAGAAGAAAAAAAATCCTTTATTCGGCAAGATGAAAATGATAATTACCGGTTGCACGCGATGAGCCTAGAATTGCAAAATGAATGGGTGACCATAGGAGATTTTTGTATTCCACTAGCTTTGAAATGGCGCTCCCTGCTTCATGATTGGTTCCCAGCATTATTAAAATTTTATCTTAATGCATTCCAAATGACTCTCCCAGATCAAAGTAACTTAGTAAGATGGGGCAAAGCCACCGAAAATTCTTGCAACATCTGTGGGGAGGCAGTAGCAACCGCGAAATACTTGCTAGTAGGGTGTAGGGTACTTATAAATATAAGTAAATACTCGCGTCGCCACGATAAAGTATTAGAAATCATACGAGAAGCGGTTAGTCTTTCTGTAGCAAGAGCGCAGAGGGGTATAACAACCACCAAAATATCAATAGAGTTTGTAAAGGCAGGTTTCGTCCAAAAAATCTAACCTAAAACCTTATTCCATCTTGAACGCGTCTCCTTATTGGACTCTCACGATGGACACGTATGAAAGGCAATATAAAGTCCCCGGGGATGTTTGTTTTTCGTCGTCTAGGCTTGATTTATTCATGTACTCAAAACAACTAAGGCGCGTAATACTTGTGGAGCTTACTGTACCCTCGGAACCTTCTTGCAACGCGATGGGCCCGGCACACGCACGGTGAATCCATGGAATGCTAAGAAGCTTCGTCTCGTCTGCGATAAAATGAAAAAAGTGACTTATTAAAATATTCACTGCACTTAGATATTATATGGACTTAATTGTAAAGCAATCTATCACTCAACCGACACGCCGAGTAGTCCAACTTGAGTCTTATAAAACTATGAAAATTTACAACATGCAATTAGTACTGATTAAATACCGTAATATATTTCTAATCTAAATTATGATATTTATTAAATTTCATAGTCTCCTCTCTCATTATTGAAAATTATTATTGATTAAAAGCTGGGCTTGCCTATTATAAGGTTACAGATCACAGCCTTTAGCCTACACTTAATTTGTTATTTACATGTTTTCCTTACTCTGCTACTTAAAACCTACTCTACTAACCAAAACTATCCGATATTTATAATAATGTTTACTAAAACTAAAATTAAAAATGTATATTGTATTGTATTGTACTGTGCTGTGCTGTGCTGTGCTGTACTGTGTTGTACTGTACTGTATTGTATTGTATTGTATTGTATTGTATCCTTTAAAAATAAACGTAATAGTTGTTTTTCGTTCGTAATATTGTTATTATTTTTTCTCCTGGAGTTCTCGATGTCCTGTCTGTACAAATATGAGTCTCAGAAGACGAGTTTTCATATCAAAGAAAACTTACATAATTTAATTTATTTTATACATGTAGACTATGCAGAGCGTAATTACATTTATATTCTAGATCATTTGAGAAATGTTTAATTAACTTAATATATAATTAAGAATCAAGTTTTTTTACTCTTTTAAACATTTTAATTTTTGGTAAATCTTGGTTTCTTAGTTTTAACTACCACTAAAGCTTATGAACTAGCAGCAGCAGAGGAAGCTTAGTTTATTAAATTTATTATATTTATTAACTTTACAAATTACTTAGGATAACTATCATAAGCTTGCAGTTACAGATGAATTTTAAATGATTCAAATAATGCCAGCCTATCAAACGTAGTGTACTTTGTAAATCTGTTGTTGTGCCTGTTGAAAAATTAATAACCACAATCGACATAAGGTCCATATCGAATCTATAAAAATAATATTCTCGATATAGGAAATTTTATATTTTATAGTGAATAACTTAAATTATTATATTATTATAATATATAATAATAACAACAATGATTGATTTATGTTATCAAATGAGCATAATTTAAAACGATTTGTTCTTAGGATGAGTCAGATTGATATATGGATGGATGTTAGACACGTGCCGCTCGCTGCCAGTCGCCTGGCTGCGAGCGGCACGTGTCTAACATCTCCGCTAAATACTGAAACTTAATATTGAAGATTATTAGTATTACTTTCATTTATTTTGAATTTATTTCAAGAAAATTTTATTAATAATATATAACTTGTTTTATATAATATTTATAACATTATGTAACATTATTTTGCTTTAATAGTTTGTGAATAGTTGATTATGGTTTATTTGACACGTATGTTTAGAAATATTTACTTAATTCGATGATACGATCACGTGTCACGTTTGGGCTAGAGCGACCACGTGAAGGTAACCACCACATCCATTGTAACTATAGCAGACGTAGCCAAAGCAAGGAGTTCCTGTGATATAAAGTAATCGATAAAGCCCACCACGTGAAAGACGTGACACGGGCTAGTAGCTTCACATAAGGATTGAAACAGCACAAGCAACAACGATACAGGGGGTTGCTGTCATAACTATTTTTAGTTCATTTTTAAGACACCGCTTGTAAAAGCCAATTATATATAATTTACATCAAAGACTTCGCAATAATAACTTACATATGTTACCTTACTTACTTTTTTTACTTTGAAATATTTAAAATAGTCTTTTATATACATCGTAAATTATTATGTACCTAATGCTTATATTTATATTATTGGTCGTAGATTTCAATATTCAAAAACAGTTAGTAGATTTGTGACGTGTTTTAAAAATAACAAGCTTTATAATATTGGTAATATTTGAAGATATTCCATAATTTTTATTTATGTTTATTGTTTTATCCATACAAATTTTAAAGTGCAAAATAGTCTTTTGGTTTAATTCACATTGTTGAGTCTTACGTGATATAAGTATTTAATTTTAAGGAGCTCTCAGATCTTTATTTATTAAGGTGGTTAGTTATTTAATTTAGTTTTGATATGTTCTCATAAATTTTCAAGTGTAGTTAGTATAAGTGCACGATAAAATTATATCAGAATGCACTAATTGTATTCTTGCCTTTTCGAGGACTCACTGTACGTACTTACCGCTCCTAGACGTGTGACTTTATATGTGGAAATTACGTAATATTAGTCGCAAAGAGGTTCCCTATTCAAATTTCGTTTTTGGTGAAGATAAAGTAGTGGTGGATATTAGATATCTTTTTTTATTTACTAATTTATTTGTGGTCTCATTGGGTGGTAAACAAGTAAACCAGTCCTTCTGATCCTGAATATCTTTCTCCTCCGATACTTCCATAAATGAAGATTGCCAAATGCATGACTACTGTATTCGACCGATTCGTTGGAGGTAAATAGGTATTCAACCTTTCACCTTCACAAATCACGAAATAGATACGATAAGTAGTCGAAAAACTTTACCTCATCTGTAACATTGTCATCAACTTTTAAATATAATATTTAGAAAATATATATTCCTCTCCAAATTGTGCACTACAAATATTGAAAACTAAATATTTATTTTACTCGGACGATTATATCATTTAATTAAATTCCAATTGCGGGAAAGGCGTACATTCTGCTGCTTTTCATTGAGACCACAATAAAGCAAAGGAAAATATAAAATTAAAGTAAACAGAAATATTATGTACATTTTTATACAAAACATATTCTGATTTTTTAGATCATAAATTATTTATTTATTTATTTTATTTATTTATTTATGTACCATTAACTTACAAAAAACAGAAAAAATATACAATAACAAAAAAAAAAAAGTGTACAAAGGTTATTATATTCTAAGATATAGTATATTGTTACTGTAATTTTTTTAAATACTTAAGAATTAAATGTCCTATTATTTATCCCCAAACAGCAATGTATTAATTGCATTATTATTGGTAATTAACCGGCTCGAGTGGTCAATATTTGTGTTATAAAATGAATTTCTTAAAGTACAACCCGTGAATATAGTTTAAAACCACGCAACTTACAGTCTTTATAGGAAGTCTTTAAAATAAATGTCTTTGGTGTAATAATTTCCTCAATTCCGCCACCTGCTTCTACATTACCATCACCACAATCACCATCCAATACCACAACACTGTCCTAAGAAAGTTCTGCTAGTATCTGTTAGTCTAAGACTTTCACAACGGCTTCAGAAGGGGCTTGACCAACAGCTTCTTTATTTTCTCTATCACAGCCGAATTTTATTGATAAGTCTGGGTGCCTGTGCATGAAGTAGCTAAAATAGATGCCAATCTATTTAATTCTAGAATTTTATCTAAGAGACGAAGATCGTCCCCCACCTCTCATTTACAAAATTAAAAGCTTAGGTTAACCCAAATTCAACGTCTAATTAGTTAATAATATCTAGAATTATATACCTTAAGGGTATTTTTGTCAAATTAATGCACTACGCTTTCTTGCAGCCGTTTTTAAAATCTCCCATTTTAAATGCAGTAGCTCAAGAAAGTTACACTTCTTTAGTCGAAGTACTAAGTTCTCCTGCGCAATCGATTTCGAAGCTTCCTTTAAATTTTTTTATTGCGTTTGTACATTTTGACTTAATTTACTTACTTATTTATTACTTTTCATTTGGAAATCAAGTTGAACAGAAGAAAAATTGTATCTTATGTAAGTGTCTTTTGCCCTATGCTGAAAATAAAATATGTGTTTAGGCTCGAACGACATCGAAGACGAATCTTATGTTTTAGTGTTCACTAACATATTATTGACAATAGAATGAATACAATATAAGTAAACTTACTATATTGGTAAATTACTATTAGCCATCGTTTTTGCAATATGTTAATTAATATTGGTAAATTACCGATAACAGTATTTTTTTCTTTCAGCCATTATCAAAAATCTTTACAACTTTTGCGTAAGTATTATATCGTGATAAATTTAATTTATAAAATTTACCACTTTATAATTTAAATTATTAAGGGATGTTTCAAAAGGTATAAAACGAACATATCCATATTTAACTAAAGTTCAGGTGGCTATACTTATGTTATTGAAACGGTAGTTACATATAGATTAGATGTCCTGTTAAATCTCTGCTATCCAAGTGTAACTTTTGGTAGGTTATTGACACCGGTTGAAGTGGTTAGTTAAAGTATAAAATGAATTATTAGATACGTTGTCAACTCAAAAACGGAAACTATAAAAATAATAACTTAATAATAGTAAATTATTCAGTGCAAATAAAATGCCAATAAACAATCAAAAGCTCCACACATCAAAAAGTAAAAAAGAAAAAAAATTAAGTTATATAAATGTGTTTATCTGAATATGATAGCACGAAATGTTGTTTGTAAAAAAAAGGTCAATTTTAAAAGTGATTTGAAACAACGTTGCGTGATAAAATAGAATTCGGTGATGAATAAACTTTTGAGCTTAAATCTCCTGATAAATTTCAGTTTAAATCCGCTAAGCAATAAAGTTTTAGTTTTTTTATAATAAAGTCTAGTTTTTTTTGTTAAGTATACATATTTTTTGGATTCCTAGCGTTTGGACTTTGTTTAACCTAAATAATCACAAGATTCACTTTAATCTTAAAAATGGTCATGAAAGTTTTCAGATAAACAACAAATACGTTATATTCTTCTCCGAGATGTTCAAGGGTTTTTTTATTAAGCGTTGTTAAGTTTAATCTTAGCTTAAGTTTGAAGTTGATTAATTAAAAATCCTTTAAGAGCGATATAAATATAAATGTTTCACTTCACTTCTTAAGTGGCACTCCCAGTGAGACTCCCTCCGCCGAAGTCGTAGTCCTCGGGGACTTCAAAGCGCACAATACCGAATAGTTAGGGTCACGTGCAACCGACTACGCAGGGAGATCTTTTTTTAACTTTGCTCTGGCAAATGGTCTGTCCCAACTGGTAAAAATGCACACTCGTCTACCGGACGTGGACAACCACACGCCCTCTTTGTTGGATCTTCTGCTGTTTAGTGCCCATTCAACGTCCGGCTCGCACAGACCTGCGACTCGACGCGTTTGGCACTACAAGTCAGTGGATTGGGTTGGAATGCGGTCTTTTTTGCATCCTACCCATGGGAGCCGATTTGTTTCCCTTCCAATGATCCTAGTGATGGCGCTGCGGCTGTAGCTGATGTGATACTACAGGGCATGGAACTATTTGCACCAAGCTCCGTGGTACTACTTGGTGGCAGATCGCGGCCTTGGTTTGATGCGTCTGTCAGGGCTGCAGCAGCTGGCAAACGGTAGGCTTATCAAGCTTGGTCCAGTACGTTAGTCACTAAGGATCCTTACTCTAGAGTTCTGAAGAGGAAATACAACCGTGCCTCCAAATTCTTCAAACGGCAAATCGCTAGAGCAAAGTTCAAGCATGTTGTCAAAATTGGGGATCAGCTGGCAAAGTACCCGAGTTCATAAGTCGAGTGGGCCGGATGGCATTTCTCCATTGGTGCTACAAACGTATGCCCCTGAGTTGACTCCAGTGCTAACGCGTCTATTTCGGTACTCCTACGTTAAAGGCGTAGTCCCGGGCTCATGAAAGTGTGCCCTTGTTCATCCAATCCCTAAAAAAGGTGATAGTTCGGACCCAGCTAACTACAGACCTACCGCCATTACCTCCCTTCTCTCCAAAATAATGGAGATTATTATCAACCGACAGGTCCTAACGTACCTCGAGGATAACCAGTTGATCAATGACCGGCAATATGGCTTTCGCCAAGGTCGATCAGCTGGTTATCTTCTGTTATACCTTACGCACCGTTGGGCAGTGGTTATTGAAAGCAAGGAAGAGGGTCTCTCAGTTAGTCTGGATATGGCAAAAGCTTTTGATCGTGTGTGGCACAAGGGGCTTCTTTCGAAGCTACCTTCCTATGGGCTTCCCGAGAGTTTGTGCAAGTGGATCACCAGTTTTCTCACTGGGCAAAGCATACAGGTCGTTCTCGATGGTTTTTGTTAGGATCCCAAGCCCGTGAACGCTAGAGTACCCCAAGGCTGCGTGCTATCCCCACATAATAAAGTGTAATCCGGTAATGGGAACAGTTTAACATTATATAGCTTAATACTAATATTGCGTAAAGGGAGTCAAAAATACGTAACGAATATGTTTTTATTGTTTTATTATTATTGTTTATTAAAACATGAAATTAAGATTTTGGAAGTCGTGTAAAGTATTTTCAATTAAAAATAAATTTAGCTTTTAAATAATTATATTTTATATACGAATCCAAAACGAACGAGAATTTAAAAGCATATATCAATATTTATGTTTTAAAGTAATATAATTGAAATAACTTTATTATATTGTTCTCATGTAAGTGAATCTGTCTTTTTGTATGTTTGTATCTTTGTTTGTATGTCTTTGATTATGTATTTACTTTTTCATATTCAAAAAGCTTTACACAACAAATGAGACAAATGCACAACAGATTCTAGAACAAAATAAATGGTCATTACAGGACGAACGAGACATTCTAAATCACCGTTTGTTTACATCGAAATGTATAAGAACAAGTTCGAAACCTGATACTACCCACCTATTGTAACGTGCTATGTCGGTAAACATATGACATATTAGTTAAGACGAACTGATCGATTATTAGAAGACTTATACTGGCAGTATACTTTATTAATCACTATAGTCACTAACACAGATTACAGGTTAAGGTTCTCTTCACGTTAACACTCACTAAGCACTTCACTTCTTGATGCTAGCTGTTCCAACGATAATAATGAGCTCAACTGATCAGCGAGTGACTTATATACCATCTTGAGGCAAGTTTCGTAATAGTGATCTACCCTCTTTAACAATTAATCAGGGCAAACTTCACGCACTAAGTATTGAGAATGTTCAAAATACCCTCCTAAAATTACTGGCGACAACATCCGGCCCTCCTGCAACGTATTCGTCCTCGAATTGCGTCTTGGTCTGATGTTATTGCTGAGAACGGTAATAATAAATAATAACTTAGTAAATGATTTATGATTATATAACAATTATTCTTTTCCGAATGTGTACATTGGATTCAAAAAGAATATACAAAAATAACATGTATCATAAGATGTCTCTATGTGTCTGTGCGGTAATTAAGATCATTAAACCTTCAAAGGTCTTAAGTCACTTGTATATCATGGTTTAGAATAGAGATGCCTGAGGCCACCCTAAACGTTTATCACCACATTACCGATACAGTAGTGTTCACAACGGATATCTACTGCAGCACCACATTGACATCCTATGTTCGAAGTAAATACATTAGACATAGTAAAATATTATAATAAAAATATAAAAACATTACCTTTAATCAACCTTTGATAACATCCGGATTATAAATCATTATTTTCTAGTTGTATCCACGGTTTCATATTTTCAACACATGTTGTGCCATTATATGGCCTGGTACTTCATTCTGCTCCTCGCATATCTGTAACTCTGTACCTGTCATTGCCTAAATTTTCACTTATTTGAAAAGGCCCTCTATACTGCGCCATAAGTTTCGTGCTTTCACCATTGTTGGAAGAAATTGCATTTTTGATGACTACAAGATCACCGATTTTATATTGAGGTGCTTCTCGTCGATTGGCGTCAAAAATTGTTTTCTGTTTCTCCGCATTTGCTTTAATATTCGTATCCATTTTCTTTCGTAATTCAGTAACGTCAATAATATGTTCCTCGCTATCTAGTATCATATCATCACCCATATGTACACGATAACCAAAAAATACTTCACTTGGCACTGCTGCCGTAGTCTTATTAATCGTGCTGTTAATACCTTGCTGAATACTTATGACATGTTGATCCCATTTGTTATTATCAGTATCCGATCCCATACTGCGTAAGGCTTCTAAGATCGTTTGATTATATCGTTCTACCTGTCCATTCGATCTCGGTATTGCTGTGGCTATTATATGACGTCTAATTACTTTTCCCTCACAATATTTACTAAATAATTTTGATGTAAATGCACTACCTGCGTCACATATTAATCTTTTCGGGTTACCAAATATTTTAAAAATTTTATCTAATTCATTAATAACAGGTTTACTTCTTGTATTTCTGACGGCAGAAATAAAAACAAATTTTGTGAAAGAATCGACTATTACTAGTAAATGAGTTTTATTTTGCGTAGTTTTCACAAAAGGTCCTAAATGATCTAAATGCAGGGTATGAAAAGGTCTTGCATATTTTGGAATTGAAAATAAGGTCCCGGGTTTTTTACCATGAATATTTTTAGAATAAATGCAATTTAAACAATTTTTTATATATTTAGACACTGTCCTTTTTAAGCGTGGAAACCAGAATAATGAACGAATTCTCTCTATAGTTTTGTCTACTGCAAAATGTCCAACATTATCATGATTTATTTTAATAACTTGCCATATACATTGTTTAGGAACGAGCCAACGTCTACCATAATATGTTCGTCTGTAAATTTTGTTTCCCAAAAGTTCATATTTATTAAATATTTCTTTATTAGCCTCGGCCTCTCCTGATTGTAAGATTTCTCGAATACTACAAATGCTTGGATCTTGTAGTTGTACGGAAAGTAACCAATCAGCCTCTGTAATACTATTAACATTAATAGTTTCGACATCATTATTAATAGGATTTCTACTTAAAGCATCCACGTGCTTCATTTGCGAACCCGCTTTATGTATAATTTCAAACGAAAACTCTTGTGTACGTAAAATCCATCTACTTATTCTCGGTATTATCTCTTTTTTAGTCAACGCATGTTTAACCGCGTTACAGTCGGTAAATATCTTAAATGAAGAACCTAACAAATAATGTCAAAATTTTTCTAGACCAACTACAATTGCTAGTAATTCTAATTCGAAAGAATGATACGACTTTTCCTCACTTGTGGTTTGACGACTGTAAAAATGAATTGGTTGATCCCCGTTTTCGGTAAATTGCATTAAAATACACCCTAACCCATCTCTACTCGCATCCGTATACAAATTAATAGGTAAATTTGGATCAAAAATCTGAAGGGTAGCATTATTTATTAAAACCGATTTTAAATTTAGAACTGAACTTTCATGTTCGGCTTTCCAGGACCATGAACAGTTTTTCTTTAATAAATTAGTAGTCTGTATGTCTGTAATCTGAAGTAATTTATCAAACCCAAAAATTGTCTCAATTCATGAACTGTTTTTGGTACTGGATAGTTTTGAATAGCCTCAAGTTTTTTATAGGTTTAATTCCCCGTTTTGAAATTTCGTACCCTAAAAAAGTAATTTCGTTTTGCAAAAATAAACACTTTTCTAAATATAATGTTAATTCATTGGTTGTAAATATCTTTAACACTTTTTCTAGACACGTGATATTTTCGGCTACACTTTCTGTGGCAATTAGGAGATCGTCCATATAACAAATAATTCTACCAAACCGTAAATTCCCTAGTATTTTATTTTTTAATTTTTGAAATATTGCAGGTCCATTGCAAAGACCAAATGGCATTCTCAGAAATTCATAATGTCCGTCTGGAGTTATAAATGCAGTTTTGTAAATGTCTGACTCTTTAATAGGGATATGATAATAACCGGTTTTTAAATCTAGAGATTCTATCAATTAAGTCCTCAATCATCGGCATGGGATATTTTTGTTTTACTGTTTTTTTGTTTAATTGACGATAGTCTACGCATAATCGTTTTTCCCCAGAAGCTTTATCAACTAACAGAGCAGGACTAGCGTACGATGAATTACTATCACGAATAATCCTATTTTGTAGCAATTCATTAATTATTTCCCTAATCTTAATTTTCTCGTGTTCCAACATACGGTACGGTCGCTGATAAACGGGTTTCGACAAAATTAATTCAATTTCTAATTCTACAGTCGACGTTTTCCCTAATGTTGCCAAATTTTTCGAAAAATATTTTAGATATTTATAAAAAAGTTCATTTAAAAAGCGTTTTTGTTCTGGACAGGGTTCTATATTTGTTAAGTCAACTGTGGATACTTGCAGGGACGATGTGTAATTAAATAACAGAGTGTTACCAATTCTAGTATACATTATATTTTTATTCTCAGTAAAATTTCTACCTATTAGTAATTCACAACCTGACCAGAAATCAATAATATACAATGTTATCACTAGTTCAACTTTATCTACTAAAATCTGAACTTCAATACCCCGAGTTACTTTGATTGTTGCGTGATTCGAGAAACCTAATAATTGCACGGGCGTTTTTAATTCATAAGATTTTAAATTAAGCCGGCTCAAAAGCGCAGGTACAATTAAAGAACAATCACTACCCATATCAATAAAAGCTTCACTTTTTGTTCCGTTAATAAGAACTGTTTTAAAAAATTTACGTTTTTCTGAATTTATAATCATTTTAACTTCCGTTTCTTTTTCAACTTTAGTTTTAAATTTATTCTTACAAGCTGCTTCCAAATGACCAATCTTATTGCAAAAGGAACATTTGACATTATCTTTAATAGGACAAGAATTCCGTTTATGGCCCGTTTCTCCACAACGAAAACAAGTAAATTGCGTTCTGTTAGAAAAATTTTGACTACTTGATGGTTCTGCAGCATCTAACTCAATCTTACTACCTATTGGATTAAATGCTTTATTTTTAAAAGAATTATTACTATTAAAGTTTTTTATATTATACATCGGTTGTATTTTACCGTGTAAAAATGACGCCAAGTCATCGCAAGATTTAAAATTACAGCTGCTGCAGCTGTGCATAAATGGGAATCATCTATTGTCCCTACAATTATTGAAATAATATCGTTTTCACTAAATCCTAAATGTAGTTTATCGATTTGATCTTTCTGTTGAAAATAAAACTCGTATAAAGATTGACCCTGAGACGGTTTTGTCATTAATAATTGTTTGAGCAAAACGTAAGCATTCCGTTTAATTTGAAAAGTTTCGGATAATCTTTTTCGCCACTCTTTCCATTGCCAAGAGGTCCATTGTGTCTCATTTTTTTGTAAAGAGTCTAACCATATCTTTGCCGTTTTACGTAATTTTTGTAACGCCTGATACTTAATCATTTTGTCTGACCAACCGAAAGTATTAGCATTAGCGTCAATAACATTAAGCCTCATGTCAACATCATCCAACAAAGGATCGAACTCCGATATAACAGACGATAATAAAATATCATGACTTACGTGGGGTGATCTCTGACGTCGTCTTTTATTTCGTTTACGATACTCATCAGAGCTTGTACTTGTCGAGGATACTGAATCAGTACTTGAACTTGATGTTGATTCTCTTCGAGATTGTCTATGTGTTTTCCTTTTTCTTCGAGGCATGGCGGTGGGCGTTGTTTCACAACCACTTCTGATATTAGAAGACTTATTCTGGCAGTATACTTTATTAATCACTATAGTCACTAACACAGATTACCGGTTAAGGTTCTCTTCACGTTAACACTCACTAAGCACTTCACTTCTTGATGCTAGCTGGTCCAACGATAATAATGAGCTTATTAGAAGTAGGTTCTAAATATAAATAATAAAAACATATTTCATAATAAATTATTCACTTTTATTATTGTAACACTCTAAGAAAACTAAAATAATACCTACGTACTAATACTACGTAATATTACAGTACATATATATATATAATATAATATAATTAATTTATAATAAACTAAATGTATTATATATGATAATAATTATATTTTACATCCACAATATTAAATAAAATAAATGTTAAAAATACTTATCTGGAATGACGACACACACCACACTATAGTAGGTTCTCAGAGTCAGATTAATACCGACTGGAGGCAGAGTACTGATCCTTTCCACAATTGCAAGTGCCCAGTTGTGGCCGCGACAGCTCTTTTATAATGAATCGTAAACAACCCTACTCTACCCCACCTCTGACAACCGGTTATGACGTGATCCAACTTAGTTTCTTTTCTTTGAATAAAACAATAAATACGATTGAAATATATTTCTAAATAATCAAAAGATATTATTATAATTTAAATTAATTAATTAATTTAAATAAGGTCATAGTTCTTGTTTTGAATCACTTTCTGACACATATTTTTATATCATCTCACACGGCCATTCTGAAAATTACTTCGTTCTCGAAGTAACTTATTCGTCGTCCTGAGAATCTTCATGTAAAGCTGAAAAACGATAACAATCTCATAGAACCTGTCGTGATTAGTTCCACCATGCAGCTGGTCATGGTGTCTAAACTTTCCACCAGGTCATTTAACTCAGCTATACAACAACTTAGGCTGGGCTGTCGTGATCAGTCCCACCACGTGCTGCCTCGTGGTGTCCAGACATCACACCAGACCACCCTTGCAGCATTACCAGTTACATAATTATCAAGTTGGACTGTCGTGATCAGTCCCACCACGTGCTGCCTCGTGGTGTCCAGACATCACACCAGACTACCCTTGCAGCATCACAATATTACAAATATCTCACACGGTCTCACACAACCTCAGACAGTTTAGTCATACTTGTCGCGTTAGGTGAATTATGCCACCCTTCGCCAATTTGACTAGACTTTAGAAATATTATTTATACTTCATTACACAGACTTAAACACACACATACACCTATCAGTGAGCTCACTTTAACATTCATCTCTTTTCCAAAACGTTAAAAACTAAATCTAAACTTACCTTGTTCAACCGTCCAATTTTCATCAGTCCATTCGCCGATCCATTTTCGTAATTTCTCTTTTGCAACAATTATATTATGTAATCGTCCTTGTCCACGTAATCTATACCTTTCATTTTGAAGAATTTCTACGATCTCGTAAGGTCCTTTAAACTTAGGAGTAAGTTTACTATGGCGACGGTGATCTTGACAAACATATACAATGTCTCCTAATACATAATTTATATTGTTTCGTCTTGTAGTACAATACAGTACATACAATAGATACAATATTTTGTAAAAGCATCTACTGTTATTAAAATATACTTAAATCCACTATGTGACTGTGAGAATGGACCTGTACAATCTAAGTGCACGGTGTGAAATGGTATTGGGACTTTATCAATTGGGTGTAAAAGACCTTGATGCGGACCACTGTGAAACTTTCCTTTAACACATACTAAACAATGAGCAATATATTTTTTAACAAATTTATTAATACCCGGAAACCAAAACGACTCCCTAATTTTTTGTAACGTTTTTTCTTTCCCAACGTGGCAGTTTTCGTCATGATACAAACGTAGTATACCGAGTCGACTTCCTTTAGGGACATACGCTTTTAGTTTGTTGTCTGAAGGACATTTGTAGTATAATAAATTATTTTTAAATATATATTGATCATTTCCAATATTACCCGTTTGAACCCTGTCAATTAAAGACAATGTTTCGGGGTCTCTTTGCTGAGCAACTTCTAGCCAAAACGAATGATCATTTAACAAATTTATTTCAAGTGAATTTTCACAACAATTCAAATTTGAAGAAGCCATTTTACTCGGATTTCAACTTAAATAGTCAACATGTTCGACATAAATACCTTTTTTATAAACTACCTCAAAATTAAAGTCCTGCATGAAAATCCACCATCTAGCAACTCTAGGGGAAAGATCTTTTTTGTACATAGTAGATTTAATTGCGTTACAATCTGTTATAATTTTAAATGGTATACCCAGGAGGTAAACACGGAAATTTTTTAATGAATTATATACCGCGAGTGTTTCTAATTCGTATGACGTATACTTTGACTCTGGCTCAGTTGTACGACGACTATAGTATGCAACTACCCTTTTATTTGTTCCATGTTTTTGCATAAGAATCCCACCATAACCAATTGAACTAGCGTCAGTGTGCAATTCTGTAGAAAGTGAAGGGTCAAAGATAGAGAGAACTGGTTCCGATATTAATTTGGCTATGATATAATTACGAGCAGCTTCTTGTTCATTACCCCACTCCCAAATCTGTCCATTTTTAGTAAGCTTAGTTATGCAAGCGGTTTTAGAGGCAAATTCAGGGATAAATTTCCTAAAATAGCTAGCAAGGCCCATGAATTGTCTGACCTGCTTGACAGTTTTGGGAATAGGAGAATTGACCAAGGCTTTGACCTTAGTTTCACTAGGTCGCACCCCTTCAGGCGAGATAACCCAACCTAAATATTCTATGGACGTAACGAAAAACTTACATTTTTTTAAATTAATAGTAAATCCGGATACTGATACTGCTTTGGATATAGCCCTTTGAAATACCGCGGGTCCATTACATATACCAAAAGGCATTTTGAGATATTCAAAATGTCCATCGGGGGTCACGAAAGCTGTGTATTTAATACTATTTTCCGAAATCGGGATTTGATGGAAACCGTTTTTCATATCAATTGAAATGTAATATTTAGCTTTACCTAACTGATCAATCTCGTCTTGAATCAAAGGAAGTGGATATCTTTCTTTTTCTATAATAGAATTTAAGGATCTATAGTCCACGCATAGTCGATCACCACCGTCACGCTTTTTTACGAGTAGTACAGGACTAGCATAAGAAGAACTACTTTCACGAATGATGCCAGCTCGCAACAAATCATTTATTATACTTTTAACTTTTTCACGCTCGATCGGGGCTAGGCGGTAAGGACGATAATAAATATTTTTATCCGTTTTGAGTTTAATTTCCATCTTACCAGTTTTAACATTTCCTATAAAATTTTCGGAAGGCAAAACTTTGGGAAATTTACTAAATATATTTACAATTTTATTTTTTAAATCGCTATCTAAATGATTATAAGTAAATAAGTTCTAAAAGCAAATTATCTTTATTGTTTTCGATTTGGTTCTGCGAAACGTTAACTATATTTCTACGTACTAATTTAGTACCGCTGTTATCAGTCACAATAATAATGTCAGCATATCTAACAACGTCCTGCCCAATAATACAATCATACGCAAAGTTATCATCACTTACAATATGTAATTCTAATTCGATGTAAATATCTTCGAATCTAACTGGTACCGTCATTTTGCCGAAAGTATTCAAATGACCCGAGCCGATACCATCTAATCTTATCGACCAGGGAAATATATGATAGCCTAATCGAAGTGCGATGGACTCTTTAATTATTGAACAATTAGCACCGGTATCAATTAATGCATTTACAGGTATATTATTAATGTGAACTTTTGTAAGATGGAGGGTAGATTGAATTGTGCAATTAACAGGCTTATTATTACTATTTTGTTTTTCGCGATCATGTCTCTGTTTTGACCAACATTTTTCTATACTGTGGCCTTCTTTTTTACAAAATGCACACCTGTTTTTATTATTAGTGTTTGGCATATGTTTAGGTTTAGTCCTTGTATCATTTTTCGAAATATTTTTATTAGAAGAAGAATTCTGAGGGCAATAAAACCGTATATGACCCTTTTGGCCGCACAAAAAACAAATTTTTCCACAAACCGATTCTGAAGTTTGGTTAAAACGAGGTTTCTTGGCAACACTTGAATTCTGTTCATCGATTGTTACGGTTTTATCAAAAAATCGTTTTCGAGGGTTTTTAATATAGCTAGAAAAGAGGGTAATTAATTCATTAGTCGTAGTTACAGAAGCATTAAAAGAGGCCATACGAACATTAATGTCGCGAACTCCCCCGCAAATAAGCTCAACTAACTGATCCTCAGTAAAGTGGATTTTAGTCCTTTTAAGAAGTAAAAGTTTCTCTCTAGCATATTCGGCATAGGTTTCTGCAGACTCAGAATTATACAAAACAGCTTTCGTTAATCTATCAGTTAAATTTTTCTTAGTCGGGAAAAGACCTATCAGATCCTGACTAAACGTTTCTCAATCACGATGTTCGGGTTCCCATGTTTCGAACCAAATAGAAGCTGAACCCCGAAGGGCCTTACCGGCTTTAGCCACCATTTGTAGACTGCTCCAGTTAAATTCTTCACCTAGATCCTCAATGTTCTTACACCAACTTTCAGCACCATTATGCATCTTCTCCGGATTGAAGGTGGGTAGTGCCAAATCATCTTCACGTCGATTTGAGGTTATCGCGGTTTTGATAGATAACAATAAATCTTTCATTAGCTCTGCGTCCATGGTTCACACTGGAATGACAAAGAATAAAGATTAAACATTTTGAGCCGAGCAGGTAGGCGATCCCACTTCTGATATTAGAAGTAGGTTCTAAATATAAATAATAAAAACATATTTCATAATAAATTATTCACTTTTATTATTGTAACACTCTAATAAGAAAACTAAAATAATACCTACGTACTAATACTACTGAACAATTCCTCACCCGCACTAATCGAGGTGAAGGAATGTTGGGTGGACCCGATATACACCACGAACGCCCTCTCGCGACGAATAGGGGAAATAAAACCACTTTCGCCTGATCTATGGTACTATATTCGAGATCAAAAATTGTACAAGTTCAACGGCCTTATATAGTCGCGTTGAGAACAAAACGCTTGCGGCTTTTAATTTTGTCATTACGCCATCTAGGGAACGATACCTTAAACTTACAATGTTTAACATACCGCCCACCAAGGACATTAGTGACGAAATGTCCTTTTAAACATACATATATGAAACACAAAAAAAATGTACTGGTGTATATGAACTAAGGTTGAAAAACTTAATATGTATGAATAATAACAATTGTAAATACTAATCTAGTGAATAATGCGGACTAACTTAGGTTACAGTTGATTTGTATACTTATACTAAAAATATTAATTCTAATAAAAATACATAATTCAGTGTTCAATTGGTAAAATACAAAGTTTTGAAGTTGGTCTTTTTAATACTGAGGACTTTGTGCGCAGCGTGACGACACGGGTAATATTATCATTACCAGGGTGTTTTTGTTCTACTCTACCCAGTAACCATCGACTTGGCGGCAAGTCGTCTTCTTTAATTAACACGATATCTCCAATTTTAGGTTCTGGTACTTGTAATGACCACTTATAGCGATTCATCAGATTTGACAAGTACTCAGTAGACCAACGTCTCCAAAACGATTGAAGCATGCGTTGAACGAACTGCCATCGTGTTAAGCTATTCATATTACAATCTTCGTACGTGTAGTCAGGCGCATGAATTATTGATTCACCAATTAAAAAATGACCTGGTGTTAAGGGCATTGGTTCACCAGGATCTACTGTGTTTATTACACTTATTGGACGTGAATTGAGGCAAGCCTCCACCTGTGTTAAAAGAGTGCTCAGTTCCTCATACGTAAGCGTCGATTCGCCTATGACGCGCTTAAGGTGAAATTTAGTGGACTTCACTCCCGCTTCCCACAAACCGCCAAAATTGGGCCCATGAGGGGGAATGAAATGCCATTCTGTTCCTATTGCTTCTAAATGTCCTGCCATTTCAGATTGCAATGAAGATAAATGGTGCAGCTCTTTGGAAGCACCCACGAAGGTGGTACCATTATCACTCCATAACTTTGAGCAATGACCTCGCCGTGAGACAAACCGTCTAAAGGCTGCTAGAAATGCCTGAGTGGTCATGTCACTCACGACTTCGAGGTGAAGAGCACGAGTACACATGCACACAAATAAACATATGTACCCCTTATAGGACCTATGTCCACGACCTTTGGTGGTTCTAATATTTATTGGACCGGCATAGTCCACACCACTGTGTAAAAAGGGTCTAGCAGGTGTACAGCGGACTGATGGCAAAGAACCCATTAATTGGTTTTTGCTATTAGCTCTCTGTCTTACACAAATTACACATTTAAGGACATGATGCTTTACAAGGTTTCGAACTCCAATGATCCAATAAGCTGCCCTCAAATAATTCAGCATGAGTTGCGGCCCACCATGCATTGTTTTATTATGAGCATCAGCCACAATTAATTTGGTTAAATGAGAGTTCTTGGGCAATATAATTGGGTGCTTAGTTTGTTCTTTTAATTGTGACCTTTCTAATCTACCACGTACTCGCATAATATCTTTCTGATCCAGATAAGGACTCAACGATTTTAGCGTACTGCTTTTAGTTTGCATATTACCTTTATTCTTTAATTGTAAATACTCTACTTTGAATATTTCTTGTTGTACCTTTCTTATACATATATCTTGTGCTTCTTCAATTTCTTTGTTTTGTAAATAGATTTCTCGAGCGTTTCCCTTTTTTAAAAATCTTCGGCAGTAAGCTACTACTCTTAGTAACCGCGGCCAAGAAGAAAATCTGTCAAAAATTGAATTAGAATGACTTTCTACTGCAATATGTACTTTGATTGATTCTTCCAAATTTATATTTAAATCCTTTGGTGTTTTATAAATAATATTTTGTTGCTTCAGAAATGCTGGTCCTGTTAACCACATTTGATCCTTTATAAAGACACTAGGAAGCATTCCCCGCGAAGCGCAGTCTGCAGGATTATTCGCACTAGAAACATGAAACCATTGAGATGCCTCCATACTTGTCAATATTTCAGAGGTGCGATTCGCGACGAACGTCTTCCATCTACTTGGGTGACTTCTTAACCAAGCCAACACGACCGTGGAATCAGTCCGAGCAATAGTCTGCTCTTTGGCAAGATTCAAAACCTCAGCGGTTTCCATTAACAGTTTTGCCAATAGCACTGCTCCACATAATTCCAAACGCGGTATGCTAATCTGTTTAATAGGAGCGACTCTAGTTTTGGCAACCAACAGAGTGACCTGGACCTGACCTGAACTATCCTTGCTTCTTAAATACACCACGGCTGAGTATGCTACTTTCGAGGCGTCACTAAACCCATGCAGCTCTAAATCGTTATTAAGTTTAGTGCCAAGCCAGCGAGGTATTTTAACTCTCGTAAGAAGTGAAAGCTCTGTGCGGTATGTACACCACTCTTTTATTAGATTAGCAGACAGTTGCTCATCCCAGTCAACGCCGGCGAGCCATAATTTCTGAATAAAGATTTTCGCGACCACAACACAAGGAGCTAGCCATCCTAAAGGGTCGAAAAGTCTTGCTATGTCAGAAATTACAGTTCTTTTTGTTATAGAACCAATTGACTCAGTGGGGAAATGTACTAAATATTGGAATACATCTTCAGTGCGATCCCAAGTAAGTCCTAATATTTTTATTGTACTATCTATCTTGATTTCTACATTATTTTGTTTTTTGTTCTCTTTATTATTATGGTCTATTGTACTTATATTATTTATTTTCTCTTTAGCTTGATCCTTTGCAATTGAATTAATTATTGTTAATATATTCTCATCATTACTGTTCCACTTTTGTAATTTAAATCCACCCTTCTCTAGTAAATCAGTCACTTGTTTATAAATTTCAGCTCCTTCGTCTACCGTATTACAGCCCGTCATTAAATCGTCCATAAAAAACGAATCAAGTACTTTATTAGCCGCTAATGGGTACCTATCACCTTCATCATACGCAATTTGATGTAGGGTCCGCACTGCCTGATATGGAGCTGAAGATGTGCCGAAAGTGACTGTAAGTAATTCGTAATCTTGTATGGCCATTTCAGGATTGTCACGCCAGAGGATGCGTTGATACATAGTATCTTCCTCTGCTACTCTGATCTGACGATACATCTTCTCTACATCAGCCACAAGACCTATGGCATGACGCCGCCACTTCGTTACTGTATGTCGTAGATCAGCTTGTAACATCGGGCCCACCATTAGTGTATCGTTCAGTGATATACCATTGCTGTTTTTCTCAGAGGCATTGAAAACCACCCGCACCTTGGTGGTAGATTTATCATTCCTTATCACTGCGTGATGTGGAAGATAAACAGCTTCGTGCTTCTTGCAATCATTTTTACTTACTGCCTTCATGTGCCCTAACTGTATGTACTCCTTTATGACCTTAGTGTATTCTTGTTTTAGTTCTATATTCCTTTCTAGTCTTTTTTCTAATGTTCTAAATCTTGCTTCAGCTATTTTTCTTGAATTACCTGCCTTACAAGGAGGATCTTCGTAGCGAAACGGTAGCTTCACAATATATCTCCCATTTTCATCTCTCTTCGTTGTTTGTTTATATAACTCTTCACATTTTTCTTCTTCTTCTGTGAATATTTTCTTTTTATCAGGTTTTTCTTCAATTTCCCAAAATTTCTTTAGGATTTCATCTTCTCTGATCTGAGCATGCATGACACTTATATTTCTTGCCTTTTCATCGTTGGTAGAATACATTGAGCCTGATATAACCCATCCTAAAGTTGTACTCTGTGCCATCAGAGTACCTGAAGGATTTTTCAGTAAGCCTTCTTTAATGATGCTACTATAAACATCGGCACCTAATAGTAGGTCTATTTTATTAGGTACGCTGAATTCAGGGTCTGCAAGATATATATCTTTAGAGTCAAGCCAGTCAAAATAATTTATATCAATGCCCTGGTCTGGTAGATGTGATGTGATTTTATGTAAAACATATGCATTAAACTGCAGATTAAAACTTGCGTCGATACGTGACTGGATGGACAATTGCACCATATGCTTGGCTATGGTTGGTCTAACATTGCCTAAACCGGAGATGGTACCGTGAATAGGAATCTTTCTTAAATTCAGCAGTTGAACCGTAGCTTCTGTTATAAAACAGGCTTGTGAACCTTGGTCCAACAAAGCACGAACTAATTGGTAATTACCTATCCTTGACTCAGCTTTTACTAGAGCCGTTGCTAGTAAAACCTGTCTAGGTTTCGGTATTGTAGCGGTTGACAAGCACGAAACTATAGGCTTATCGCACACGTCTGAGGAACTGGATTCAACATTTGAAGAAGTCAAAGCTTCATTATTCCTACGGTTGCAGTCTTCATTAAGATGTAACAAAGAATGATGCCGTTTTTTACAAACCTTGCAGGTGGATCGGCCTTTGCAAGTGAATGTGGTATGGTTACTGCCTAAACAGTTAAAACAAATTTTGTTCTTCGCAACGAATTCACGTCTAATTTTTATAGGTTCATTGACAAACGCTTTACAGAAACAAAGTTTATGAACTTCTGAACAATATTCACAACGTATCGGAGACGAATTTTCTGATGAACTTGTGGCCAACATAGCCTTGGGATGGTGACCTTGCGTGTTATGGGATTGATAAACTGAAGGTTTTCGCGGTTCTATGAATTCTAATGCACGATACCGCGATTCTAAAAATAATTTAAATTGCTCAAGACTAGGCAGTTCGTTATTATCAATGGAACTATCACTTAATTCCCACTGTTTTCGCGTTTCAAAATCCAATTTATTTACTACAATATGAATAATAATAATATCCCATGTTGTCACGTTTAAATTTTTAAGTGCACTTAAACAGTCATTCGTGGTATCAAGCAATTCCTTTAACTTAGAACCCGATTCTACAAATATGCGATTTTGACCAAACAATCGTTTAAGTATACAATTGGCTTGATATTTTTTATTGTTGTATCGCTTTTCTAATACCGACCAGCATTGAGCATAATTAGCATCACTTATGGGGGTATGCCTGATGAGTTGTTCAGCTTCACCAGATAAGTGATTTTTAAGATAATGTAATTTTTGACAATCATCTAAGGAATCATTTTTATGAATTAAGGCAGTGAAAAGGTCACTGAAAGTAATCCATTCACTGTATTTGCCTGAAAAGGTTGGAATAGTAATTTTTGGAAGTCTAACAAATGCATTAGATGATTTCTTTAATGATTTATCACTAGCCCTATCTGCTTCATTCACCTTTTCTTGAATTTTATTTAACATTGTTTTTAGAAGTGTTCTATAATTTACATAGTTGTCTTCAGTAATATCATAAATGTCTTCTACCTGCTTACCTATTTCTTTTATACTATAACATTCGTAAAGTTTAGAATAAATATCTTTAAACCTTGTCCAATCTTGTTCTAATAACTCTTGTCTAGTTTCAATGTACTCTAATGTTAATCTTTCCTTTGGACTCTTTTTAAAATTTGTTAAACCTTTCTGTATAACATCTTTTGTATTTTTAATAACATTTATTATGCCTTCCATTTTTTGTTATTTTCTTATATATTGTTTCGTGATTAAATATTTGATATAATCTGAGCTGGTATTTTACTAACAACCACTACTACTACTACTACTAACTATTTAGCTAAGCACTAAATTCGGCTAGAGACTAATAAACCAAAAAAACTAAAACTACAAACAACAAAAAATATTTTAAGTACTTCGCAAATCAACAAAATTATTCTAAGTGTTAAACTATTTCAAAAAATTTTACAAGTGTTTTAACTTTACACATTCGGTGGAAAATCGGGCATAGGTTCCCCGTCTCACCGGTTTTTATAAAACTATTCTAAGTCCTAACTAGCATGTATTACATTAAAACTACATAAACTTACAGATTACTACAAACTACACTTAAAATTTTCTAAGTCCAATATTTTCACAAAATTCTTCTAAGTTTATTTTTTACTAAAAATAAGGTTCAAATTACTTCTACTTTCTTGAAATTAATATTGTCAAATTGTACTCACGATTTGTCACTTCACACACTCACTTGTTGCGCGCCCTCTATCTTCACTTACGTTGAACTTGCCAAAGATCGCAGCGCCCTCTGCAGCCACTCACAACGAACTTTCCGATATCACTGATGCACTGTTGATATCACTGATGCACTGCTGATGCCACTGCTGCTGCACTGCTGATGCCACTGCTGCACTGCACTGCTGATGCCACAGAGCCAATACTCTGTCGGCGCGTATAGACCCGTACCTTTGCCACAGCGATCCACTGTGAGTACGGGTTTCGGTCCAAGATTGAACCGATGAACTAAAAGATCCCGGCTACGAAGGACCAATGAACAATTCCTCACCCGCACTAATCGAGGTGAAGGAATGTTGGGTGGACCCGATATACACCACGAACGCCTTCTCGCGACGAATAGGGGAAATAAAACCACTTTCGCCTGATCTATGGTACTATATTCGAGATCAAAAATTGTACAAGTTCAATGGCCTTATATAGTCGCGTTGAGAACAAAACGCTTGCGGCTTTTAATTTTGTCATTACGCCATCTAGGGAACGATACCTTAAACTTACAATGTTTAACAACTACGTAATATTACAGTACATATATATATATAATATAATATAATTAATTTATAATAAACTAAATGTATTATATATGATAATAATTATATTTTACATCCACAATATTAAATAAAATAAATGTTAAAAATACTTATCTGGAATGACGTCACACACCACACTACAGTAGGTTCTCAGAGTCAGATTAATACCGACTGGAGGCAGAGTACTGATCCTTTCCACAATTGCAAGTGCCCAGTTGTGGCCGCGACAGCTCTTTTATAATGAATCGTAAACAACCCTACTCTACCCCACCTCTGACAACCGGTTATGACGTGATCCAACTTAGTTTCTTTTCTTTGAATAAAACAATAAATACGATTGAAATATATTTCTAAATAATCAAAAGATATTATTATAATTTAAATAAGGTCATAGTTCTTGTTTTGAATCACTTTCTGACACATATTTTTATATCATCTCACAAGCTCAACTGTCCAGCGAGTGACTTATATACCGTCTTGAGGCAAGTTTCGTAATAGTGATCTACCCTCTTTAACAATTAATTATGGCAAACTTCACGCACCAAGTATTGAGAATGTCCAAAATACCCTCCTAAAATTACTGGCGATAACAGTAGGTAAATTGAAAATAATCACAAATAATCACTAACTGTATGTGGGTAAATTTAAAATAGTCACGAATAATCACAAACTGTATGTAGGTAAATTTAAAATAATCACAAATAATCACAAACTGTATGTGGTTAAATTGAAATTAATCCCAACTAATCACAAACTGTATGTGGGTAAATTGAAAATAATCCCAAATAATTACAAACTGTGTGTGGGTAAATTGAAAATAATCACTAACTGTATGTGGGTAAATTTAAAATAATCACAAATAATCACAAACTTTATGTAGGTAAATTTAAAATAATCACAAATGTTCACAATCAGTATGTGTTTAAATTTAAAATAATCACAAACTGTATGCATTTTTTATGTTTACCGTGATATAAATATATATTTTTTTATTTCATTTTCTGTTAGTATTTTGATGAAGTTTTTCTAAACACATTTTCTAAACGAAAAACATTTGTGAGTGAAATTACCTATTTAAAATATTAGAAATTATATTTCACGATATAACAAGAAATATATATATCGGATTTGAACCGCTGATTATATTTCTAAAAAGGCCAGTTCTAATGACCTCATCAGGGCCATTGGTACTGGCATTGGATTTTTCCATGATAATAAATAATCAATAAATTAAATAAAAATAGAAAATAATTCTTTATAATTTAATTAGTATTTATTAATACTAGGTTACACCAGAAATACAATCTAAACAAAAATAAGAACTAAAGTGTGGTACCAACTTTATTTCATGCAATAATTATGACAGACTTACCGAGTCACCACTGGAGTCCGAGTGTGTCTAAGTCTCGGCTCCACCGGTTTATATACACGCCTCAGCCGGGTGGGGCGTGAAAGAAAGTAACGTCTACCCACATTTTAGTTTTAACAATTATAAATCATAATATCATCTATTTACAACGATAACAAATGTTTAGTTTAGGCGACAATTCTAAACTTATTTTTAACAATTAAATACTTAAAATTAACAATAACTTCTTAGATCGATACAACATAACACAACAAAATAATACATCAGATGATTCATTTCTTATAACGTCAATAACATAATTGCTAAAAGTAATCAAAATTACTTTTACTCGTTTTACTACAGTGATATAAGATAATAAACCGTAACATTATTTTATTTATTTCTAAAAATAATAATAAATAAGCTTGCGGCGACACGGCCATACTGATACGAGATGCGTGCTCTGCATCGTTTGTTTTCTGTAATTATAAAGAACCACTTACGTAGTCTAGGTACTTCCACAGTAAGCCTAGACAAACAATTTTATAATTATTTTTAGTCATCTAGTTAGTTGCAGTTATTCTACTGACGTTGTTTATTATAACTCATCATAAAATCAACAAGTCATAATATCACGTCCATGTTTTTTTTTTTTTTTTGTTTTTTTGGCTTTGGGGCATCACACGAACTCTCATAACAATTGTCATAGGACGTCTCCACCCGCCTACAACATTTATTAATTGTATTTATTGCTGAAGAACGTCTCCACCCGTCTTCAACATAAGTAATTTTTTTTTTTATTTTTTTTTTGTTATGGTTCGGATCCGCACACCAAATGCATCTTTTCGTATTTCTAATCATATTAGCATTTGAAAACTCCACGTCAAATAGCTAAGAAATATGTCTTTTAATACTTTTTTTTTTCTTTTTAGCTTAAGTTAAATTTCAATACATAAATAAACAGTTTGAAAAATTCTCACCGAATTAGGTACTTGAAGAGTCGACATCAGTTTCCAACTGATGTTCTCGATTTTGGTTGATTCCTGACGGTCCAGCCTGCTCGTCTGATAATTTCGCAACTCGCGCGTCCCTTGGAGGCTGTTGTGCTGTTACCGAGAGCCCATCTTCTTGAGCATTTGTTGGCGACACGAGTGGTTGATTGCCGTCACTTAATCCTGTTTGTGGGGCTTTTCGTAGCTGGTCATGTGCCACTTTTCAAAGGCGCCCACGATGTCCAATCACTTTTTTCACAAGGTAGCGATCATTCTCAAGTACTTTCTGGATTTCGTAGGGTCCACTAAATTTTAGATCTAGGGATGTCTGATTTCTGGGATTATTTTTTATTAATACGAAATCGCCTTTTGCAAATCTTTTCATCTTGGCTCGTCCTCTCTCAAATCTAATTTTATCTCTTTTCGCTGCCTCGAGCATCCTGTTCTGAATGTGTTGGTTAATGGCTTCAATATCCACAGACTGGTTATCGAAATCTACAAGATTTAGCAGTTCAGGAGGTACACAACTTCGTCGACGGGTCAGTAGTGTTAATGGTGCCACACCAGTTGTTTTATGAATAGTACAATTGAAGGCCAACTGTAAACTATCCAAAGCTTTATGCCATTCTAAAATTTCGTAATTTTTTATCATTATCAATCCATTTTTTAATGTAGCAATCACCCGCTCCACTTGTCCGTTAGCTCGGCTGATACCCAGGGCGATTGTGTGTATTTCGATACCAAACTTGTCACAATAATTTTTAAATTACCCCAGGAATTCTCGACCACCGTCTACCACTATTTGCCTTGGGGTGCCAAACAGGTGAATGACTTGTTTTAAAGCTCCTAGAGTGCTTTGCTGATTCTTGTTATTAGTGTAACGAATCAAAACATACTTGCTATAGGCGTCAACCGATACGACGACATATTCTTGTTCCTGTGGAGTTCCAAGCTTACCGGTTATGTCCATATGAATTACCTCAAATGGAGCGGCTGGTTTTGGTATAGGGTGTAACTGTACTTGTGTTGCTCCCGAAGACTGTTTGGATGTTCTACATACCACACAATTGTCAACAAATTGACGTGTAATCGTGTTCATCCTCTCGAAGTAATAAGTCTCCTTTATTTTACTTAAAGTTTTCTCCCAGCCTGGATGCTTCAGAGACGTATGAAAATGGTTAATCAGACTCCACTGAAAAGATTTGGGAACCACAAAAAGCTTCAGGCGATCTAGCATAGGCTCTACCCTTTCATGTTTCAGAATATTGTCTTCAAGTACGTACCCCATCATTGTTTCACCATTGCGAAGGGCGTTTATAATTGGTGTGAGTTGCGGGTCACGATGTTGTTCCACCTTGATCCATTCCAAGTTTTTTGTCAAGATGTTTACTACAAGACAGCTTGGGTTTCGGCTTAAAAAGTCTGCGTGCTGCATTCGCTCACCTTTTCTGTATTCGATGTTAAATTCGAGATAATATCTGAAGTGTTTGATTGCCCTGACAACAGCTAAAGTTTCAAGTTCGTACGAGTGGTATCTGCTTTCAGTATCCGTAGTCCGCATGCTAAAATATGCAACTACGTGTTGTCGCCCGTTAATCTTCTGCACAAGTACAGCTCCAAATCCTAGACTGCTGGCGTCGGTGTGAAGTTCTACTGGATCGGATTCTCTATAAATAGTTAGTACAGGACTAGATGTTAAATAATAGATGACCTTTTGACGTACTTCTTCATGTTCATTGGTCCAAGACCATTTAATCCCTTTTTTTGTCAAATTGTATAATGGAACCATTAATCGAGCAAAATTTGGAATGAACCTTCTAAAATAACCTGCAAGTCCGTTAAATTGTCGAACTTGCTTGACTGAGGTCGGAATAGGAGATTTGGATAGGGCTTCAACCTTTTTAGGACTTGGACGAACTTGGCCTTCTTCGATAACGTTACCAAGGTATTCTATGGATCGCTTAAAGAATGAACATTTTTCTATTGATTCAGGACAAATCGGTATTTGATGAAAACCAGAAGCCATATCGAGGGTACAGAAATATTTTCCGCGGCTAGCTGGTCTATCTGGTCTCCAATCAATGGCAACGGATAGTGGTCGCGAACAGTATTGGAATTTAGTTCTCTATAATCCACGCACATTCTATCATCACCGTTTTTCTTTTTCACCAAAATTATTGGACTAGAATATGGAGATTTACTCTCCCTAACTATGTTATTTTCGATTAGTTTTAAAATAATACTTTTAATTTTTTGACGTTCGACTGGAGTTAATCGGTAAGGCCTGCGTTCAACATATTTCTCTGGGTTTTTTAAACGAATTTCAAGTTTACCAGTATTTACGCGAGTTTTAGGGAAACCTTGAGTAAAAAGAAATGAAAACCGGTTAAGTAACGCAAGCAATTGATCAATTTCACACTGGTCAGTCAAATCATGGTCCAAATTATCGAAACCCGAGTGATTTGGTCGTAATATGCATGACGCGTGAAAAAGAAACTAAATTAGCGCTATCTTGGGTTACATGGACACTTAAACCAGTTTGATGTAGTAAATCTGCTCCAATTAAGACATTAGTGGTTGTTTCAAAATCCGGAACTATATAGAAAAGTATTTCTACATTGATGTTGTTTATAACGCAAATAGCTGTTAAAGTACTTGTTGAGATAACAGGGACTGGGCCTATACCGCGCAAGTAATTTACAATTGATTTTCTACGCCCAGGAATTCTATTTGCAATTGTTTCCCGTATTACAGAGCACTCTGCGCCACTGTCAAATACTGCATCTAACTTCATTTTTCCGATTCGTACATGCAATTTATTTAAAGTGCACTTACCGGTGGCTATTGAATTGACATTAGATGTAATCTCTTTCTCTCGTCGAAAACATGATTCAAACGTGTGACCGGCCTTAGAACAAAAAGAACAAAACTTTCCTGTACTCGTAGTAGGTGGATTTGAAGGAATATTCGGAGTCCAATTAGCCTTTGGCTGAGTACTAGCGTTGTTTCTGAAGCGGCACTGCTGGGAGATATGTCCAGACCTGTTGCAAATATTACAATTAAGAGTTTGTCTATAATCAGTTCTAAATTTACCTCTTTTCTGAGCGGGGCCATTTGGCATCGACTGTCCTGGGTAAGGCCGTTTGGTCCTGATGGATGAAGCAACTGAAATAAGTTCGGGTACTGTTTTAGCCTTTACATTCATTAATTCGATCCTCAGGCGTTCGTCATCTACCATCCCAATAACTGCTTCGACCGCGTCACAATTATCCAATTTGTCCTTAGTGATACGCCTCCACAGCAACCATCCTTGCGATAAAAAATCTGCAATATCTTTATTAGGACTGTAAACATGTTCTCTAAATTTAAGGATGTCACGAGAATATCGAGTTTCCGGCTCGAATGAAGTAATTATAGTTTCGCGTAGCTCTTCCCAAGTGGATGTTGTAACTAACCAATTGTCTGCCCACATCCGAGCTCGACCTTTTAGAAGACTGCTAACTTTCATGCGGACATCATAGTCGTTGAGTTGGTACGTACTTACCGCTGTGGAGATGTGGTTGCACCATTCGCGAACGCTTACAGTACCATCGGGGTCAAAAGATGGTAAAAATATGTCGGTTATTTTTGCCTTCTCGCTTGGTTTTTGTAGCAGACGATCACTCATGCTCTGCATCATCGTCATCATTTGCAAGAAAAATTCGGGAGGTATAACGTTACCAGAAAGCGAGGGCTGTCCTGCTTGAGCTGTGACTTGAGTGCTATTGGCATGTAGCAACGGCGCTATTGCTGGCTCTTCAATACGTGAAGTGCTCGGAAGAACACTTCTCGACCTAAATCGGGGCCTGTAAAAATACTATGACCGGCAGAAAGGGATCGCTGGGGCGATCCCACTTCTGATATCGGATTTGAACCGCTGATTATATTTCTAAAAAGGCCAGTTCTAATGACCTCATCAGGGCCATTGGTACTGGCATTGGATTTTTCCATGATAATAAATAATCAATAAATTAAATAAAAATAGAAAATAATTCTTTATAATTTAATTAGTATTTATTAATACTAGGTTACACCAGAAATACAATCTAAACAAAAATAAGAACTAAAGTGTGGTACCAACTTTATTTCATGCAATAATTATGACAGACTTACCGAGTCACCACTGGAGTCCGAGTGTGTCTAAGTCTCGGCTCCACCGGTTTATATACACGCCTCAGCCGGGTGGGGCGTGAAAGAAAGTAACGTCTACCCACATTTTAGTTTTAACAATTATAAATCATAATATCATCTATTTACAACGATAACAAATGTTTAGTTTAGGCGACAATTCTAAACTTATTTTTAACAATTAAATACTTAAAATTAACAATAACTTCTTAGATCGATACAACATAACACAACAAAATAATACATCAGATGATTCATTTCTTATAACGTCAATAACATAATTGCTAAAAGTAATCAAAATTACTTTTACTCGTTTTACTACAGTGATATAAGATAATAAACCGTAACATTATTTTATTTATTTCTAAAAATAATAATAAATAAGCTTGCGGCGACATATATAATTTTGATAATTGCTATGTCAATATAAAAAATTATATTGTAAACTTATACTTACTACCACTAATATCACTAATACAAATGGTGTGATTACACCATGCAATTATTTTATTTATCACGTTTTTTTAATAATAATATATAACTTCTCTGGAGTTATTGCATCTCAACAATAGCTTCGAACGTCTTTGACTTGTGAGACGTGACTTTTAATATGAAATTATTGAAAGCACTTGAAAAGGCAACCTATATTTAGCATATCAATATAATATTGAATATTGCGAGTTGCTCGCTAACACAGAAGAATAAATAAGATATTCTCATCTCGGTCAAATCTATGAATGTATGGGCGCTGAAAAAGATGTAAAAATAAATTAATCAAAGTGTAAAAAGTTATAGTTTGACACCGCTTTTGGTCAAATTTTATAAACAATCTTATTATTAATAAACAGGAATATATTTTTAATTTATTTATTTATTGTTTATATTTCATGGCGTTTCGATTTTAAGAATAAAAATGAAGTTACTGTGCTTTGAAGGGAATTATAAAATGATATGTTTAGTTATACATTACTATATCTACCATTAATTTTATTTATTTATTTTATTTATTTATTTATGTACCATTAACTTACAAAAGGAGAGGAGCGTGAAAAATAATCCTCATTTATATTTAAGATAGATAAATTGGACATATATAACAATAATACAATAATATAATGATAAAAATAATATATAAGAATAAAATAACAATATAATAATATATTTAAAATTAAAATTAAATATAAATGTGTTTCTAAATACTATAAAATATAAAATCTAAAAAAAATATCAAAGTTTTTCAATACGTCACTTATAAAATCTCATACTACCAGGCAAAATTTGTGATACAAATCATCAAGCAATTATTAAAAAAAAAAGAAACAAAGTATCATTATTATAAATGTTAGAAAAAAAACATAAATTAAAAATAAAAACAACAAACAAAGAAATGCCCATTGTAAAAAGTAAAAGTGAACATAACCATACTTCATGAAAAAGTTCTAAATTAATAATCCAATAACAGATAAAATTCTTTTTATAAACTATAAACACCGTTTAACTATGGCAACATTACTAAAAGAAAATTTATATAAGCTACACTAATATAACATTGACAGTAATGAATAACAACTGTCAAAATAACATTGTCTCAAACTCAATATTAGTAAAATATAAATAATAGTAAATAATAAAAGCCATTCATTGTCAAGAAAAAAATTAAAAATAAAATAATAATAATGATAATGATACAACAGAGAACAAATATTAATAATGGAACTACCGACACAATAATGTTTACTTTAAACGAAGACAAACAGTTTTGTTAATAGTGTTTGGAAGCATTATTTACCCGAGTTTTTTAATAACACGACGAAACCTTGTTGGCTTGGGATCTTGCGAAGCTTGTTCTACTTGGGGATAAGTGCCAATAATACGCTGCAGTTCCAGTAAATTAGTAATTTTTTTCCTGGTATTATCTGGTAGAGCAATGATGACAAAACCATCCGAAGTCCAGCAGTTCTTCATACCAAAGTGTTTTCTGGCTAAAACAATCACTTCTTGCCTAGGCTTCGTAAGAAATTCCGTAATAGTGATCCCTGTACCCTTTAAGGAGGTTTTAACATTCCAGACAGTGTTCTTAAATTTCAGACTACAAAAACGCACTAAAACAGGCCTTGGCTTGCTTCCCTTCACACCCAGACGACTTCATATATCAAGACAAGAATTGTCAAGATCTGATAATTTCAACTCGTTGCACAGAGTAGCGTTAATTTGCTGATAGATGTCATTCTTGTCTTCTGGGAGTCCATGAAATAAAAGCACTTTTCTGCGAGAAAGCATTTCATGGTCATTTTGAAGGTCGGGACCTGTCTGTACTCTGGCTGCGCGTGGACATGGACGACCATGTCAGAGTCTACGCGTGCCTCTATAGGTCCCATAGTGGTAATGCAGAAACGGATCAACTCTTGGGCCATGTTCAGGCGAAGATTGACGATCTGCTTTCACAGACTCCCTCCGCCGAAGTCTTAGTCCTCGGGGACTTCAATGCACACCATGCCGATTGGCTAGGGTCACGTGCCACCGACTACGCGGGGAGATCTGTGTTTGACTTTGCTCTGGCAAATGGTCTGTCCCAGCTGGTAAAGACGCACACTCGTCTACCGGACGTGGACAGCCACACGTCCTCTTTGTTGGATTTTCTGCTGACTACACATCCAGAAAAGTACCAGATCACTGTCGAGGCTCCCTTAGGTTCCTCTGATCACTGTCTGGTACGGAGTGTAGTGCCCATTCAACGTCCTGCTCGCACAAGACCTGCGACTCGACGCGTTTGTGCACTGCAAGTCAGCGGATTGGGATGGAATGTGGTCCTTTTTTGCATCCTACCCATGGGGGCCGATTTGTTTCCCTTCCAATGATCCTAGTGACTGCGCTGCGGCTGTAGCTGATGTGATACTTCAGGGTATGGAACTATTTGTACCAAGCTCGTATTGTAACCAAACGGCAGGCTTATCAAGCTTGGGCTAATGCGTTAGTCACTAAGGATCCGAACTCTAGAGTTCTGAAGAGGAAATACAACCGTGCCTCCAGATTCTTCAAACAGCAAATCGCTAGAGCAAAGTTCAAGCATGTCGTCAAAATTGGGAAAAAAATTCAGTCTACAAAAAGGTTATAGTAAAATGAAATTTGTCTATGGGATTTCCCATTATAAATGTGTCACGCGCATGCAACAGTGAGAGTGATAAATAGACTGTGACAACTGCTACAAAGCCAATATTTGACCTAAAATTCTATTATTTCGCACATATCTAGATCTTTTACCAAAGATGGTTCTGCAAAAAACAGAACAAAAAAATTCAGTCTAGAAAAAAGGTTATAGTAAAATGAAATTTGTCTATGGGATTTCCCATTATAAATGTGTCACGCGCATGCAACAGTGAGAGTGATAAATAGACTGTGACAACTGCTACAAAGCCAATATTTGACCTAAAATTCTATTATTTCGCACATATCTAGATCTTTTACCAAAGATGGTTCTGCAAAAAACAGAACAAAAAAATTCAGTCTAGAAAAAAGGTTATAGTAAAATGAAATTTGTCTATGGGATTTCCCATTATAAATGTGTCACGCGCATGCAACATTGAGAGTGATAAATAGACTGTGACAACTGCTACAAAGCCAATATTTGACCTAAAATTCTATTATTTCGCACATATCTAGATCTTTTACCAAAGATGGTTCTGCAAAAAACAGAACAAAAAAATTCACTCTAGAAAAAAGGTTATAATAAAATGAAATTTGTCTATGGGATTTCCTATTATAAATGTGTCACGCGCATGCAACAGTGAGAGTGATAAATAGACTGTGACAACTGCTACAAAGCCAATATTTGACCTAAAATTCTATAATTTCGCATATTGCTAGAACTTTTACTAAAGATGGATCTGCAAAAAGAAAAAAAACTTCTGCTCATAATTCCTTGAGATTTCCGTGTAAAACAAATGATTAGTTTTAAAGGTAACCGATTATGAACGGTGATATCACAGTCCATATCATTTATTATTTTCTGATTTTCTTTTCAATTCAGATTCTAAACCGATAGTTGCTGGGCATGTTATAGAGCAATATTATATGCTAAGTTTGTTAGAATTAAAGAAGGGGACGGCGCTCAGCTCAGCTCCCGCAGCGCACGACGGCGGATCTTAGAATATATTATGAAAATAATAAAAAAAAATAAAAATGTCAGACTCCCGATGATTTTTCAATTCTTAGTAACATTTTTTTTATTCAAAAAGTTGTCTTAAATAAGATAAATGCTTTTCTAAAATAATGTAAATCGAAATTTGAGATAACAAATTAATTAAATAACATGGAATATTATTAAATGTAAATGAGATTTTACCGATTTTACCTCTAACTGAATTACTTAATACCTTTATTAAAAATTACATTCAAAACTAATATAATTGACACTTACATATAGTGTTGACAGAGACATCAAAACCAAAATAATTTTACTTCCAGTGTTCTCATCATAGTTGGTTTTAATTATTTATCACCTCAAAGCTATATTAATAATGTAAGAAAATGGTAAATATGTACCTAACTTCAAAATATGAACTAAGGTACCTTAGCTATAAAACACATTGATTATTAAGGATGTTGAAAAGCTACGTTATTTACAATGTCGTATAACTTTGGAATTACACTCGTATTCAAAGCACGTTTTCTTCCCTACTAGGATAGTACTAGTCACAAAATTCAAATTCAAATTCAAACTCAAAAGATCTTTATTCAAGTAGGCATTTACACGCACTTTTGTATCGTCAATTACTACAATACAAAAAAAGGTCAGTGTAGACAGTCCGTGAGTAAGCTACCACCGGCTCGGAATGCTGCTCTGCTGAGAAGAGCCGGCCAGAAACTCAACAGTTGCTCTTTTCAAAAGAAATATAACAATAGGTGATGTATATTATAATATAATATAAATCCTGCAAATGATTCAACAACTTAAGTTCCACATATTTCGATCCAGTAAAAACTCTTGAACGTTATAATAAGCTTTATTTAACAATAAACTTTTGATTTTAGATTTAAAACTAAGAAATGGAAGGTCTAAGATATCTTGTGGAACTTTATTATATATGCGTATACTCAAACCCATAAAGGATTTATTAACTTTTTGAAGCCGAAACTTTGGCGTTACGAGTTTGTTTTTATTTCTCGTATTTATCGCGTGTCTGTCACTGTTTTTTATATAACTATTTAAATTTTGACGTATATATAAAATGTTATTAAATATGTATTGGGAAGCGACTGTAAGAATACCTATTTCTTTAAAAACATCTCTCAGAGAATCTCTAGCTTTTAAGTTATAAACACAGCTCTTTTTTGTAAAATAAATATAGAATTAATTTCGACAGCACTGCCCCATAATAAAATACCGTAAGATAAAATACTGTGAAAATAACTAAAATAAACAAGTCGAGCCGTATTTATGTCCGTTAGTTGTCTAACTTTTCTAATTGCAAAGACGACGGAGCTGAGTTTGGCTGCGAGTGTTGAGAGATGGGGGTTCCACTGGAGCTTTCTATCTAATGTTAAACCTAAGAATTTTGTCGAGTCAATCAATTCTAACACTTCATTGTTAAGGAGCAAGTTACAATTTTTACTTTTTACATTAGGAAGTGTAAACTCTACGCATTTAGTTATCTTATCATTTAACACTAAATTATTAATTTCGAACCAATGCAGGACTCGTGACAAAGCACTGTTTACTTCGTCATAATTAATCCTATCACGCTCAACTTTAAAAATAAGCGAGGTGTCATCAGCAAAGAGTACAATGTCACACAGACCCTTAACAAAAAAAGGGCAAGTCATTAATATAAAGTAAAAACAAAAAGGGGCCCAGAATAGATCCTTGTGGAACACCCATCTTTAGGTAAGAACCAGACGATTTAGAATTATTTACGTAAACTGTCTGGATTCTTTGATTCAGGTAAGAGGCAGTAAGATCAAGCGCAGCGCTACGTACACAGTAGTGGTTTAGTTTGCATAGTAACGTCCGATGGTCTACACAATCAAAGGCTTTGCACAAATCGCACAATACCCTAATTGCATTCTGCTACTTCTCCCACGCGTCGTAAATGTGCTTAAGAAGCGCAGCACCCGCATCAGTCGTTGATTTTTGATGAAACCATATTGTTCACTATGCATGATCCCACTGCTATACATAAACTCTGAAATCTGATTTAAAATAATTTTCTCGAAGACCTTACTCAAGGTCGGTAAAACCGAGATAGGCCTATAATTTTCGGGATCCAATCTATCGCCACTTTTAAACAAAGGAACTATTTTACTGTTTTTCATCAAATCTGCAAATATACCGGTTTCGATACATTTGTTAAAAATAAGGGATAATTGAGGGGCAACATCATTTATAATAGTGCTAAGCAATTTAACTGACATACCCCAGAGATCGCCGGTTTTCTTCGAATTTAAGGTTCTAAATGTGTTAACTATTTCATCTGATGAAACAGGTTAAAAAGCAAAATATTTATTATTGACTTTAACATTTTTGTTCAATTCCGCGATTGCCACAGATGATGAGGAATTTAAATTACGTGTGACTGTTATTGGGATTTCAGTAAAAAAGGTCTCAAAAACAGCCGCCACCTTTGATTCTTTATTTATTTCAATATTATCAATTTTTAACTTTATAGGTCCATTGGGAGCCCTAGATTTTCCAGTAAAACTAGATAAAACATCCCAAGTTGCCTTTATTTTATCTTCTGAATTTAAAATTTTATTTTTTATATAAATGGACTTGGCTTGTACGCAAACGTTCATAAATATTTTAGAGAACTTTCTGACACTATTTAAGAACACCGGATCATGATTCCATTGCCTCTCACCATATAAATCATAAGTAGTGTGTATTCGGGGGTTCTGCCTCATTGGTATTGGGGGATGTTCTGGCTCAGCGGGGGTCTCGCTCAAGTTTGGGTCTGAATCAGACTAAAAAAAAAAAAAAAAAAAAAAAAAAAAAAAAAAAAAAAAAAAAAAAAAAAAGGTTTTGCTATCATCTAAATCGTTTGCTGCTATCCCCGTTGCGCTAGCTCTTACGGTTACAGAGATAGCTTTTTGAATTCGACTACCTGGCCGAAGGCTGATAAGACCATTCATTCCCTACTCAACTCGCCCGGCGTTATCGCCGCAGGCCGATAAGGCCCACCGACACTAATTACTACAGTATTTGTTTATATACATGTTTGTTTTATGCAATAATACCACAAATTAAAATTTATATTTTATTTAAAATCATACTTGATTAAATTATCAATTATTACATCCTAACCAAATAATCTATTTTATATAGATTTTTATTTTATGCAATAATTATTACATCATTGTACAGGGTTTCATCTTCATCGAATATCCTAAACATAATCTATACAACCTAACATAACCTAACCAAATATAATCTATACAACCTAACATAACCTAACCAAATAATCTATTTTATATAGATTTTTATTTTATGCAATAATTATTACATCATTGTACAGGGTTTCATCTTCATCGAATATCCTAAACATAATCTATACAACCTAACATAACCTAACCAAATATAATTAAAATTTTACATTTTATTTAAAATAACACTTGAATAAATTATCAACTATTATATCATTGCACAGGGTTTCATCTTCATCGAATATCCTCACGAAGTTCTGCATGCTCTGACCGTAGAACATATGATGTAGGTATACCAAGCAGTATTCACCACACACCGAAGTCCACTCGTTTTGTATTTTCTTACTATTAAAATACCATATTTTACAGTTTCTATTAAGAAATGCTTTATGGAAGCCTTTCGGTGCTCGGCCAAATGAATCAAAATATTGGCCGATTTTGTTTTTGTCTACATGTATGGCTACCCAGTGAGAACCTGGCTGAGTATCATAATCTAGATTGCTTACTAAAAATGTAGGGGCTTCAATATGTATCGGCAATCTGTTTGCAGGAAATACATTCATTTGTAACAATGGATTAATCCTATTTAAGCATTCCTGAATTTGTAGGGTATTCATATTTTAGAATAGATATGTGTACACGTGCTCTATCATGCATAGACATGTAGTGAATAGTTAGGCATCTTAAAACATGTCTTTATAGTAAGGAGATTATGTACAGCAAGCAATGCATACGCTAAATCGTTGGAATTTATAAACTAGTGACTAACGTTGAAATACCAAAGAAATAGTTTTAAGGGATTTTGAATAGACAAACCATTACTTATCAGGTTTTACTCATAAGTCAACAATGTAAATGTTTCGTTTAGAGTTATCGTTTTACGATAATAGTAAGCACTTACTATCGCTATATAAGTCCAAAACGAAAGAGGACCACCACATAACAATATTCGTCTACGTGCAGTACAGTGTATCCAAGTTACAAGTTATTGTGTGGTTACATTAAATTTCTTTGGGGTCACCATGGAGGTAAGCTAACTATTTTTAAATATTTATTCGTGTTGTATTTCTTTCAATATGTCTTACATGGATCTAATCACTTTTAATCTAGTGCGTGTGTTATGTTTGTGCCTAAAATGAATGTTATTGTTACAGAATAAATTTGAAGAAAATACATTCAAAGATTATTATTACAAAACCCTATCGGATGATAGCAACGATAGTCTTATGATTGCCAGAGATTCGTCAAAACTTAAAGCGAAACGTGGAGAAGAAGACCGGCTTGACGACTTGTTCAAGTTAGCTACTAACAAAAGGAAAAAGCAGTGCTCGTCTGTATCGCGAGCGCAAGCAAATGGAGGCGTAGCATTCATATCAACAAACAGAGAAGATGCGGCCTCATCATCTCACTTGATAAAAATAGAAGTGTATGATATGTAGAAACTTGCCAACGTGCCACAAGAACAACATTGGAAGAATGCAAATATTAGATTGAAATATTTTACCAACGATACTAACCAACACATGGAATCTATCAATAAGATAATTTACAGTATAACGAAAGAAATAACACAAATAGATAATTGTAAAAAAATGTGTTTCAATAATAACAATTAACGATATGAATGTTTAGATTTTTTTTACAACACAAAAACTGTTACTTGAATATACTGTTTCAATGTAATAAGGTATTATAAAAAAATAAAGGCTTTAAATTCATTTTATCATTTTATTTATAAACAATAGGGACAACTTAACCTAAAATACAATAGAAAATCTTAACTACTATAATCTACGATTACATTGCGATTCTTATCTATTTCAATAACATTATCGAATTCAGCATAAACAATACAGTTTATAGTTTGCGTTAGAGAAGATTCAAAACGAACTTCTAATCTTACACTACCATTCCTTATCAAATTCCAATGACTTGAGGAGTTAGCTGATAAATCAGGTGTTAAGTCAAAAGCTAAAAGACAATAACCATTCGCATATTGTTCTCTAGATATTCCATTGCCCTCATTTAAAAAATGTATTCCTGTTCCAGAGAATAACGAATGGTAAGCTGAAGTGAACATGTTACTTTCAAATGATGGCTGCAATGCTTTAGAAGGTATTTGCTGACCGTCAACGTATAAACAAAATGAACTCATCTGATAGTTCTTGAAATTAAAAGGATTTTTAACAAGAGTACCATTGAACGCTGCATTATTGATAAATCCAACAATACATCTTTTTGGAATTTGGCCAAGAAAGATATTATCCAGAGTTTTTCCTTGAACACCTGAAGGTATAGTTAAAACTTTAACTTCAGCACGGGTAATAGGATACTTTGCTGTTGTAGAGGCTAAAACTTTTTGATGTGCAAGTAATACACTTGGATTAATTCTGGCTCTACGAATTATGAGAGTAGCATCCGAAATACATACTTTTAACTTTAAATCACTTGAAGATGCCATCAAATTAAAGGTTTCTCTAGATCTTACTAATTTAACAGACATATCAACCCCATTTATCAAAAATTTTTCTTGATTGAATAAATCACCATGTAAATGTCCAATCATTTCAACTTCTTTGCTTTCGGCTATAAGCTCTTGACGTTTTGTAAATCCTTTGTTGGTTTCGTCGGTTGATTCCATCTTTTCAGAAGTATCTTCATACCAGAGACCGCAAGTCAGGTGAGACGTTTTAGCGGCCGGGGCATAATTAAGTAATGTCTCTATATATGAACGGTAAGCATATGTGTTATTAGGAGGTGAAATAAGTTTTTGATTTAAATAGATATCAAGCTGACTGAAAAGTGAATGCAACCAATTATTAACTGGAGCCACAACTGCTGATGAATTAAGTTTTGTAGAGTCTTGATTTATAACTTTTGCTTTTATGTGTATCAGCGTGTGAGATAAATCCATGTAATCATCACCAGCTCCCGGTACTTGGAACTCTATAGGTCCATCATCAGCAAGTGAAGAAATTGGTTTGTAATGTATCCATGACCCATTTTCTATACTAGTTTGAGTAGAGGGCAAGGCAAACAAATCTAATTCGGACTTAATACATTCACAGGAATGGTTATGTAAAAATGACATTTTATTATTTAAGAAAAAATGTCTTTAGTTACTTTTTTAGTAAATTTCTTGCTCTTATTAACTTTCCCGTTGGCGGTAGGCGATGAACTGAATGAAGTCATACGTTTTCTCTTCGTTATATATCCTGAACCGGACATATTAATGCGGTCGATTTTAGCATCTGCCTTTCTTTTCAAATTGGAGCCTGCTTCCTTTAACCGTGATTTAACAGCTTCTTCCATAGATCTAGAGGCCACCATATCAGATAAAAGTCCTACACCAGCGTTTAAAGCTTCTTTACCGATAGCTCGAGCACCACTAGACAGCAATGGAAAAACACATCGAAACAACCCTCCTAAAAAGCTACCAATTCCGTGACCTCGTTGATACGGGACTCCCTTATAAATAACTCCAATACCAGATCCGGCTTGGTGAGAATAATAATGTTCATAAGGACAAATAATTTTATTACCGTGAGAATACATGATTATAATTTTCTAAAATGGAGTTTAATACACACTGTTCCAAACTGAAATGGTATTTTTTGACCGGTGCTTGTTCTTATATCTATCTCAATTGTATCGAACTCTCTTCGCATTACTGGCAAGTAGTGAGGTGGTGAAAATACATGCATTTTGTTGGCTCCGTAAATATACTTAGATGGGTCTAATGGTATTATTCTTAATAAGGGTGTCATAACATCCCCAACTATTTGTGGTTCAATAATATCGCAGTAAATAAACAACTGTGGTGGCAACCCCAAATGAAGATTAGCTGGACATTTTCCTAGTCCTTTTTCTACTAGATTCTTATTTGGTTCGAACCCAAGTTGAAGCGATAGCTGAGTTGATAAGGATAATGATTTTATATTTTTGTCCATTACGACAACATGAACATACTTTGATAATTCATCATATCGAAATTTTACTTGTTCATTTATATTGTTTAAGGCCGTCAATATATGGTTAATATTATCATAGTTTGTTGCTGGAATATGTTTTTTGTAGTAAACGGTTGAAGTACCTATTTCATTGGGCATTTCCATTGTTTTAGTCACATATACCATACTTTCTTGTTCTTGCACAGTAAACATTGTACACGGATATTGAAACTCAACGATACCAACATCCCACGTTCCTTCAAGTACTATTGGTTTCGGTAACTTTGTTGAAAAGCGTGTTGTCGTATTGTTAGGAAAGTACTCCATTGAACTGTTACTGAGTAAAGTTAAATAAAAACTTATTTTCGTCATATTTGTTTTAAATTTGAGGCTAAAACCCAACTGTTAAATTTATCTGGATAACCTTTCCACTTGACTAACACTTCCTTTCTGTTTCCAGAGAAGCGTGAACGAATTATTTTATCTATTTTATAATTTAAAGTGGTGTCATATGTTACCTTTTGTAATTCTCTTTCATAAAACGTTCCTACTATCGGCTCTTTTACTAAATCTGTCAGTGTGTAGACCACCCATGGAGAACGATCTACAATTGATGAAATAATGAATATTTCATCACTCCAATTAGATTCATATCCCTTTTGAAACATATGTTTAAATTTAGTTATTCTGACATAATCTCCTACATTAAATTTTGGCTGTGAAAGGTATGAAGTTTTTGTATCTTTTGTTTTCCTATCATATAAATTTCTCCAAACTGTCATTATATTCCCTGAGCTAACATCGCTAGGACTCATTTTTATACTAGAGTGACGACTATGATTATATGCATACATTAAATCTTGTAAAACATCTATGTACCTGTAAGTGTTCCTGTGAGTAAAATATCGCCACATTTTCATTTTTAAAGTCCTTTGAAATCTCTCAACAACACTAGCCTTAATGTCAGGGTTGTTTGTAGTATAATAATTAATATTCTTGGTTTTAAAGTAACGTTGTAAATCTTTGGAAACGAACTCCGTACCTTTGTCGGACTGTATATGAGTAGGGGTACTGTTCGCTTCTTCAAATATACTTTCAAAAGATTTTTTTATAGTTTGAGAATTTTTATTTTTTATTGGTCTAGCATAAGCATACTTAGAAAAAACATCAATAACACAAAGTATGTAATTATAGTTGTCATTATATTTCACATAAGTTCTCATATCACTTAAATCAACTTGCCAGAGTTCGTTAAAATTTGATAAAACATACTTATTTCTAGGAAATTTTCTATTAACAGGTCTATGGAGCGTATATGTTTCTTGAGACTGCAACCAATTTCTTACTTCATTTTTATTCATATATTTATTCATAGCTTTAGTTAATTTTTCAATGCTACTATAACTAGCAGGGTGCGATGGATTATAATAAATTTCGTTAATCCGTTCTAGTGGATTGATTCTATCATTATCTAGTAGGGAGTCCATTTTTCCCAGTCAAGTTTTTTATGGATTTTTTTATTCACAAGTTTGTTTGAAGGGGTAGAATATTCTTCATCCGGTGAGAGATCGCCAAGGTGTCTTAATTTCAATTTGTTTATAAATTCAACTCTCTTTGGATTGCCTAAGTATGTGAGTGGGATTTTTATTTCATGTAACGCCTTTGCAAAGTGTTCCCAACCTATTGGATCATCTCTTTTAAGTGGTCTTAGTAAATCATTAACCAAGTCTACAATATTGCTTCCCGAAATACTCTTGTTATCTATGATAATCGTACCATTCTCATTCCAACGAATTTTATTTTTACTTAAAGATATTAAACGTAACAGAGTTTCACCTTTTTTCACATACGTTTTTGGTATATGACTCAGTATTTGATTTGTTGAATAAAGAGGATCAATTTCCGATGCTGGTTTAAATTCAAGCTTTTCATCCTTCAATGCTTGGTTCGAGACTGAATCTTTAGTATCAATTCCATCATTTATATTCGTTTCCATGTTTATTTCATTATTAGCCATTATTGGTAATTCAATAGGTCGTCGATTTTCTTCATTGAAATGTAAATATCTTTGTAAAATTTGTAAGTAAAGAATACATTTCTTTCTGTCATCCATATTGCTATTTAAAATAGTTTTCATCTCACCATCTAATCTAGATGTTGGATTATCATCATTATTATGGTTATTTAACTTTTCAATAACACTTGGTTCAATTAGTATCATTTTCTTAGCATGTTGCATTTTACAATCTGTTAGTTTACAGAAGCGATTGAACAATTACACTCAAAATTGAACCTAATATTATTGGTAAAAATGCACCACCTTTTTGAATGATTATCCTCTTCCTTAATTTATTTGCGCCTTTTTTGACTAACTTGCGTAGAACAGATTTATATTTTTGTAACTTTTTCTTATGTTTATCTTCGAGGGGTACTTTCCCTTGCAAAACGTTATGAATACACTCACAAATACAGTTTATCTCATCTTCATCACAAGATTTTAACAAAGCTGCTCTATATTTTGGTTTGAGCTTATGCAATGCTAACAATAAGTCTTTATGCGTGTTGACACTTCGGGACATTATTTATAAATGATTGGAATTTGTTGGTTATCAGTGTATTTAAAACCCTTTGTAGGTACGTATACTTGACAGTAACCATCCGAAGGAAAAATATTTGTTTTTATACGACATATATCGCTTGTACCTTGCTTTAAATCGATCATTAAGTATCCATGAGCTTCTTTTGTTGCATCTCTGTAAGCATCTTCAAGGAATTTTGTATTTTCTGGTAATATTTGTCGTGCCAAATGTCGGATTTGAGTTTTGTCTCGAGGATTTTTGAAATAAATCATATAACTAGAGTTTAAAGAAATATCTCTTTGTCCCTTCCCTTGATGAAAGAGATTTTGTGTTATGTAAAATACGCTTAAGTTTCTATGATGACTACCCTTAGTGAATATATCGACAATTCGACCATCGGATTCCCTCATGAGATCATCAATTATGATAAGATTAGGTTTTTTACCATCAAACATATTTAGATCTGGAATGCCCTGATAAAAATTTACATTCTGTAAATTATTGTACAAAGGTTGCATTTCATCAAAACACCACATTATCTGAGCAAATGAAGTATTACAAATATCATTTGTAGACTTTAAAAAGTTTTTTACAAAATTCGATTTTCCACAGCCACTTGGCCCCGCTACTATTGCAGTGAATGGATGTACAAAATGAAACATTTTGTAATACGTGTGAATTATTAAAAGAGTAAATTAGAAGTGAAGACTTTTATTGGATAACAACCATTTTATTTTATTTCATAAAGAACTTAACATACTATACATATAATAATTTTATTTTATTACATTAAGTCTAGAACATAACATTTTTTATATCTTAATATTAACAACCTTACAATTTAAAGATAATACATGTCTGAATAACAATGATAATAATTGACAATCAATAAAAAATATTAAAGCTTCGCTTACATAAACATCGCTATTTCAATTTATAGTGACCCCAAGCCAATGTGTCCACGTTATTTGGTAAAATGTGCCTTTTCGTATCATTATAGGATAAACATACTTTATTAACTTGCTGTGTAAAAATGGCGTGTTTAATTGATCTGAATCTTAACATTTTATCATATTTAATATTTTTATTATAAAGACAAGATTTATAACTCTCCATCGTCATTCTTTTTGTAACGCTTTTGTTAACACCTTTTGCTTTAGTTGTTAATTTTGTATTCGTTTCTATTGCATACATTTTTGATCTTAAACCAACGAATTCCTTAACAATATTTCCGTTGTTTTCATCTTTAAAAAATCCTAACTGTTTTTTATTTATTAGCGGATAATCAAATGAATTATTTAAGGGATAATCGGAAGTATCAAATCGCAAAGCAAGATCAGGTTTTATATCATCATAAAAATCCTCAGTAAAAATTTGATATATTAAGCTGTCAGTATCGGTATATAATAATTTAGTTTTGTTTTCAAATTTTGGTAACATGTAATCATAATGAAATTCGTACATGAGGGTTTTTGACATGTCTAAAATGGAAAATCCTAAGTATATTGGTTTGTCATAACTGATTTTAGTCTTTTGTAACTGAACAGCTACTAAATTTTCTGAAAAAATCGATAAAGTTTTAAATTCCGGTTTAGCTATTAAATCTTGGACACCTAAACTTTTTCCTACATTTTCCCAATGAGTTATTAACTTAACATTTACTCTTTTTTCAACATTTTCCATGGTTTTACCGAATACAGAATTATTCATTAATTTAAAGAAATCTTTTTCGAAGTTAGATTCTGCTTTTTTCCTTAAATCTGTATTTAAATCAATATATTTTTTTAGCCATGGACTCTGTCTAAATTTTAAAACTCTATGTACTTTTGTTAATTTAAGACCTAATTTTAAATATTGTTTTAAATTTCTATAGTGAATTTTATATTTTTCTTTGTTGTTTAAATTTGGGATGAGTTTTTTGTCCTCCGATCTACCTATGGATATATTTTCTGGACATAATGGTAAATCTGAATGCAAATCATGAAGGTGTTCAGGATATTCCAAATCAACTTCTAAAATGAAACCAAACTCAGATGTGTCTTCAACTTCAAAATTGGTCTCTGGACTAGTCCACTCAAATTTATCTAGAGGAAGGTATTGTGACATAGCCCATCCATAAAGGTTATTAGCATCAAAGTAAGTTATGTAAGATGAGGGTTCGTTTTTATTAAAATCGTTTAAGTACTTATTATTAGCTTTTGCATGACGATTACTACATTGAGATATACCTCCTCGAATCCCTGATTTAATGAATGATATTTGATCTATGTCCGTCAATAACTCTAATCTAACTTTTGTTAATTTTAACATTGCATCCCAACTAAGTCCTGGTGCTGTATAATAGTGAGCAGCATCTAAATCATACGTTTTGAGACAAAGATTTCTGAAATTTTCAAAAATATCGACTAACAATAAAACATCTGTCTTTAAATATAAGTTTGAATAGTCTAACATATTGCGACAACCAAAATGTTGCCAAACGTCTTGAGCTCGATGGTAATCGTCTGCCGTTATGTTTGTATCATTCAATGAGTCATAAAATTCATCTTTACTTGGTAATTGTGTACAGTTTAATAAGTCAAATGATTTCATGAACTCATAAGGATAGACTCCTTTCTTTCGTAGGCGATTGAAATCTTCTATCTTTGGAAAGTTTTTTTTAAGATCATGAAATTCTTCATCTTTTAAATTTTGAGCTAATTTATCAAGACTACATGACAAAAATCTAAACGAATCCACAAATCTCAAACTAACTTTTTGATTGTTAATGCAAATGCTTTTAGAAAATGAAATATATTTTTCTTTATTTTGTGGTATTAAGTCTATTCCACCTTCTACAAAATTAAGAGCATGAACAATGAAATGAGCATCGTAATTGCTCAAATTATGTAAAAAAATAGGGATGTATCGCGGGACATGACATTTATTTATACAGATTTCATGTACAACACCTTTAAAATCACCAGTTTGCCAGTCAAAATCTAAGGAGTTTTTGTTATTCAAATCTGTTTCACAAATGTGACAAAGTTTGGCGTTACTTATTTTATAATTATCTACTTCTGACAATGGTTTTGGAGACCGTCGAAAATTATTCTTTTCATATATTAATTTTACATCATTGTATAATCGTTTCATAAACACTTCTGAACAATTTGGACCGCTGTATGACTCATATTTACTCAAAGTATTATCAAAGGAACATTTTATATAATAACCAAAACTGTAAGGTTCATGTTTTTGTATGTTATTTGTAAATGGTTTTGATGGATCATTAGCACATGTTTGTATTGGGTATAAGAATGCTTCAAAATCAGCATAAACTACGAACGGGACTTTAATTTTCTTGTGAAATTTATCAAATTCTAAATAATCACTAGGTACAAACTTTCCGAACCAATTTTTAGTTAACTTGTCACTGCTAGGTAAATTAGCAGTGACATGAGAGCAATCGTGAAGTTGGTGGTTACATAATTTTTCTTTGGTAGTAAAATATACTAAACACCCATCACATATATGTACAGCTACTTTTTTCTTTATTAATTGTGCGCTTACTAAACGAGATAAGTTTTTAATATAACAGTAGTGATAATTACTACCATTTTGCAAGAGTAATAAATTAATATGATTAGTTTTACGACATTTACTAAAATAAAGTGGTCCAACTACGGAATGCTTTTTCGTCTTGATATCCCATTCTAAACCAAAGACATTTATACTAATATTATTTTGTTTTTCTACTTTAGGTATATCATTCAATTTGACCGGGAAGGATATCCCATTAAGTTTAATTCTATGAGAATTTAAAGTGTAAGATGATGGTCGATCGGAATTTTTGTTCACGGGGTATAAAGCCGAAAGTATAGACCACTTTAAGCATAACTGATCTGAGTTTTTAACATTTATAACAGCTTTTTTAAGTTTTATATCTTTTGGTAAGTCAATGTAAGAACCACTACGAAATGGGGTAAATTTGTTTATATTTAATTCTATGTAATTTATATGTTTTAAACTCCAACCACTATCTTTTCTTTCAAAAGAACTAATTTTATTTGACAGCATATCTTTCAACGATATCATAAAAATGTTTAAATCGTCAGCTTCAGTTATTATAAAATTACTTGTTTGAAAATCAAAGGAGTTATTTATTTGTTTTGTTTCATGCACAAAATCAGCATGTAGAACAAAGTTAATCTTTAAAGATCTATGTTGTTTGATGACTTCATTGATTAAAAAAATAATATCACTTTTGATAGATTGCAAAAATAATTCTGGTGTTTGGAATGTTATGTCAGATTCTTTTTTACTTTCAATTTTAAAAGATATTATGCGCTGTCCAAAAGCGGAACCTACAACAGACACATTGGCAAGGGAGCAGTGTGATTTTAAAACATTATTTTTGTGTAAATTACTCTTGGTATGATTTACAAAATATCTTCTATTAACGTAAGTGTTACAAGTTTCACAGAGTACCTTATTCCCATCTTCGGTTGAAGTTGACGGTTCCTTGTGTCGTGGTCTCTTGTCTTGACTGCTGCTTTGTCCGGAGTCGTCCATTAATTTTTTTGCTCCACAACCCGTCTGACATAGTAATAATGGTGGCTGACTGTGGATGAACTATATTGATTACTTTTAATACACCAAAATACATTATTTACACTACTAAACCGATTAGTCACTGATTTCACTAAGTACATACCTCTCAATATCTGACTGTGTTATTTCTTTCGTTATACTGTAAATTATCTTATTGATAGATTCCATGTGTTGGTTAGTATCGTTGGTAAAATATTTCAATCTAATATTTGCATTCTTCCAATGTTGTTCTTGTGGCACGTTGGCAAGTTTCTACATATCATACACTTCTATTTTTATCAAGTGAGATGATGAGGCCGCATCTTCTCTGTTTGTTGATATGAATGCTACGCCTCCATTTGCTTGCGCTCGCGATACAGACGAGCACTGCTTTTTCCTTTTGTTAGTAGCTAACTTGAACAAGTCGTCAAGCCGGTCTTCTTCTCCACGTTTCGCTTTAAGTTTTGACGAATCTCTGGCAATCATAAGACTATCGTTGCTATCATCCGATAGGGTTTTGTAATAATAATCTTTGAATGTATTTTCTTCAAATTTATTCTGTAACAATAACATTCATTTTAGGCACAAACATAACACACGCACTAGATTAAAAGTGATTAGATCCATGTAAGACATATTGAAAGAAATACAACACGAATAAATATTTAAAAATAGTTAGCTTACCTCCATGGTGACCCCAAAGAAATTTAATGTAACCACACAATAACTTGTAACTTGGATACACTGTACTGCACGTAGACGAATATTGTTATGTGGTGGTCCTCTTTCGTTTTGGACTTATATAGCGATAGTAAGTGCTTACTATTATCGTAAAACGATAACTCTAAACGAAACATTTACATTGTTGACTTATGAGTAAAACCTGATAAGTAATGGTTTGTCTATTCAAAATCCCTTAAAACTATTTCTTTGGTATTTCAACGTTAGTCACTAGTTTATAAATTCCAACGATTTAGCGTATGCATTGCTTGCTGTACATAATCTCCTTACTATAAAGACATGTTTTAAGATGCCTAACTATTCACTACATGTCTATGCATGATAGAGCACGTGTACACATATCTATTCTAAAATATGAATACCCTACAAATTCAGGAATGCTTAAATAGGATTAATCCATTGTTACAAATGAATGTATTTCCTGCAAACAGATTGCCGATACATATTGAAGCCCCTACATTTTTAGTAAGCAATCTAGATTATGATACTCAGCCAGGTTCTCACTGGGTAGCCATACATGTAGACAAAAACAAAATCGGCCAATATTTTGATTCATTTGGCCGAGCACCGAAAGGCTTCCATAAAGCATTTCTTAATAGAAACTGTAAAATATGGTATTTTAATAGTAAGAAAATACAAAACGAGTGGACTTCGGTGTGTGGTGAATACTGCTTGGTATACCTACATCATATGTTCTACGGTCAGAGCATGCAGAACTTCGTGAGGATATTCGATGAAGATGAAACCCTGTGCAATGATATAATAGTTGATAATTTATTCAAGTGTTATTTTAAATAAAATGTAAAATTTTAATTATATTTGGTTAGGTTATGTTAGGTTGTATAGATTATGTTTAGGATATTCGATGAAGATGAAACCCTGTACAATGATGTAATAATTATTGCATAAAATAAAAATCTATATAAAATAGATTATTTGGTTAGGTTATGTTAGGTTGTATAGATTATATTTGGTTAGGTTATGTTAGGTTGTATAGATTATGTTTAGGATATTCGATGAAGATGAAACCCTGTACAATGATGTAATAATTATTGCATAAAATAAAAATCTATATAAAATAGATTATTTGGTTAGGATGTAATAATTGATAATTTAATCAAGTATGATTTTAAATAAAATATAAATTTTAATTTGTGGTATTATTGCATAAAACAAACATGTATATAAACAAATACTGTAGTAATTAGTGTCGGTGGGCCTTATCGGCCTGCGGCGATAACGCCGGGCGAGTTGAGTAGGGAATGAATGGTCTTATCAGCCTTCGGCCAGGTAGTCGAATTCAAAAAGCTATCTCTGTAACCGTAAGAGCTAGCGCAACGGGGATAGCAGCAAACGATTTAGATGATAGCAAAACCTTTTTTTTTTTTTTTTTTTTTTTTTTTTTTTTTTTTTTTTTAGTCTGATTCAGACCCAAACTTGAGCGAGACCCCCGCTGAGCCAGAACATCCCCCAATACCAATGAGGCAGAACCCCCGAATACACACTACTATCATATAATCTTTCTCTGCTTCTATATATTCCTACGGTAGCCCAATCACTAAATTTAATTTTAAAGTATTTCGTAAACGTTTTTGGCTTAAAAATATTATTAAATTCATTTAACAATAAATCGAAAACTTTATTATATAAATTGTTCGGATTATCATTGGTTACATTTTCAAAGCTATAAAGAGAGCTCCAAATTAGCTTGGAAACTTTAAAGAAGAACATAAAGTCGACTTTTCAGCAAACAATTTACCTGTTCTTGTATAATTTAACAAAAAAAAACTATAACATTCAATTTTAAAACAGTTAATGCCAGTTTAAGTCACGGAGTCTCACATGCATTGCTTTTTGAGATTTTATCAAGGTTGGTTGATAAGAATTATTTTAGGCTATTTTAATTTTTTTAAACATATTACGCACGACCGAAGTCGTGGGCGCAGCTAGTCTTAAATATAATTCTCAAAACTATATTCTGTATTTATGATAAAAAAATAAGTCCAGCTAAGTGTACAAAGATCATCAAAATTTATATTATTAAATAATTATGTAATGTGTTGTGAAAGAGTGTTACAACCCAACACCTACCCTCAAAAAAGGAATAGAGATCCCATTTCACAAGTATGTATTTGGTTTATAAAGACAGACTTCTCACACTGCGAGTTTTCTTGTTATTAGAACTAATCCTACATTACTTATACTTGTTCATGAGACATAAATCTTTTTCGATGTAACCGAATCGAATAAAATTAATATTAAGCATTTTATATTCTCACTTGATAAAAATAAAAAACAATGTAAACATGTTAAAATAATTTCCATGTTTCCAGAGAATATATAAAAATTATCTTCACTATCTCAAAGCTTTATGTGAATTGAAAATCTCATAACTTATAGAGGTTTCGTAGTCAGAGACTCGTACTCTGATTCATATCCTGTGGTGAGGAGCGCGGGTTACCAATTTTGAAGAAACGAAATAATATTCGAAGCTTAAATGGCTTATTAAATATTAAATGTACTTTTGTACTTAAATTATGGTTATAACTTGTGAATTAATTGACTTTTATAAATAATTTTACATTATTTATGTTTCTTAAACAAGTCTATCCAATTAATCAATCATTTCCTATTGCCGTAGTGTTGCTGATTGAGCTTAATGACTAATTTTAAAATATTCAGATAGATAAGGAACGTCGGTCTACATTGATTATAAACAAAATTACCAGGTCTGTCACTGTCGTTGACAGATAAAAACTGTTTACACAGTCTAAGCACTTTTCAATACAATCACTTAGTATTTAAGGCTGATAAATGTTGGTAATTTAAACCTTAGATAAGTTCCAACTCTCCGTGCACGCTCTCATCTGGCTTTGCAATAGCACATAGTATTAAATTGTCTTATATGTACAAATTAGAAAAGTGACATTTCACGTTATTAATGTCATTTATGGTAATAATATTAATTCTATAAAATATTGTGATTACATTCAAAGGCCTTAACCGGGTTTTTAACCAATTTTGAGCCAATTTACTAGAGTTTTAACCTTACTTTAATAGCATAAATAATATTGTTATAATATTGGGACTGCGTGACTATAAGCATTACCTCAAAAAGTGAAAACCTATTATTTTATACTATTTTTGGCAGTCGTATAACTTTATTCAAATTCCAATTCAAAATATCTTTATTCAACTAGGCATTTACAAACACTTTTGAATCGTCAATTATTACAATACAAAAAAGGTCAGTGTAGTCTGTCCGTAAGTAAGCCACCAACGGTGCGGAATGCTGCTCTGTTAAGAAGAGTCGGCCGGACATTAACAGTTGCGCTTTTTTATGAATTATTAAATTAAGTTTTACGTTTGGTTGTAGCCACCGCATACCATCAAATGGACAATCTAGTCGTTTGCTAACCTGTCTCATAAAAATACAGTTCCTGAAAAGAAAATACAGAATGCCGAGTTACTTGTGTTTAATCTCAAAAAAACGAACTTTCTTGTGAACCTACTTTTGGCAAAAAGAAGTTGTTAAATGTTTTCACATATTTAAATTTACTCTAGAATTTCCTCCCCAGATTTGTAGCGTAAAGTGTCTCATTAGACCTATACAAACTGATGTTGCATGCATGTTGGACAATATTAAAACATTATAATAGTGGATATCTAATTATAACAAAATATTTTATAATGAACGCCTAACATAGTAACAATCAAGAAATGCAATATCAATTATTATAATATATGTTCTTTAAAAGTTATTTTGCAAAATTAAAAGCCAAATCGTATTATCTTTAAATAATTTTACAACAATATTATATATTTTTGTAAAATTACTTTTTGATATAATCAAAAAGTCACAATCACAACCTTATCATGACCTTATTATAATGTGATGTTTCATTGATAAAGACAAATTGTTCCAAGTGTCAGCGTCAAAGCAATGCGGTGTGTGATATCTCACAGTTGGTAATGAAACACACACACATCTCCCACTCCTATTAATCTTAACTGTTTTTGTTTTTCCTGTCTATTCCTCAATTTGTAAGCAAATTTATCACTTTTTTTATCTTTAGCTTTTTTCTTTTCTGTTTGTTTTCTTTTCCTTGACAATACAATAAATATTTTATAACTTAAACTGTATGGAACAAAAGTCAGTCTGTTAAGGTATTTAGAGGTATGAAAATTTAACTGTATTGTTATTAAGCTTTCAATTACTTATCAAATATTGTTTTATTAAAACTCGTACACTTTATCATACACTATCAGATCCGGTAACGCGTTGCTGTGACTATTGTTTTTGATATATTACATTGTAGTAAACTATTTAAGGGGTAACGTTCAGAGTACATCTACCATGAAAACCATAATGTTTTCTTACAGTCGATATTAAGCAAAAATCAAAACGAAATAATTATAATTATTTTTTAAATTTTATCCAAGTTTATAACACTATTTGTATATTACAAAGTTTTTAGTAAATAACTTGGAACACTAAACTTACGAATAAGGTAGGTAGGGTAGATACCTCATTCGTAATTACTCAATCCAGTCAACAGATACCGCCATCTTTTAGAATTGTTAGTAGCTAACTGCAAAATAATAAACAAATAATTTGCAATAAAATAATATTGCGATTATGAATTGAGTTGAAAATTATTCTATCTTTTAAGTTAGGACAAACTGTACGTGGTGTGTAAATTTGTTAAAATCGGTTAAGTAGTTTAGGAGTCCATCGCGGACAAACAACGTGACACGTGATTTAAATATATTAAGATTTCTGGTGGATTTTTTTATTATTTCATATTTTAAATAATATAATTTTTAATAATAAATCGTAAAATTATCCTTTTTTTAATATGTTACTATATCATTTTAATAAGATGGTTATAATTAAAAATATTTGGTGGTTTTACTAATGCATATAATAAAAGTTAAACTCAAAACATTTCAATTTTAAAAGATAAAGCATGAAAAATGAAAAGAATACATTTTTATAATAAATACAACAATTTTTATACAACTCGGCAGACTTCGTTCTGTCAAATAGATTTGGAATGTGGCAGTTTATATTTCGACCTTAAGACGTTTTTACTCTGCTGACCCTCACATATCGCCCTGTCATCATGGTTACGGTTCTGTTCAGGAGAATTAAAGAAATAGGTCAGTTCAGGTGACCTAAGTATCTTCGCTTCCACGAACTTTGGCTACCCTTTTGAGGCCCACTAAAAACCCCGACTGGGATGTCTGCCAGAGGGCTTCAAACTAAGAGGGGTATTTAAGGTTCAAAACTGATTGAAAAATAATGTAAAGGGATAGTGGGAACCTAAAGGTGACAAATATTTCTAAAGTGGGTGCTTCAATTACAAAATATAAAGATAACTAATTATTTTTTACTATTATTATTAACATAGGGTTAATAACCGATGAATTAAAAAATAATGAAATAAAACGTATATAAGTATTTTCAGTAATCGCTTTATTGTGAATCAAGTGAGTGTTTTATTTTTATTGTAGTGCTTTATGATACACAATGTTTTTTATTTGATTACCTGGTGAATATACAAACAAATCAGATGGTTTTCCAACACGGGAACAGGCAACATACTCGTACAATTGACCATGTGAGAAACATGGGTTTTCTAGATTAATACCACAAACACCTAATGATTGCCCCTGGGACTTATTTATGGTCATAGCAAAAGCAAGCCGCACTGGAAACTGTAGTCACGTAGTATCACGTTGTTCAATATTTTTTTATCGCTAACCGTGTGCCGTTGCAAAGACGTGGTTGGTTGATATTTCTCAACATTATAACTAACGATCCAACCTTTAATTGAAGATTATGAGGTGACAATCCTGGTAAATCCAGGGAGTTTGAAAATTCAGGCGGATAGTTGACGACATCGTCTTGGTTAGTAGCCGAATCAACAGATTTATATATCCTCAATTCGCCTGTAATTTGTTCTTGAATTTTTAAATTTAATTCATTTACATCTATATTTTTGCAGCCAATATAACCCGTTCGCTCAACCAATCATGGTTTCTGTAATTTTGAGCAACATCTGGAAACACCTTTTGAATAAGTTCATCTTTTGATCTAGTTAACTGACAAAAACTTTGAGGAAAGTTAACGCAACCAGTCAAGGTGTCTATAGAAAATTTGCCATTACCAATGTCAATGAGTTATTTAGAGAATATGTCTCCAGATTGGTCATTTTGCAACTTGAAACGCATATTCTAGCTTAACTGTAATATCTTCACATGTTTCCACAAATTGGAGGACTTTAAACATGCATTAAGTTCATCAGCTGGCGATGATCGTGGAATCACTGGCAATGTTTGACGAAAACCTCCTGCTAATAAAATCATTGCACCACCAAATGGGTTATGATTGCTCCGTAGATCTTGTAAGGTTCTATCTATTCTATCTAAAGCCTCCAAAGATTTTTTATGTACCATGCGTGCATTCATCCTAAACAATCAATTCACATTGCTGCAAAACCTTTGCCATTGCAGAGTTCTTCGAAATGTTGCAGGTTGGAGTTTCGTTGCTTTGCATGTTTAATGGCAATTTTAGTGCTAAATGAGCTGTTCTACCACCTTCAAGCAAAGTTGCTGCGATTCCCGACGAAGCGAGTGCAAGTGCAATTTTATTTTTAGAATTAGAAATTTAGAATTAGCGTTAGCCTTGGAGGTATATCGGGCGCGCTATTCTGGCATTCGACTGGGTGTTTTAGGCTAGAATTAGTGTTAGCCTTGGAGGTAGATCGGGCGCACTGTTCTGGTATTCGATTGTTTGGTTTAGGCTGGAATAAGTGTTAGCCTTAGAGGTAGATCGGGCGCACTGTTCTGGTACCATTACACATGCCTGTTGGCAGATATAGGCTAGATTGTGAAAGGGTGATGATCGGTTCATATAAACGGATGTTCTACGCCTGGTGTGCATAGGAAAAACTTTAGGTTTTTGACCTTTAAGTGGCTAGTTCTGACAGCCGTAATTAATAAATGTTTTTTATTTGTCCCTGTAGTAGGTTTTCTGGTTTTTCCTTTCTTTGTTGATACAGATGCAGACAATCAAAGGGAATGTTTCTGGGATGGACGACGACATTGAGCCACAGCCCGGTCCTTCTGGAATACAGAGACACGCTGAATCGAGTGCTGCTAAAACTGCGAACGAAGAAGGTCCCGTACCCTCCGCACCAATACTAGAGACGGACCTGTGCTGTTAGCGGACAGCAATTAAGACAAAGAAAACATGGAGCCCGGGGTCGGTCTCACTATCAGGAAAGGTCGTGTTGGAATCATCTAGACCAGTGGAGGGGGAACCCTATATAAGCCGGTGCAGAACATTGGAACGGACACTTTTTTTCTGCGTTTCGAATCGGCAACATATCGTTTAGAAAATACGTCGTCACTCTGCCCATTTTTAGTGTGGTTTCTTTTTCTGTATTAGATTCATTTATTTCCTATTTGTGTATTGTGAATGTTGTAAATAAATAATTTGATTGTTAAGCACGTCACGTGCGGTTCTTTTTTTTTTAAAAAAAAAAGCCACTTCTGATCAGGTTTCGAAAACTGTTTTTATTTAAAACCTGTATGATCAGGATACAATAGCGATCACTATTAACACTTTTGACAAATGAAAAGTATGGTCCAGTACACATAAAATAATCGATTTTTAATTCCTATCATCCAGTAATTAACAAGATTTATAACATTTTATCGTACAAATAATGACTAATTTAATTCTTGCATTAATTCTCTCATATATAAGCATCGATAGCAAAATAATATTTTCCTAAGGTTGTAAGTCTTACCGACATAATATATGTATTTCTTTCAGATTATAAAAGAGTCGGCCACGAGGTCTACCCTTGTCATGAGAACTTCAATATTACTTTGTGAATTCGGTTCTTATTTGGTATTAAACCAATAAAAAGTGATATTCACAAAATTTTATTTTGCCTTATATCTATATCAATATATATCAATAGCATTATATCTTTATATAAAAATCGAACCTTCCTCCCTACCTTAAAATAGTTAGTTTTAACTTTCTTTGTACTTTATAATGATTTCAAGATTTTGGTTTTTTATCTCCTAAAAATCAACGAACCGCTTCTTTATTTATTTATTATAAATTATTAAATAAAACTTAAACATTTAAAGACCGAGAAGATTCATAAATTATATTGTATATGTCATTTATATAATTTCAAATTAATTTATGGTATTTTTTTAATAAATCTTTAAAACTAACTCCTTAGTTAACTGTAATTCATGAATCCAACCAGTATGTGTTTATTAATATCAATAGTTTTCTATCAAATCCTTTGAGAGTAATCAAGTAAAGTTTTAACCGGAGCTGCGAGGACAGATTACAGAAAAGTTAAAAAAGTTAAAGCGTGACCCATGTTGATTAAATAACTGACTAGTAACTTCTCATGTTCCACAATTACTGTGTTACATTAATAAAGATTAATTTAATTTTATATACTCGTAGAAGAAAAATAAATTAAAATTTCGTTTATATTTACAATTATTTCAAACGGTACATAATGTACCTCAGAAGATAACATTGAATAGAAATAAAATTATCCGGAACAATATTCAATTAACCACAATATTGTTGTGACGGAGTAAATCAAATTGTAATACAATCAAAGCAATACATAAGAGTAACAATCATTGCTGTTCCGATACTATCGATTTATTCCTTTGTATATTGACCATACTTAGCGTCTGCATTGAAATTTATAAAACGTATTTTATTTATGATTGAAAGTAAACAAATAAACGAAATAATTAATATTTGTATAGTTTAATGGATCATATGCATTAGTTTAATTTTGTAAACAAGTATCATGAAACATTGAAATCTAATTAACTGATTATTCCTCGTGTAATTCATTCGTATTCTTTATAATACCAAAAAAGAATTGTATTAGAAATTGCTTAAATCTTTGGTATTATAAATAGTATTACAAAATAGAAATCAGTATAATAAAATTCCTTATTAGAGAAACACACGAAATTATCTTTTGTTACTTACAACATATTACAACAATTTAGTCCGCACTTATATAAATAAAATATTCATTATACCTTTGACAAATTTACAATAAATAAGGATAACAAAGAATTAAAACAATGTTATTTGTATTATATAAAATAACTATTGATTAAATAAAAAAATATATTTTGCATTTTTTGTTAATGTTGTTTTTTAATCTCACGTATCAGTAAATAACAATTTGGAGCCAAATTAACCAGAGCGTAGTTATCAGGCAGCTTGCCCTTAATTACCGTGCAACTTGGACTAAGCTGGTGGTTTTCTTATTTGATAAGACCTGGTGAATTGGCAAGTGTATATTATAATTAACTATAAAACATGTATAAAACATTATGAATATGTTATTTATAAAGTTTTGTTAAATAACTTATACATAAATTGTTATAATGAATTGTAGACTTATGGAATGAAAGCACTTCTGCTTTGTGTGTTAAAAGAGGAAATAAAATAAAATAAAAAGAGGAAATAAGCAGTATTTGATATATAATATAGAATGATTATTTTATACTTCAAAATATTATATTGCTTTTATACTTGATATTTTTTCCCAGACTTTGTTTAGTTTTACAATTACAATTTTGTTTCTGATTAACGTTTTCAAGAATATTTATACAATGTAAACATTAACGTACGATTGTACGTTAATGTTTACTTCGTACTTATTACTATAGGTACTTTGTTTGATCAAACAAAGTCAATTAGATGCAGTTTGTTGATATCTGACTGAAACATTAAAGTCCCATCCTTATACAAGGGAATGACTTTAAGATTACGAAACTATAACAAAAACTCTGATGAAATAAAATAGTAAATATGTACCTAACTTCAAAATATAAATGAATACACCTAAACTATAAAACACATTGAATATTAAGAATGTCAAAAAGCTACGTTGTTTACAATATCGTGCAACTTCAGAGTTACACTCGTATTCAAAGCACGTTTTCTTCTCTACTAGGATAGTACTAGTCACAAAGCTATAACAGGAGCTCCAGATTACCTTGGAAACTTTAAAGAAGAACATAAACTCGACTTTTGAGCAAACAGTTTCTTAAAACGAGGTAACTGCTCTTGTATAATATAACAAGTAAAACTTAAAGTGAAACTAATATTACTGATTATCACAAACATTATTCTTTGAGATTCGATCAAGGGATATATGGGCGTTAATATTTCGGTCTATCTCACTGAATAAAAACATCATCCATGATCATAACAAGCCACGGTCAGATAACACATGTTCCCTCTTATCTCTTTTACTAAGACTCTCAATAGGTTATTCCCTAATATTTTTCATGAAGTATAAAGCTCTCTATAAAGCTTTATGTATTAGGATAATTCTTATATGTAGCCAGTTTAGCAGGAATGTATTATATAAGCTAAAAAGCTGAAAACGATATTGTCTATGTATATTAATTCAATAAATAATAAATAAAAATAAATATTATAATTTGAATATTTCCAATTGAATATATTATATTCCAACATTAAAATCTGAGGAAGTTTTCATAATTTTCATAATTTTCAAAATTAAACTACTAAATATGATGTATTAAACTACACAAGTATGAATTTATTAATATTTTACACAATGTTGGTAGATTATTGTAGTTATAGCTTTGATTAGCGAAATCAAGATGGCCTCCGGTGTCAGTGACGTTTCGCTAGCGTTCAAAATGGCGACTGCGATTCGTCTGTCATCGTCATTAGAATTTAAGAAAATACTCGACAATCCGTATTTTACGGATACATGTTGGCGATTTGAATTTTTTTTTTTTTATGTTTTATTATTGAGACGAAGTTTTAATTGAAATTATTAATATAGATTTACCTCTGTGAGTGAAGGCTTCAGACAACGCAGTATTTTACGTTGAGTTGATGAATATATTATCTAAATGAAAATAAAAGATCTTTGTAAGCCTGAAGAACTATTCGATCTGATGTCTGCCGCCGAATTTCATCACCGCACAGCGCGCCATCGCCTCCAATACCATCCTTACCACCTGGATGCTTGGCGATCCTCCACATTTTTTCCACGTTCCACTCGCTTGTGGAAAGAACTCCCTTCGGCGGTATTTCCAGATCGGTACGACATGGGTACCTTCAAAAAAGGCGTTTATTCCTACCTACAAGGCCGGCACCACTCTTGTAAATCCACGGATGTTGCAAGAGTTCATGGGCGGCGGTGATCACGTCCATCCGTGACTCGCCAGCTCGTTTGCCCTCCTCTTACATAAAAAAAAGCCCAACACTGCAAATACTACTTTAATATGATATTACAATAACAATAAATATTAGTAAATATTTATCAGCCCATGACGTTTACCTTGATATATGAATTAATGCATAACATTTGCTTTAAAGATATACATGAATTAAAAATGATTTTGAAACATGACTTATAAATTTTATGGAAGAACTTAAAAACATATTTCACGTCTTCATTTTTTGTCAAGTAGCTACTTGATATACGACAGTGTAGGTAATTGTGATTTATTTATTTATTTATGTAATGGTACATAAATAATATAACTTACAATAAAAAACAGAAAAATATACAATGACAGAAAAAAAGTGTGCAAAGGTTTATTCATATATAGGTTATCCTTCGGCAAAAAGGAAAAATTAATATGACAATTCGGATTGGTACGTTAAAAACATGAAAAAAAAACCATGCAAAACAAAAAATATGAAGCAAATTTTGTATAAATAAAATAAAAGTATATATATATATATATATATATATACTTGCCATGTAATACATATATGTTATATACCCTATACAAAATTATATGGATATTATGTAAAATGGTAATTAAATAAGCCCCATATTTCATGATACAATTCCATTTTGCTTAATTTAACGGTCAAATAAAATCACACACGAAACGAGAATCCCTGTTTCACGATGGCGTGTTAGATCCTCTAATAAATGAAAAAATATCAAAGAATATGGATACTTTTACACGATTCATAAATAATTAAAATTAATTAATTCATAGTCTTTTAAGAAACTTGCTAAGCTTTGTGTTTAAAGCTGCGAAGCTCCTTTAATTTACTTTATTTCAAGAACTATTGGACAAATACAGGCTTATTCGATATAATTGAGATTTATTCGACATGTTTTTTTTGGAATTGTTTTTATTAATTATTTCCCTTAATTGATATCAATTCAGTCGATGTAGCGTGTAATCCAAACTCATTATTAATTTTTGGCTCCAGTGAAACTGTGTGAATAACCATTTTTTTTTTGTGTGTCTCTGCTGTTAGCCCCACTGGCCATGACAGCGTCACCGGTGGAATGGACGGGTGCAGAGACCCGCCCTTGAAAAAGGGGGGCCTGAAGGGCCCCAGGGGAACGCGCGTCCTGAGGGCGACTCCTGTGAGGCTCGGACCACGGCTCAGGACGCCGTTAGGTGGGAAGCGAGGGTTGGATGTGGGTTAGGATTTGACACTAACGTCCTCCGACGGCAGAACGCCGGAGCAACGTGCTTGGATGGGGGCCTCGTCTTCGCCGGCGAAGACGCTGTGTGTGTGTGTATGTGTAGTATTTATGTACGCTTTGCCGCTTCTACGTAGCGTTCCCTAACGTAATCGCGTCGTCCGGATCGAAAAGTACCGACTTGGGTCTTCTCTTTCTGACTTTAGGAGTCTTACTGGCCGTGTATCCTGTGGCCTTAACCACCAGCGGGTTTGGATGTCCCACAGCATTGTCAAAGTAGCTTTTGGAGAGCCCCTTGAAATACTGTGCGATCGCGATCGCGAGGTTCGCGTGAGCGAAGGCAACGCTTGCATAGGACATGACGGAGCGTATGCAGGCTTTGTAAAGTGTGACCTTATTTCTAAGGGACATTTTACTCCGCTTGCCTAACAGGGGATAAAGTCGCCCTAGGATAAAGGCCGCTCTGTTGCGAACGTCCTCGATATGTGAAGTGAATATTAGCTGTTTGTCCAGCGTCACTCCTAGGTACTTGGCCTTGTTTTTCCAAGGAATCGGTTTGTCAAAGAGTTTAATCTCCGGGCCCCTTGTGGATCGTGACCGTTCAAAGAGTACCGCGGTGCTCTTCTCCGGGTTCACCTCAATCCTCCATTTCCGAAACCAGTTCCCGAGGGAGTCGGCTGCGGATTGGAGGCGTTGAGAGATCTCATAAGGATCCCTTGAGGATGGGTAAATTGCGGTGTCATCCGCGAACATTGCTAATTCTACTTTAGAACGCGGCCTAGGAATGTCGCTGGAGTAAATTAAAAACAGAATTGGTGAGAGGACTGAACCTTGAGGGACGCCCGCCCTGATGGGGCGGGGAGTCGACATCACGCCTTCCACTGTAGCGGAAGGAGCGATTCGACAGGAAGTCCCGTATGATTAGTACGAGTCTGTCCGACACCCTGAACTGGTATAGCTTGTACACCAGTCCATTGTGCCAGACCCTGTCGAATGCCTTCGCTACATCGAGGAAGAGCGCTCCTGTCCTACGCAACTTGCGGCACAAAGTGGCCCCAGAAAGAATGTGCTCCGTGAGGCGTTGCACCTGGTGGGAACTGGAATGATAGGCTCGAAAGCTAAACTGCTCATTTGGGATGATGTTCAGTCTCTCTACTTCTGACTTAAGTCTACTGAGGATAATCCTCTCATAGATTTTCCCTAGGGAACTAAGGAGACTAATTGGACGGTAACTAGTTGGAAGATTCCGGGGCTCACCCGGTTTGTGAATGCCTATCACTATTGCCTCTTTCCACTGGGCCGGAAACCGGCAACCGGCCAGTAGAGCATTAAAAATATTAACCATTCGAGGTTCGTTTCCTCTATGGGGGGACCTGCTGGTGGTTGAGAGCACATGACTCAAACAGTGTTGTCGACGACTTCGACATGTTCGCGTTCGACCGGTTGCGTGCTAATGCTATACTGGCTCTCTAGGCTGTCGGCTAGACATTCCGCTTTGTCTCGGTCATCGAAGGCGGGCGTGGAGTTAGGTCTATCGAGCGGGGGCATTGCCGAGACAGTTTCGGCTTTCAGGGCTCTCTGCAATGACCAGTAAGCCTGGTGTGAAGGAGAGAGCTCTGAAAGCTTCTTGTCCCAGCCTCCATCTCTAAAGGTGTCAAGAGCTTGTCTCAACTCCCTTTGGAGGCGGCGTAGCTCCCGTCGATGTTCGTCTGTCGGATATGGTGAATAACCATATTTTCTGTTCCATGTTACAATAAATTTCTTAAAAACCTAATCTTATCTCTATAATAACATAGTACAACCTCAGTATTTTAGTGTCATGAGGAGTGTCTACTCATATTCGACACAAAAGAAGAACGAGAGAAACATTATTTGCCGAATGTTTTCATATCTTCTGTAGCAAATATAGTTGACAAAAAATAATAATTTAGAATTGAATTTTATATCTTTAATATAAAATTTAATTCCAAGTTAGAAATATCTAGTTATCCTCCTGTTCTCAATCTATTGTCCTTGATTGAATCCGAAGAGACGACCAATTTTTCTGATGCTGTATTAAATTCAATCCGATTAAGTAGTTATCATTTCACTTGTGTTACAAATAAAGTGGGCAAATAAAATTTTAAGTGTTTATTAATTTCATAACATGGACGAACAATTTTCTCCATGATTTAATTACGCATTTATACATTTTATAATGTTTTGAACCACTATGTTGTTATCATTATTTGGTATTAAAACTAAAACACTAACGGCTAAGTTTACTATATCATAAATGCGTATATTGTATTTCTTACAGATGAGATTGTCAACATCTGCCTTCTGCGTCTGATTATTTATTGCTCAGTGGTCACAGGTTGTGTGTGACCCGACCCGTCTCATCGCAGTTTAGATTATTATCATTAAAATGTAATAAATTCTTGTTACTTTGTTATAATTATTTCATAGATTCTTATAATGGTTTATATATTTCAAAAGGAAATTTTGTGGGAGAGTTGCTCTACCCTCTGAGATTTGGCGGGTAAATACGAGTAAAGATTAAGCAAAAATTATTTTTTGATATTTTTTTTGAATGCATCAAAAATAATAAGTTTATATTTTTGGTACAGTTGGAATCTTCCCTACTGTCCATATTATGGTCGTGGATGCGAGGTCGAACTTAAATTTATCAAACAACGAAACGCGAGACAGCTTCTATGCTCTTGTGGTCCGCATGATGGTGCGAATCGTAGTGCCCGCCAAATCTCAGAGGGCAGAGCAACTCTCCCACCATCACGAACGTCAGGCTAGACTCTGTCAAAGCGCACTAACGTCACACACTAGCGTTCCGCTGTCAGTTGAGGTCCCGTACTAATGACTGTTCCGATACATATATTAATATCTACCGATGTTGTATAATTTCAATGAAGTTTTAAAATTAATAATATATTAAAATGTAGTGAGAACATAATATATGGCCACAATATATTTTAGTTTCATACAACGAGCTAATTTACTGGTAACTTAAAGTTATGTTAAAATTAAATTAAGTACCAAGAGGCTAATGAAACGAGCGTAGATTTAGGATGATAGATAAAGGTATAAATAACATAGTAACTGGAAAACATAGTATTTTTGTATATTCATAACATTGTGTTAATGATCGCAAAACGTAGTAACAATAAACATATTTTGTTTTAATTGACATAATTATTCATTCACATAATGGCTAAAAAATAGTTTGGTGGATAAGTATTTCCTTTTGAAATACAAAAACCATTATAACAACCTATGAAATAATTATAACAATATTACCTTTTGAAATACAAAAACCATTGTAACAACCTATGAAATAATTATAACAATATTACAAGAACTTATTAAATTTTAATAACAAAAATCTAATCTGTGGCGAGACGGGTCAGGACATACACAACCTGTGACTACTGAGCAATAAATAATCAGACGCGTGAAGGCAGATTGACAATCTCATCTCTAAGAAACACAATATCCACATTTATCGTATACTAAAATTATTTTTAAAAAGTTTTTTTACTTACAATGTTAAATAATTATAACATAAGTAACATGCGAAGTTATATAATGAAGAAAATTTTCCGTCCCTGGTACCAAAATAATACTACACAAAAAAAAATTGCATAAAATATTATTTACCCAGTTTATTTTGCAACTTGCAACTAAAATGTTTTACATTGGTGATAATTGATAAATCATTATTTTTGACGTTTCAAATATATTCGTTAAATGTATATCACTTATTTAGTAGTTATAATTTTTTCAAGTTATTTAATGTATAACTATCAATAACTTGTTTAACATCACAGTACATTGGGAATAAATAATTTTAGTATTTATTCTACTCACCAGTGTAAGTTTAAATAGTATTCATTACGTTTCTTGTCGGTTCTTCTCGAACCTAAACTATTAATGTGACTATGAATACCTCGGTACCTGCTATATTAAATTCCATCCTCTGAACGTCGACGAAGCCACTTTAATAGTTGGTGAGCTTTAGAATTTGCTTTGAATTTTCGAGTGTCCAATGATGTTTGAAATACTTGTTATAAATATAAATTAATTGTAACAATTTAATAATTTCCTATCATTGTGAAGTGCTTAAGTCCGAGATCGGGGGAATGCTCTATTGCTTGTTTTACTCTAAAGTTCGAGCATATTAAGGTTCGTATAGGTTAATTTCCTAAATTCTATTATATATTTTATATAATTAATTTTATGTAAGTCACAACAAAGTAAACATTATAATATTTAAATGCTATTCATTATTACTTATGTACCTTTAAAAGATATTATTATTGACTGTGATTTGCATGCATGCATTTTGAAAATTTAGCATCAGAATGGAACGAGTCTTCACTATATTCAATGAAGAAGATAAATATATAAAGAAATAAATACTTTATCTTAAGAAAATGATGCTTTCTCAGTACCTGCCGAAGCCAAGTTTCAGTCTATTCTACTTTACTACTCATTTAGTAACAGGTAGAGAAAATCAATTACAATCATAACATCACACACGAATTAATTTTTCCACAGGCATGTCGATATCGAAACCAATGATCGATTTTTTATATCTCTAACAAGGCTGTAACCATATTAGTTTATTATCGGTTATGGAAGAATTATTTCTTTGTCATTGTATACATATATTTTGGTCACCTTTTCTTAGTATTGATTCTTCAGGTATGAGTTCATGTATAAGTTTTCGTGATTTAGGGAAACATTGACGAGTACATCGCGCGAATACGTGTAACTGCGTGTGACTCAGTGTGGCGCGTTCATCGCACCTCACTTAAGTACATTTAATATTGTTTACTTGCACAATATATCCCCTTCAATTAGTTTAACGTCTTCAGTTTGAATGCTGTTTATTTACATTAAAATATTACTAAAAAAACTATTTTTTTTTTTTGCAAGCAAAAATATTTTAAAGAAAGTAACTTTCAAACTATGTGGATGGGTATAAACTACAGCGATTTTATTTCATACTCCATTTTACCAGTTCCTACATCCTCTATCTTACTAGTTAAGACACTGTAAAATTTTATTTAATTCGGCACGAAGGGCCCCTTAAACCTACACCTGGGTCGCAAGTCCCAGGCATTGTTTGCGCTCCTCTTCTTGAAATGCGATGGGCCCGGCACCCGCACTGTGAATCCATGGAATGCTAAGAAGCTTCGTCTCATTTTACAAATTACAAACACACGATGTAAAGTCGTGGGTAGCCATATTTTATCTCATTTTATTTCCTGCACTAAAGCATAAGGTCTTTTATCCATGAAAAAGGTAATTTCAAAACTCTTACGAGATGGCAACGCATTGGTGTTTGAAATATATTATTATTACATCTAAAGGCTAATTTATTTTATTAAAGTTATTAATCCTAGACTGTCTTGAAATAAGAAACTTGTTTCATATTCACGTAGTCTTTTGTCAATCACCGGCGAACTTTACAAAACCACATTTACAATGAGAATGCTAGAACTGACGCGCTGACTGCAACTGACAGAGAAGACATAAATAGATTCGATTATCATCAAATTGATGATTTAATGTAATATCATTTTCGCTGAGAACTTTAATTGATTTAGTAATACAAGATCCTTATCAACAAGGTTCATCACTTCGTATATATCTAAGATACCTATCAATTATATTTTTCATATTTTTATGAGAATGAAGAAAATCTGAAGATAAAATAAATTTATACATATTGAAAATAAATAAAAGTATTATAAATTAATAGTTAGTGTTCAGAACAGAACAAGTAATTCTATAGTAATTATAGAATAAGAATACTATACTAACCGTAGTAGCAGCAGGTTTGCATTTTATTCATCATGTCATAATTGCGATGGTATTGCTGCTAAATGCCTTCCTTAAGACATCCTTCTATATATCATCACACTCAACAAATGCGAACAGACAAACTTCCACTAATATTGCAACTTACTTACTACAATTATACATACTTGAGTTTCTTAGTGATTATTTTTTGCAATTGTTAATGAATTACTGCTCCCAATAGTGAGTATAGTGATTATTCCGCTGAATATTTCAGGGTACATTCGGTATAGTGATGTACCAGGCAGGAGTCATAAGGAGCGAAGCAGTACCCCCGGGCTGCAGGCACCAGCAGAGACGGACGTGAGCTATATTTGATTATTTCATTTATTGTTTAAACCGTTCTTGGACTCATAAAGCTAATAATAATAAATCAGCCTTAAGAGATTCTCCAGTATTATTAGTTTCTTATCTAAACCTTAATAATGTATAGTTTTAAGGTTTAATTTTATACTACTTACAATCAAATTATAGAAGTGGTTTATATTTTTTACACATCTATCAAGAGTTGTCTGACTAATAGTATTGGACCGTCTTTTTTATCTCTATACTCGTAAAATACTATGTAATACTTATCACAGAGCAATCGACTGGAAGCAGGTTGTGGATAAGTGATTAATAGTTATTTTTACGTGGGTAGAGCCGAATGCAAGAGCTAGGTTATATATATGTGGAATGAAAACTCATTAAAACTTCTGTTCGTCTTCAAAGCCTTTGAGTTGACTTAAAAGTGTCCGGATGCAAGAGACGGAAGCCTTCCAGCAGTTAATAGAAACAATAAAGGATTTGTTATAAACATATATACAGTTTGTTGATTTAAGTGTAAAATATAAAATTATTATTTGTATGAAAAAGTTTACAATTGAATATTAGATATTAACAAATTCCGGTTCCAATAAAGGGTAAAAATAATACAATTCAACGGAAAAAACTCATCCACTTCGGTTACCATCACGTGTGATATTGCCTCCAGGAGTTACTCGTATATAATTTAGTATATTTAAATAACTTTTTTCCCTTCGAAATGTTCAACACCCTCCCGCCATTAAAGGTCAGAAATTTATCAGAAAATTAAATGTATTCATGAGATATATGTTGTACAATTTCGACACAATATTATTTTTATTACATTAAATTCAAATATAGATTATGTTTTCATAGTTTTCCTTTAGGGCTGTGTCTAGTAATATCTACAGCGTGATATAAGATATTAATTGTAATTTATTTACACCTTTTATAGGTGGTAGAGCCTAGCTGTAGTTATCTGACTGCAGCTCGTATTGGGCTGGCTCGACCGGGGAAGTACCCCCCCCCCCCCCCACAGAAGATCGACGAGTAGTAACTAATCACTACAGGGCTCTACTTGATTTATGTAAGTCGTTTTAAATATAGTACCAAAATAAATTAAATAACTGTTATCCCTTCTCATTTAAATGATTCACAGAATTGAACCTCTAATTAATCCAGTCTTATATCAAATGAGTTTCAAGAAAACTCTCAGCTTAACAAATTAACATTCTCCAAGAGAGAAATGAACTCTGAGGAAAAGTGATGCTTTGAAGAGATTTACATTAAACTGGTAAACACACAGATACTGCTATACCTATTCATTATCCACTTCGCAACTTTCGTTATTAATACCTTTGGACTCTCAAAGTTTCTCTTTCAATAATAGATTTCTCTCAACTATTAGATAAAGTAATAATTGTTATCAAATTATATGAAATCAACCTCTACCATTATTTTTAGGTTATTAGGTCTTTATAAATATACAATATAGACGTTAAACAGTGCAGAGGTATACTTTTAAAACCAGAAATGTTGCATGTTTATAGATCTTTAAAAATTTATAATCTTTAAACGATTAGCAACACTGGAATAAATTGCCTAATAGTAATTTGATGACATAAGAAGGTCGTGACAAAAGCATAGCACAAGGATAATATGAAACACATTTAAATGATGTATTTATTTTCGTCTTTCTTTCTTCTCTTCCACAGTGACACAGTACAGGTTCCTAGATCAAAGAAAAGCTGTAGTCGAACTTGATGATGTTGACATTCAAGGTTCAATTCATTGATTTTTTTTTTCTAAACCTTTTTAATGTTTGCTATATAAAAAAAACTATGCTTTTATAAAATAGTTTAAATTTATTTTTTATGACGCACTTTGAAGACTAGTTTGAGAGTATTTTCTTGTTTCCGCTCAAAGAATCCACATTCATTCTCCAAAGATTTAGTGAAGTGAAGGCTCATTATTTTCATACAAATGGTCTTTACAAATTCTATACCTGAGACTTTCCTTTCTTTTGCAAACCTTATTTCAAAATCAGGTCACTATTTACTGAAGGTTTTATTTCTATAGATTGTTACTCTCAACGTGCTTCATTTAAAATATTTTATTATATACGTATTATTAAATTAATACCAAACGGAACTGGCAGAAGAACAGATAAACACCGAATTTGGTAAATGTGTCCTAAATAAAGATTTTATTGTAATTTTAGTAATAAGAGTAAATTAAAATATTTTAAATATTTTATTACTGGATGAAGGTATAAATAACTTAACAGCAGATGTGTTTTATAAAATATATAAACAAAGATTTTTTTAATTTTTTTTATATTATATTTAGTGAATGATAATACAATAATATATACTTTAATTTTTAAATAACATTCGTCTTAATAAATTTATTAGTTAATATAATACGTACACATTCCAATACTCAGTGCACAGAGCGTCATTAGGTACGGTGTGTTGAGAGGACAGGTTCAAGACACTCTTGGTAATGTAAAAAAAAAAGATATTTCTTTTTTTTTTATCTTTATTCATCCATTCTGTATCGTTAATACCTTTACCTATGCACCATCACTTACCTCATATAGCAATATTTATAGAAAATATGTATAAGTTCTAACACGTCTCCGTAACGATGTTTTATTACTGGAATAAAAAACATCTAATCGAAGTTATTTAAATTTTTTCACATTGTATAAGCAATTATACTTTATATAAATACAGTTTCCTTTGATTATATTTCATTCAAATTATATCCGCTTAATTGTAAATTGTAACTTATCATTCCCACTGTAGTAGAAGATAAATAAGAAAATAAATTTAAAGATTGTATTCTTTAGTTTGTGTGTTGATTTAAAAACATATAACAATCTCTATAGATGCTGGTAACTGCTGGAATAAACAGTTACTGTTACTCAGCTCTGGGTTAGGTTCTACTCTGTCAGGTACTGTCAGTATAGTCTAATAGTATATGGATTGCTTAAGATTGGAGGAAAGGAGGAATGGAGGAAAAGAAAGGTTACCATAATAGCTAATCGTACTTTACACCATAATACATAACATTACACTAAGATTATTACTACCAGTGTTAGAAGGTGTTGAAGTTACCAAAATATTGTAAAGTGATTTTTACAAAACTTTTTAAATTATGGATAGTTTATCATATAGTCATAATAGTCCATTTGCATTGTAATTATGTTATAACATGAACGAATGTGGCGTTGGGGACCGCCAACCAACACGCCATGTTCCGAACGGCGGGAGGTGGAGGACGGAGCTACAAATAGCTACGTGGAATGTAAGAGCAGGTATGGAACAGAAGATGAATGAATTATTAGATGTGATGGATGACAAAGATCTGGATGTTATTTGTGTGTCTGAGACCAAGCGAAAAGGCAATGATATGACCGATTTGCCTGGCAACCGGGTCGCTTTCTGGGCTGGGATTCCAGAGGGTGAGCGAGGTTGCCAAGGTGTAGGCGTGTTGTTGTCCTCTCGAATGGTTAGTGCAATGGTAGAATACAAGGCTATCAATCCGAGGCTTTTTTGGGTTCGCTTTAAGCTGGGGATAACAAGAGTATTCTTGCTGGGCGTTTATGCGCCAGTACCCTCAGCTAAGGTGAGCGAGCTCGAGGAGTTTTGGGAGAGTGTCAGGGATGTTCTAAGTAGTGTCAGAGATAATGAAAAATTGATAGTATGTGGAGATATGAATGAATGGGTAGGAACCGCGCGAAGTGGTACGAAAGCGTGCTAGGCAAGTACGGTGATAAGAGAGTAAATGAGGCTGTGAAGCTTATTTTGGAATTTTGTAAGGAGAGAAATTTGTTTGTGGCAAACACGATGTTTGATCACAAACAAATTCACATGTACACATGGGAGCGAGCGGAAGAAAGAAGTATAATTGATTTATTCCTAGTGGTTCAGCGTATACGAAGCCAAGTTATGGACACGAGAGTGTTTAGGGGTGCTGATCTGGGAACGGACCATTATCTAGTCGTTACTAGAATAAGAGGTCTGTTTGCAGGTTGGCGCAGCCGCACGACGTGCCATAGCTTGTAGTCGAATTATCGCATAAGAAGCTGGAAGCTTCAAGATCCACCAATCAGAGAGGAATATCAAGAAAGGGTTTCCAAGAAGCTTGAAAGCTGTGACTCTGGAAGTGAAAGTGCTGAAGTATGCTGGCAGAACCTTAGGAATGGTATAGTGAAAGTAGCGACAAAGGTATGTGGTAAAAGGAAAAGAGGTTTTAGTAAGAAGCGCGATGAATGGTGGGATGATGAAGTGAAAGACGCTGTGGAGTTAAAGAAGAAAGCATGGCTGGATTATAAAGCCTCGGGTAAGGATAAAAGTATGAGAGAGATAAGAAAAAGAGAGTACAAGCTGCAAAAGCACAAAACGAAAGCATTTATAAGGATGAAGCGTGAAAATTCTGAGAAAGAAAGGGATGAAAGGTTGACTAGCAACTTCCGGGAAAACACGAAGCTTTTCTGGCGAGAAGTTAGTGATTCCCGGGGTTGTTCAGTAACCTGTAGAATGAAAGGGGTGCTTTTGAAGAACGGTGAAATTTTAACCGAGCAAGCACACGTTTTGCAGCGGTGGGCGGAATTCTACAAGGAGACGTATGAATGTGAGGACGCCTCGGCCTCGAGTATCAGCGAAATGCTGAGTCCCGATGTAGCCGATGGTGAAATCAGTTTGGAAGAAGTGGAGCGCGTGATTCGAAGTCTGAAATGTGGTAAGGCTGCGGGAGCAGATGAAGTTACTGCCGAGATGATCAAATATGGTGGGCCACGCGTCTTAGACTTGTTCTGGCTTTTGTGCAATTTATGCTGGAAATCAGGAGAGGTCCCAGACGATTGGCGAGGTGCAGTCATCGTACCTTTGTATAAAGGCAAAGGTTCACAGATAGACTGTGCAAGCTATAGGGCTATCAGTTTGATTAGCTCGGGCGGTAAAGTTTATGCTAAAATATTAGGGAGAAGAATGCAAGAGAGATCTGAAAGGCTGTTGTGGGAGGCCCAAGGAGGTTTTAGACCTGGAAGAGGGTGTATAGATCAGATCTTTTCCCTCCGCATGATCACGGAAAAGTTTTTGGCCCTAAACCAAAAGGTTTTCTGTGCTTTTGTGGGTTTGGAAAAGGCGTTTGACAGGGTTGTGAGAAAGAAGTTATGGTAGATACTGCACCGATACAATGTGAACGGACCCTTGCTACAGGCTGTAAAGTCTCTTTACAGAGATCACTCAGCCTGTGTGCGAGTAGGAGCTGACATGTCGCCCTCGTTTGACATCCAGTTGGGTGTTAAGCAAGGTTGCGCTATGTCAGCTTGGTTGTTCAATTTGTATTTGGATAGTTGTCTCCAAGGCGTGAAAGACAGTGACATGGGAGTGAAAGTAGGTGACCCTCAAGTCAATTGCTTGCTATACGCAGATGATGCAGTGCTCATTGCATCATCAGAATGCGATCTGCAGGCATTGGTCACCACTCTGAAAGATGGGTGTGAAAATAATGGTCTAAACCTGAATGTAGATAAGACGAAGGTTCTGATATTTGAAAGAAATGAAGAAAGAACAGAAGATCAACGTGAATGGTAAGATAATAGAACAAGTGAATGAAGTGGTATATTTGGGAAGTATGTTTAGCAGAGACGGAAGATACGAAATGGATGTGGAAAGGCGTATTGCTGCCGGTAACAGAGTCAACGGTGCCCTGGCTGCATTGTTGAGACGGCGAAACGTCAGCATAGCTGCAAGTTTGGCTGTACACAATGCCAAGCCAAACGTGGGTAACACAGAAGAAGAATGTAAGAAAGATGAATGCTGTGGAGATGCGATCTCTTCGCAGAATATGCGGAGTCAGCCTAGCTGACCGAATCCGCAATGAAGAGATCCACAGAATGGCAGGTACTAGTGAAGATGTTACAGTGAGAATGAAGAAGAACGTGCTCAGGCGGTTTGGGCACGTCGAACGAATGAGTGATGAAATAATGGTAAAAAAGATTTATACAGGAAAAGTGAGTGGTAAGAGAGAAAAGGGGAGGCCTCGAGTGACCTTCGAAAACACTGTATCTATGATACTGGAGGAAGGTCACGTAAAAAGCATGAGGACCCCCCGAAGGGCATGTATGAAGAGGTTGATGTCTGTGGCCGAGGCGAAAGAGGTATGCAGGGACCGTAGCGTTTGGCGCTTCGTCGTCTCTGACTACCCCGCAAGGGATATGGCGTGAAGGTAAAATAAAAAAAATAAATAAATAAATAAATAAAAAATAATAGTCTATCAGGGTCGTTAGCAACAGCTAGTCGATACTATTATTACAAAAGGATTTAATTATAATGACTTTACAGGTGTCATTTATTCAAAGAAAAGCCTAGGTCTCAAATACTTACGTTGTGTGATAAGTTAATACAATTTAAAAGGATCTATGTGCCGCGTTACTTGTTACATTTTAAACAAACCTTTTTAAGATACCATTCCTTTATGACTTCCTTCGGCAGTATGCATAATGAAATCTCTGAACTCAAATTAGTAATTTGAACAATAACAACAAGACATAGTTCAGGTTTAAGCGTCTTTATTACCCAAACAAATTTATTCAACTATTACGGCCATCCATTAACTCCATTAAGTTGCACACTATTCAGGACTTTTATTGTGTTCTTGTGAGTGTAATTTCCTCTCAGCTCAAGTTGTATAAATATAAATAATTATCACACTGCAGTAATTATTTTCAAATTGTCCGCATCGATTCATTTACTTTGAACTTTGCTATGAAGTGAAGTGAGGTCATAGTTACTATTATAATTTACATGTTAAAGCTCTCAAGACATCAGTGTAGTAAAATTTAATATGTGTAAGGTATAGTTATCGCTTCATACTCTTAAATATTTCGTGTATTTCACTTTTATGCTTAAACTTGAATGTGCTATGAAATTACTTAATTCATTAATTTTCAATATGTATATACAATGAAGAATTAAAGAGATATCTACATTGAATATACTTGGCATAATACATGTGAAGACGTTGATAATGAAAACAACCAGACTTTAAATTCAATTCTTGTACAACGACGTTTTCAATGTGTGGCATACGACTCAATTGTCAAATTGTTTTAAGATTTCTGCCAAATTAAAATACTCCGTTATTTTTTTACTTCTACATATTTTTTAGAAGACTGTAGCTATTAATTCGTACACTAGCGTCGGCTTTGCTCTAGAAATATTTTTCATCAAATTACTTAAAGTATTTCTATATGAATATGAACAGCTGATTAGTGGGAACACAACTCACATTTGGAGTTGTCGGATAACTAGAGTTTGTATAAAATACAGAGGTATAAAGTATTGTAAGAGTAAAAGACTATTAGTACCTAAATAAGAATTGTTGATAGCAAATACAAGCAAATACGACAATATCCATAAAAAAATTGATTTTCCAAACTTGTCCTTGACAAAAGCAACTTTGGAACACATCTTTCGAAAACTTGAATGGTCAAACTACGGCATAAGAATAAATGGCGAAATGCTAAATCACCTTCGATTCGCGGACGACCTCATACTAATCTCCGACAACCCAAACCAATTACAAACTATGCTCAACCAACTTGCAAATGAAAGCCGAGAAGTAGGCCTGAAAATGAATCTGACGAAAACCAAACTGATGACAAACCGTACAAAAATAACCTTACTAGTCAACAATGATACAATCGAATACGTAGACGAATATACATATCTTGGGCAGACAATATCTCCATCAAAAGACACATCAAAAGAAATACAAAATAGAGTAAACGTAGCTTGGAAACGATATTGGGCTCTAAAGGAAATAACAAAAAACCAATCAATACCGATGAAGCTAAAATGCAAAGTATTTAACTCGTGCATACTTCCTACCATGACTTACGGCTGCCAGACATGGGCCGCAACGCTACAAAATATAAAGAAACTGCAAACATGTCAACACGGCATGGAAAGAAGTATGCTCAAAAAAGTTATCCGTGACAAAACTAAAACTATAGACGTATCTTACACCATTAAAAAGCTTAAATTGAAATGGGCGGGCTATTTGATCAGAGACAAAACAAACAAATGGGCAAAACAAGTGGCCGAATGGTACCCTAGAGAGGGAAAGAGAAAGAGAGGAAGACCAACAAAAAGATGGGATGAAGACTTAAGAGCGGCCACAGGTACAATGTGGAGAAGGAAAACCTACGATCGGGACTTATGGAAAGACTTGGGGGAGGCCTATGCTAAGGCAAAACAATCATTACCGGTGTCATAATTTAAAACTCTGTATACAAAATTTATGTTAGATTGTTAATAAAGGCTATTATTATTATTATTATTATTATATATATGTCGTACCGATCTGGAAATACCGCCGAAGGGAGTTTTTTCCACAAGCGAGTGGAACGTGGAAAAAATGTCCTTGAGAACCGCACAGTGGAGGATCGCCAAGCATCCAGGTGGTAAGTATGGTATTGGAGGCGATGGCGCGCTGTGCGGTGATGAAATTCGGCGGCAGGCATCAGATCGAATAGTTCTTCAGGCTTACAAAGATCTTTTATTTTCATTTAGATAATATATTCATCAACTCAACGTAAAATACTGCGTTGTCTGAAGCCTTCACTCACAGAGGTAAATCTATATTAATAATTTCAATTAAAACTTCGTGTCAATAATAAAACATAAAAAAATAAAAATTTCAAATCGCCAACATGTATCCGTAAAATACGGATTGTCGAGTATTTTCTTAAATTCTAATGACGATGACAGACGAATCGCAGTCGCCATTTTGGACGCTAGCGAAACGTCACTGACACCGGAGGCCATCTTGATTTCGCTAATCAAAGCTATAACTACAATAATCTACCAACATTGTGTAAAATATTAATAAATTCATACTTGTGTAGTTTAATACATCATATTTAGTAGTTTAATTTTGAAAACTATGAAAATTATGAAAACTTCCTCAGATTTTAATGTTGGAATATAATATATTCAATTGGAAATATTCAAATTATAATATTTATTTTTATTTATTATTTATTGTATTAATATACATAGACAATATCGTTTTCAGCTTTTTAGTTTATATAATACATTCCTGCTAAACTGGCTACATATAAGAATTATCCTAATACAGAAAGCTTTATAGAGAGCTTTATACTTCATGAAAAATATTAGGGAATAACCTATTGAGAGTCTTAGTAAAAGAGATAAGAGGGAACATGTGTTATCTGATTATCTGATGGCTTGTTATGATCATGGATGATGTTTTTATTTAGTGAGATAGACCGAAATATTAACGCCCATATATTATTTCAATTTATTTTAAAAAGTATTTTATACGGACTTTATTTAAAGGTATTTTTTTTTTATTATAATTTTGTAGAATTGATGCTCATTCTAATGTGTGAAGTATAAAATTGTTAATTTGTGTCTGTTTCAACTCCTTTAACATCAAGAAATTAAGTTTTACATCTCTAAATGCAAAGTATATTTAATATTTTACGAACTGTAGTTCCATTATGTATTTGCTTACATAATGGAACTACAGTTCGTAAATTATTATAATTAGTTTGTAAATAAGAAAACTAATCGTGAAAGTTGTAAACCTCTATATATGAGTTAAAAGTAAATGATATTAAGATATATGCTTTATTGTACATTTGAAAAAGAGAATCTCTCCTTACAAGATAATAATTGCTTTGAAATAAAATGCAATTAAATGGTTTTTCAAAACTGCATATATATTGAAATATTCTTTTATGGATATATCTAATATATCTTTTATGGATACATTAGGGGGACTAAAGTTTATCCCAAAATTTGTCCTTTTTTGTCATAGAAATATTATGAAAATGTAAAATAGCTTTTCCGTTTCGTAAACAAGAATTGTATTCAAAGTCATTGTCTTCATAAAATATAATATTTTAATTTCATTTGGTGCCTAAGATTTTTACAAGAACATTTAATTAAGCGATAGAGGATTTGTTAACTTTTTGTCATGTCTTCGTAAGGATCTTTTCATTAAGAAAATTGGGTAAAATATTACATCGAGCAGGACAATAACAATTGTAGACCCTGGGAAACTACCACTTATGTAGCGTACACTAAAATAAGGGTTTATTGAAAAGAAGTCAGGTTAAAAGAACAGGTTAGATCTCTTTACTTGTGGATTATGTTTATATTTTTATTTTTTTTATAGTACACCAAGCATATAATATTGTTGATTTTTATTATGTAAATAGTAAGAAGAAAAATAAATTGGTGTTTAATTATCCTGTTGTTGGAATCATCTAGACCAGTGGAGGGGGAGCCCTATATAAGCCGGTACAGAACATTGGAACGGACACTTTTTTTCCGCGTTTCGAATCGGCAACATATCGTTTAGAAAATACGTCGTTACTCTGCCCATTTTTAGTGCGGTTTCTTTTTCTGTGTTAGATTCATTTATTTCCTATTTGTGTATTGTGAATGTTGTAAATAAATAATTTGATTGTTAAGCACGTCACGTGCGGTTCTTTCTTTTTTAAAAAAAGCCACTGCTGATCAGGTTTCGAAGATCAGAAGTGGGATTCTTACTTTTCGTCCACACTTGTTTTGGCCTGCTGGTGTTTCGTTTTTTTTTTCCAAGTACCCTTTAGTTTTGTGTGTCAGTGTTATATTTTTTAGTTTTGTGTGTCAGTGTTATATTTTTCTTTTGTTTACGTTTGTTTTAGTGTGATTCATGGTACCCTCCTTTAGTTTTGTGTCGGTATTATATTTTTTTTTGTTTACGTTTGTTTTAGTGTGATTCACAGTATCCTCATTTCGTTTTAACGTGTCAGTATTATCTTTTTCTTTTGTTCACATTTGTTTTTGTGTGATTTACGGCATTAGTAGCGAATACCCACTCCTTTCAAACTTTGGTTTTCGTTTCTTCTCGGCAAAATGTCTGACCGCGAACGCGTTCGAAGCCGCAGTAATCGTGATTCGTGCCGCAATAGTCGTAATGGGCAGAGTACTCAGAGTAGGTCTCGCGAGAAATCGATGGACGATAATAGCATGCTGAGGCTCGAGCTGAAAGCAATGCAATCCCGTCTAAAGGTGTTAGAAACGAAAACTAGTGCATCACCCTTGCCGGGTCCATCGTGCGATAACGTGTTGCAACATTCGCGTGGACATAAAGAAACTCGTAGGTCACATACGTCGGTACGCCAACGTAGTCGCGATGGAACCGATCGTCAGTTGGCGTATGTGATAGGGCATCGCGACGCTTGTTAACTCCACTACAAGACCCCGATGGGTCCCCGCGACCGTCGAATTACCGCGTTTCACGTATCAACTATCACCATCGAGGCGACGCTCAATTTCGCCTTTTCCTACACCTGCGACCCGCAGCCGTCGCCGCAGATCGCGTTCTCGTTCAAACACGTTGCCGTTAGGGTCGTCGAATAATAAAGCCGAGCGTTCGGATGGACCTTCAGATGAAGCAAAGGTTTCTATGGCTGATAGTATTGCATGTGCGATTCGTTCCATCGGTGCGGTAACGAAATTGTCCCAGAATTATTACATCTCAAATTTGGATCCGGACTTGCACAATATCGATGATTGGTGCGTAGAGGTAGACCGCGCAAAGGAGTTAAACGGTTGGAGTGACTTCGAATGTCTCTCGCGCATAGGAAATTGCTTAAAGGGTGACGCGAAGTCTTGGCTCGATGAATGGGTATCCAGTGATCGTAGCTGGACCAATTTCAAAAAGGGATTATGTCCGAAGATACCAGATTTTGCGGGTATATTATTTGATGTCATGACAAAGAATCTGATAACTATCCCACGTACGCGGAATATGTGCGCCGCTCGTTGCTTCGTCTGCGCATAGTGAAGGGTTTAAGCGACGAGCTTACTTCGGCAATAGTAATTCGCGGCATTACCGATCCGAGTATTAGGGCTTCAGCCACTAACGCAAAATTATTGCCGAACGATTTAGTAGAGTTTGTCTCCATATACATCAAGCCGAATCCAAGCATTACATCAAAGACAGGCGTACGTCCGGATTCGGGAAACCCGATCTCAGGTATACGCAATACGGAAGTGTCTCGCAAACGCAAGCTCGGTGATGTAAGGTGTTTTTCGTGTAGACAACTAGGCTATAGGCAGGCTCAGTGTACCAAAAGACCTTGGATCGAGCAACCGTTGGGAGGTGCATCGACCAACGTACCGTCACCTAGATACGTACCGGCCAGACCGGAGCCATGCTCTTACTGTAAAAAGCCGGGTCACAAGGTCGAGACTTGTTTTGCAAAGCAGCGATCAGAAGCCGCCAACAAGGACGCAAACAGCGTAAATTTTTGCGTCACGCGTGTTCAAACAGGGATGTCGTAGCAGCGGTTATACAGGGCGTATCGGTCGACATCTTAATCGATAATTAATTATCTTAATCTTCGTCATTGCTTAAACATTTCCAATGCTCGCTAACGCCCGCGATACGGATATTGAAAGGATTAGGAAGTCAGGAAATAGAAAGTACCTTTTATGTCACGTTGACAATTGAGTTTGACGGTTTGATCCTTGATGTAGATCTATTTGCGGTTCCTGACGAGTATATGAATACGCCGGTGATTATAGGGACGGATGTCTTGAATAGGGACGGCGTCAAATACTTCCGAACCAAAGACTGTCAGGTGCTTACGAAAGCCATTGATAAACCGGAAACAGTAATGAACGTCCACCCAGAGGCTTCAATTCCAATCAACACGCCTCTAGTGAGAGAAAATTTAGACCGCTTGCTAGGTATTATCAATAAGTATTCTCGGTACTTTATTTCCGCCCAATGCCCAATGAACTGTGAATACGGGGTGTATGTCAATTAAACTCAACACCAACGCTCCAGTATATTATCGACCGTATCAGCTGTTACAAGCTGAAACTATTCGCGTACGCGGCATAATCAAAGATCTGCTAGACAAACAGATTATAAAAGAATCTGAATCTGACTACGCAAGTCCGATCTTGTTCGTCAAGAAGAAAGACGGGTCAGATAGGATGTGCGTAGATTACCGTAAGCTTTAATGAGATCACCATTAAAACGATTGCTTGGATCGATTGGGTCACAATAAATATTTCACCAGTCTTGACATGGCAACAGGTTTCCATCAGATCCGACTAGATCCTAAGTCTGTCCCACTCACGGGTTTTGTCACGCCAGAAGGGCATTACCAGTACCTTAAAATGCCTTACGGACTGGCAAATGCCCCAGTCGTCTATCAACGTATTATCACTAAAACCCTTCGCGAATTTATAAATTCTGGAGACATCATTGTCTACATTGACGACATTTTAATTATGAGCAAGACCATTGATCGGGGTTGAGATTCACTGCGAAAAGTGCTTGATGCGTTGACAACAGCTGGTTTTTCTATCAACTTGAAGAAGTGTTCGTTTCTAGCCACCTCCATAGAATACTTGGGCCGAACCATCAGTGAAGGTCAGGTTAGGCCGAGCCATCAGAAAGTTCGGGCGCTGATCAACTCAGTTGAACCTAAAAATGTTCAGCAAGTTCGGCAGTTTATGGGCTTAGCTAGCTATTTTAGACGATATATCGCTGGGTTCGCTCAGAAGCCCACTTACATCGCGGCGCTTACTAAAAAGGGGGTAGATTTTCATTGGGGTGCGGAACAACAAGCTGCTCGTCGGTACATCATGGACTGTCTCACGAGTGAACCGGAAATCCATACGGATGCGAGTTCTATTGGATATGGGGCCGTTATGATGCAGGTTCACGCGGGTAATCACAAGCGGGTGGTATCTTACTTTAGTAGATTGACCCGGGGGGCTGAAAATAAATACCACTCGTATGAGCTCGAGACCCTCGCTGTAGTGAAGGCTTTACAATACTTCCGTCACTACCTGGTGGGAGTGCGCTTTACCGTGGTTACCGACTGTAACGCACTAAAGCTTACTCAACGTAAGAAAGATCTCTTGCCTACAGTGACTCGGTGGTGGGTATATCTTCAGGATTTCGATTTCGGCCTGGACTATCGCAAGGTATATATCAAGATTTTGGTTTTTTATCTCCTAAAAATCAACGAACGGCTTCTTTATTTATTTATTATAAATTATTAAATAAAACTTAAACATTTAAAGACCGAGAAGATTCATAAATTATATTGTATATGTCATTTATATAATTTCAAATTAATTTATGGTATTTTTTTAATAAATCTTTAAAACTAACTCCTTAGTTAACTGTAATTCATGAATCCAACCAGTATGTGTCTATTAATATCAATAGTTTTCTATCAAATCCTTTGAGAGTAATCAAGTAAAGTTTTAACCGGAGCTGCGAGGACAGATTACAGAAAAGTTAAAAAAGTTAAAGCGTGACCCATGTTGATTAAATAACTGACTAGTAACTTCTCATGTTCCACAATTACTGTGTTACATTAATAAAGATTAATTTAATTTTATATACTCGTAGAAGAAAAATAAATTAAAATTTCGTTTATATTTACAATTATTTCAAACGGTACATAATGTACCTCAGAAGATAACATTGAATAGAAATAAAATTATCCGGAACAATATTCAATTAACCACAATATTGTTGTGACGGAGTAAATCAAATTGTAATACAATCAAAGCAATACATAAGAGTAACAATCATTGCTGTTCCGATACTATCGATTTATTCCTTTGTATATTGACCATACTTAGCGTCTGCATTGAAATTTATAAAACGTATTTTATTTATGATTGAAAGTAAACAAATAAACGAAATAATTAATATTTGTATAGTTTAATGGATCATATGCATTAGTTTAATTTTGTAAACAAGTATCATGAAACATTGAAATCTAATTAACTGATTATTCCTCGTGTAATTCATTCGTATTCTTTATAATACCAAATCAAATCTTTGGTATTATAAATAGTATTACAAAATAGAAATCAGTATAATAAAATTCCTTATTAGAGAAACACACGAAATTATCTTTTGTTACTTACAACATATTACAACAATTTAGTCCGCACTTATATAAATAAAATATTCATTATACCTTTGACAAATTTACAATCAATAAGGATAACAAAGAATTAAAACAATGTTATTTGTATTATATAAAATAACTATTGATTAAATAAAAAAATATATATTTTTTTTTGCGGGTAGATGTGAGTACATGAACATCAAAATTTTTAGCTATCTTTACTTAATTATTAAAAATTCGTTTATTAATGATTAACAGTCTCTTTATGTATTATTATTAAATATTAAACTAATTCTACACTACCTGGCAATAAAACACAACTTTCTCCCAGTAATCTTCTTTATTAACTAAAACTAAAATGGATCTACATAGTCAAGTGACAAAGAACATGGATGACATTATAAAAATGTTTGAGTCCAGAATGGATAGCTTTGATAAAGCACTCACACAATCACTTGTCACTAATAAACAGCAACCTCAGAACAACACTTTTAGTGATATTTCTGCACTGGCCAATGACTATTCCATCTTTAAAGACCTGGTTTGGAAGGCGCTCTCCATGTTACAAAACCAATTACAGCTGCTCTCTGCCGGTTTTGATAGGCATGAGGTATTCTATCGCCGAAAGGTTCTCCTATTTCATGGCATCACTGAAACCACTAATGAGAACGCTGTGATGGCCGTAAATGATGTCATAAAAAACTTAAATTTGAGTTGCTTTAAAATCTCCCACATTGATATTTGTCATCGTTTGGGTGTGAAGAAAGAAAAACCCAGGCCAATACTTGTACGGTTCACTACCTTAAAGCAGAGATCTGAAATCTGGAATTCAAAAACTTCTCTAAAAGGTTCCGGAGTTACAATTTCTGAGTTTTTAACAAAACCCAGACAGGAGGTCTTTGCGGAAGCAAGACGGCACTTCGGTATCAGAAGCTGTTGGACTGCTGACGGTATCATCATTGTTTCCTTGCCAGACAAGAGCCGCAAGAGAATCCAAAATATAAAGGAGCTGCAAACTAATGGCTACTTCTTCTTCACTTGATACCGCGCAGGAACATAAGACGAGACCCCGACGTGTGCCCAAAAAGTAGTTAAGTAGTTTTATTGTTTTAATTATTTTTTTTTTACATAGCTTTGTATACATTTTCATTACTTTTCTTAATGATTTTAAATATTTCATGGTGACAGTTGTTATTAATTACTGTCAATGTTATATTAGTGTAGCTTATATAAATTTTCTTTTAGTAATGTTGCCATAGTTAAACGGTGTTTATAGTTTATAAAAAGAATTTTATCTGTTATTGGATTATTAATTTAGAACTTTTTCATGATGTATGGTTATGTTCACTTTTACTTTTTACAATGGGCATTTCTTTGTTTGTTGTTTTAATTTTTAATTTTTGTTTTTTTTTCTAACATTTATAATAATGATACTTTGTTTCTTTTTTTTTAAATAATTGCTTGATGATTTGTATCACAAATTTTGCCTGGTAGTATGAGATTTTATAAGTGACGTATTGAAAAACTTTGATATTTTTTTAGATTTTATATTTTATAGTATTTAGAAACACATTTATATTTAATTTTAATTTTAAATATATTATTATATTGTTATTTTATTCTTATATATTATTTTTATCATTATATTATTATATTATTGTTATATATGTCCAATTTATCTATCTTAAATATAAATGAGGATTATTTTTCACGCTCCTCTCCTTTTGTAAGTTAATGGTACATAAATAAATAAATAAAATAAATAAATAAGATTAATGGTAGATATAGTAATGTATAACTAAACATATCATTTTATAATTCCCTCCAAAGCACAGTAACTTCATTTTTATTCTTAAAATCGAAACGCCATGAAATATAAACAATAAATAAATAAATTAAAAATATATTCCTGTTTATTAATAATAAGATTGTTTATAAAATTTGACCAAAAGCGGTGTCGAACTATAACTTTTTACACTTTGATTAATTTATTTTTACATCTTTTTCAGTGCCCATACATTCATAGATTTGACCGAGATGAGAATATCTTATTTATTCTTCTGTGTTAGCGAGCAACTCGCAATATTCAATATTATATTGTTGGAATCATCTAGACCAGTGGAGGGGGAACCCTATATAAGCCGGTGCAGAACATTGGAACGGACACTTTTGTTCCGCATTTCGAATCGGCAACATATCGTTTAGAAAATACGTCGTCACTCTGCCCATTTTTAGTGCGGTTTCTTTTTCTGTGTTAGATTAATTTATTTCCTATTTGTGTATTGTGAACGTTATAAATAAATAATTTGATTGTTAAGCACGTCACGTGCGGTTCTTTTTTTTTTTAAAAGGCCACTTCTGATCAGGTTTCGAAGATCAGAAGTGGGATTCTTACTTTTCGTCCACACTTATTTTGGCCTGCTGGTGTTTCGTTTTTTTTCTTTTTTTTCCAAGTACCCTCACTTTAGTTTTGTGTCAGTGTTATATTTTTCTTTTGTTTACGTTTGTTTTAGTGTGTGTTTCGTTTTTTTTTCCAAGTACCCTCACTTTAGTTTTGTGTGTCAGTGTTATATTTTTCTTTTGTTTACGTTTGTTTTAGTGTGTGTGTGTTTCGTTTTTTTTCCAAGTACCCTCACTTTAGTTTTGTGTCAGTGTTATATTTTTCTTTTGTTTACGTTTGTTTTAGTGTGATTCACGGTACCCTCCTTTACCTTTGTGTCGGTATTATATATTTTTTTTGTTTATGTTTGTTTTAGTGTGATTTACAGTATCCTCATTTCGTTTTTACGTGTCAGTATTACCTTTTTCTTTTGTTCACATTTGTTTTTGTGTGATTTACGGCATTAGTAGCGAATACCCACTCCTTTCAACTTTGGTTTTCGTTTCTTCTCGGCAAAATGTCTGACCGCGAACGCGTTCGAAGCCGCAGTAATCGTGATTCGTGCCGCAATAATCGTAATGGGCAGAGTACTCAGAGTAGGTCTCGCGAGAAATCGATGGACGATAATAGCATGCTGAGGATCGAGCTGAAAGCAATGCAGTCCCATCTAAAGATGTTAGAAACGAAAACTAGTGCATCACCCTTGCCGGGTCCATCGTGCGATAACGTGTTGCAACTTTCGCGTGGACATAAAGAAACTCGTAGGTCACATACGTCGGTACGCCGACGTAGTCGCGATGGAAACCGATCGTCAGTTGGTGTATGTGATAGGGCATCGCGACGCTTGTTAACTCCACTACAAGACCCCGATGGGTCCCTGCGACCGTCGAAATAACGCGTTTCACGTAGCGTGCGCCAACTATCACCATCGAGGCGACGCTCAATTTCGCCTTTTCCTACACCTGCGACCCGCAGCCGTCGCCGCAGATCGCGTTCTCGTTCAAACACGTCGCCATTAGGGTCATCGAATAATAAAGCCGAGCGTTCGGATGGACCTTCAGATGAAGCAAAGGTTTCTATGGCTGATAGTATTGCATGCGCGATTCGTTCCATCGGTGCGGTAGCGAAATCGTCTCAGAATTATTACATCTCAAATTTCGATCCGGACTTGCACAATATCGATGATTGGTGCGTAGAGGTAGACCGCGCAAAAGAGTTAAACGGTTGGAGTGACTTCGAATGTCTCTCGCGCATAGGAAATTGCTTAAAGGGTGACGCGAAGTCTTGGCTCGATGAATGGGTATCCAGTGATCGTAGCTGGACCAATTTCAAAAAGGAATTCAAACCATTGTCTGAAGATACCAGATTTTGCGGGTATATTATTTGATGTCATGACAAAGAACTCTGATAACTATCCCACGTACGCGGAATATGTGCGCCGCTCGTTGCTTCGTCTGCACATAGTGAAGGGTCTAAGCGACGAGCTTACTACGGCAATAGTAATTCGCGGCATTACCGATCCGAGTATTAGGGCTTCAGCCACTAACGCAAAATTATTGCCGAACGATTTAGTAGAGTTTGTCTCCATATACATCAAGCCGAATCCAAGCATTACATCAAAGACAGGCGTACGTCCGGATTCGGGAAACCCGACCTAAGGTATACGCAATACGGAAGTGTCTCGCAAACGCAAGCTTGGTGATGTAAGGTGTTTTTCGTGTAGACAACTAGGCCATAGGCAGGCTCAGTGTACCAAAAGACCTTGGATCGAGCAACCGTTGGGAGGTGCATCGACCAACGTACCGTCACCTAGATTCGTACCGGCCAGACCGGAGCCATGCTCTTACTGTAAAAAGCCGGGTCACAAGGTCGAGACTTGTTTTGCAAAGCAGCGATCAGAAGCCGCCAACAAGGACGCAAACAGCGTAAATTTTTGCGTCGCGCGTGTTCCAACAGGGATGTCGTAGCAGCGGTTATACAGGGCGTATCGGTCGACATCTTAATCGATAGCAGTTTGACTATTTCGCTAATATCTTCGTCATTGTTGAAACATTTCTAATGCTCGCGTACGCCCGCGATACGAATATTGAAAGGGTTAGGAACTCAGGAAATCGAAAGTACCTTTTATGTCATGTTGACAATTGAGTTTGACGGTTTGATCCTTGATGTAGATCTATTTGCAATTCCTGAAGAGTATATGAATACGCTGGTGATTATAGGTGCGGGATGTCTTGAATAGGGACGGCGTCAAATACATCCGAACCAAAGACTGTCAGGTGCCTACGAAAGCCATTGATAAATCGGAAAGAGTAATGAACGTCCAACCAGAGGCTTCAATTCCAATTAACACGCCTCTGGTGAGAGAAGATTCAGACCGCTTGCTCGGTATAATTAACGAGTTGTCTCAGTACTTTATTTCCGGAACTGCTCAATCAATTGTGAATACGGGGTGTATGTCAATGAAACTCAATACCAACGCTCCCGTGTGTTATCGACGGTATCAGCTGTCACTATGTGCTGAAACTATTCGCGTATGCGGCATAATCAAAGATCCTCGAGTCGTTACACCGGAAAGTCATTACACCGGAAAGTCGTTACACCGGAAGGGCATTACCAGTACCTTAAAATGCTTCATGGAGTGCCCCAGTCGTCTGTCAACGTATCATCACTAAGACCCTTAGCGAATTTATAAATTCTGGAGACATCATTGTCTACATTGACGACATTTTAATTATGAGCAAGACCGTCGTTCGGGGTTTAGATGTACTGTTCAGATGTACTTGATGCGTTGACGACGGCTGGTTTTTCTATCAACTTGAAGAAATGTTCGTTTCTAGCCACCTCAATAGAATACTTGTACCGAACCATCAGTGAAGGTCAGGTTAGGCCGAGCCATAGGAAAGTTTGGGCGCTGTTCGACTCAGCTGAACCCAAAAATGTTAAGCAAGTTCGGCAGTTTATGGGCTAGGGCTAGGATTTAGCTAACTATTTTAGACGATATATAGCTGGGTTCGCCCAAAAGGCCTCTTGCATCGCGACGCTTACTAAAAAGGGGTTAGATTTTCATTGGGGTGCGGAAGAACAAGCTGCTCGTCAGTATATCATGGATTGTCTCACGAGTTAACCGGTGCTGGCAATCTATGATTCCTCATTGATGGTAGAAATTCATACGGATGCGAGTTCTATTGGATATAGTGCTGTTATGATGCAGGTTCACGCGGGTAATCGCAAGCTGGTGGTATTTTACTTTAGTAGATTGATCTAGGGGGCTGAAAATAAATACCACTATACGAGTGGTAGCTTGAGACCCTCACTGTAGTGAAGGCTTTACAATACTTCCATCACTACCTGGTGTGAGTGCGCTTTACCGTAGTTACCGACTGTAACACGCTAAAGCTCACCCAACGTAAGAAAGATCTCTTGCCTAGAGTGGCTCGGTGGTGGGTATATCTCCAGGATTTCGAATTAGGCCTGGACTATTGCAAGGGTAGCCTCTTACCCCATGCTGAGTTTCTAAGCCGGAATCCAGTCAATGTGTGCACGGTTCAGAAGCCATTGAGCTGGGCGCAGGTTGCTGGCTTCCGACGAAGAAACTCAGGCCCTTATTCAGAGGTTGACCGATGGGCAATTATAAGCGAGTCGTTATATTGTCAAAAAGGACGTCCTCTATGTCAAGATCCAACACACGGGTGAAAACCCCAGACTCTGTTACTTTGTTCCAAAAGGTCACAGACTTAGCCTTCTGCGCGTCTTCCACGACGAGCATGGTCATAATGGGGTGGATAAAAATCTTGATCTACTTTTGAAACACTTCTGGATTCCGGGGTTAAGAGCTTTTACGAAGAAGTATATTTGGCATTGTGTAACATGCCTATCCCATAAAAAAAATCCCTCGTGCCCCTTTACAGCCCATCCATTCGTAGGAAAAGTCAGAAACACATTCTAAAACTGTCCATCTGGACACATTAGGCCCTTTCCCTGTACTTGATGGCTATCGTCATGTCCTAATAGCCGTAGATGCTTTCTCGCAATACTTCTTATTGTATCCAATGTACCGACAAGACGCAGAGGAGCTTAAGATACACTACACGAATATAATATCTTTGTTTGGGACCTCTAAGTTAGTTGTTGCCGATCGAGGGCGCATGTTCCAAAGCACCGAATTTCAAGGCTGGATTGAAAATATGGGGTGTGACATCACACCAGAGATGCATCAATCCAATGGGCAGGTGGAACGTTACTGCCGCACTGTTCGCAACATGGTTCGCATTGAATGGAATCATAGGCAGCAAAAATGGCCGGCAGTCATGTGGAAATTGCAACTGATCCTGAACATAACAAGCACAAGACTACCCAGCACTCAGTGAGTGAGTGAGTTTTTTTTTTTCTTTTTTTTTGCTTTGCCCTATTTATTGATACATACCATAGCCTTTATTTCTATTTCATGTTGTGATAAGAATCCCTCCTAGTTATAGGGTAGGTATGTTGTTTTAGACTAGAATTAGTGCTCACCTTGGAGGTATATCGGGTGTTGCGCTATTCTAGTAAACTTGTCAGTATGCTGGTTTTAGGGCTGAGTATGGGGTATAGGCTAGGCTGGAATTAGCGTTAGCCTTGGAGGTATATCGGGCGCGCTATTCTGGCATTCGATTGGGTGGTTTAGGCTGGAATTAGCGTTAGCCTTGGAGGTATATCGGGCGCGCTATTCTGCCATTTGAGTTGATGGGCTAGGCTGGAATTAGCGTTAGCCTTGGAGGTATATCGGGCGCGCTATTCTGGCATTCGATTGGGTGGTTTAGGCTGGAATTAGCATTAGCCTTGGAGGTATATCGGGCGCGCTATTCTGGCATTCGACTGGGTGTTTTAGGCTAGAATTAGTGTTAGCCTTGGAGGCAGATCGGGCGCACTGTTCTGGTATTCGATTGTTTGGTTTAGGCTGGAATTAGTGTTAGCCTTGGAGGTAGATCGGGCGCACTGTTCTGGTATTCGATTGTTTGGTTTAGGCTGGAATTAGTGTTAGCCTTGGAGGTAGATCGGGCGCACTGTTCTGGTATTCGATTGTTTGGTTTAGGCTGGAATTAGTGTCAGCCTTGGAGTTAGATCGGGCGCACTGTTCTGGTATTCGATTGTTTGGTTTAGGCTGGAATTAGTGTTAGCCTTGGAGGTAGATCGGGCGCACTGTTCTGGTTGTTGGCAGGCATAGGCTAGATTGTGAAAGGGTGGTCGGTTCATATAAATGGATGTTCTACGCCTAGTGTGCATAGGAACAACTTTAGGTTTTTGACCTATAAGGGGCTAGTTCTGGTTCTGATAGCCGTAATTATTAAATGTTTTTTTTCCCTGTAGTAGATTTTCTGGTTTTTCCTTTCTTTGTTATTACAGATGTAGACAATCAAAGAGATGAGTTAGCTCTTGATGATGACCATGTTTCTGGGGTGGACGACGACATTGAGCCATAGACCGGTCCTTCTGGAATACAGAGACACGCTGAATCGAGTGCTGCTAAAACTACGAACGAAGAGAGTCCCGTACCCTCCGCACCAATACCAGACACAGACCTGTGCTGTTGACAGCAATTAAGACAAAGAAAACATGGAGCCCGGGGTCGGTCTCACTATCAGGAAAGGCCGTGTTGGAATCATCTAGACCAGTGGAGGGGGAACCCTATATAAGCCGGTGCAGAACATTGGAACGGACACTTTTGTTCCGCATTTCGAATCGGCAACATATCGTTTAGAAAATACGTCGTCACTCTGCCCATTTTTAGTGCGGTTTCTTTTTCTGTGTTAGATTAATTTATTTCCTATTTGTGTATTGTGAACGTTATAAATAAATAATTTGATTGTTAAGCACGTCACGTGCGGTTCTTTTTTTTTTTAAAAGGCCACTTCTGATCAGGTTTCGAAGAATATTGATATGCTAAATATAGGTTGCCTTTTCAAGTGCTTTCAATAATTTAATATTAAAAGTCACGTCTCACAAGTCAAAGACGTTCGAAGCTATTGTTGAGATGCAATAACTCCAGAGAAGTTATATATTATTATTAAAAAAACGTGATAAATAAAATAATTGCATGCACAGAAGACCGACGTGTAGTAACCAAATTCATTTGGTTATGTTCCGTCGGTGAGTGAGAGAATCCGGAAGCCCAACTCCCCCCCCTGCCAAACATGATAGCGATGCCTCCAAAAAATATACCCCAGGAGGGTACCGGCTTTGATGAAGCCGGGGACCCCCTCCCCGAGCAAAATCGGGGGAATGATCCTCGGATTTTGCTCGGGCTGCCCGTCGTATCTGGGGCGGGCAAAGTATCGCCTTTTGTGTTTTCTGAGGGCAAACGACGGCAAACAGCGGCACCCCGCTCCACTCTAGATGTGGACTTTTGCAACATCCGGGGGTTTCACTCGAACCTAAACGCCGTCCACTACCACCTTGAGACGGCGCAGCCGGCCTTGTTGTTTTTGACGGAGACGCAGATATCTCAACCTAGCGACACAGCGTACCTGTCATACCCCGGGTATAAACTAGAACATCATTTTATACCACACGCCGGGGTATCTGTGTTCGTAAGGGAGGATATCTGCTACCGTCGCCTTCAGGTTCTTGAAGGTCAGGACCTGTCTGTACTCTGGCTACGCGTGGGCATGGACGACCATGTCAGAGTCTACGCGTGCCTCTACAGGTCCCATAGTGGTAATGCAGAAACGGATCAACTCTTGGGCCATGTTCAGGCGAAGATTGACGATCTGCTTTCACAGACTCCCTCCGCCGAAGTCGTAGTCTTCGGGGACTTTAATGCGCACCATGCCGATTGGCTAGGGTCACGTGCCACCGACTACGCGGGCAGATCTGTGTTTGACTTTGTTCTGGGAAATGGTCTGTCCCAGCTGGTAAAGACGCACACTCGTCTACCGGACGTGGACAGCCACACGCCCTCTTTGTTGGATCTTCTGCTGACTACACGTCCAGAAAAGTACCAGATCACTGTCGAGGCTCCCTTAGGTTCCTCTGATCACTGTCTGGTACGGAGTGTAGTGCCCATTCGACGTCCTGATCGCACAAGACCTGCGACTCGACGCGTTTGGCACTACAAGTCAGCGGATTGGGATGGAATGCGGTCCTTTTTTGCATCCTACCCATGGGGGCCGATTTGTTTCCCTTCCAATGATCCTAGTGACTGCGCTGCGGCTGTAGCTGATGTGATACTTCAGGGCATGGAACTATTTGTACCAAGCTCTGTGGTACCGCTTGGCGGCAGATCGCGGCTTTGGTTTGATGCGTCTGTCAGGGCTGCAGCAGCTGGCAAACGGCAGGCTTATCGAGCTTGGGCTAATGCGTTAGTCACTAAGGATCCGAACTCTAGAGTTCTGAAGAGGAAATACAACCGCGCCTCCAGATTCTTCAAACGGCAAATCGCTAGAGCAAAGTTTAAGCATGTCGTCAAAATTGGGGATCAGCTGGCAAAGTACCCGCCTGGCACGCGCAAATTCTGGGCGCTTTCCAAGGCCACTCTGGGCAACTTTAGCCAGCCTTCCCTACCGCCGTTGCACATGGGGAATGACTCTCTAGCCCACACGGCAAAAGAGAAAGCCGATCTCTTGGGCACTCTTTTCGCCTCCAACTCGACTTTGGACGACCAAGGAAAGTCACCGCCTATCATCCCGCGGTGTCAGAGTTCAATGCCGGAAATAGTTTTTCGCCAAAAAACTATCAGGCAGTCTCTATTTTCCTTGGACGTTAATAAGTCGAGTGGGCCGGATGGCATTTCTCCATTAGTGCTACGAACGTGTGCCCCTGAGTTGACTCCAGTGCTAACGCGTCTATTTCGGTACTCCTACCTTAGAGGCGTAGTCCCGGTCTCATGGAAGCGTGCCCTTGTCTATCCGATCCCTAAAAAAGGTGATAGCTCGGACCCAGCTAACTACAGACCTATCGCCATTACCTCCCTTCTCTCCAAAATAATGGAGATTATCATAAACCGACAGCTCCTAACTTACCTAGAGGATCACCAGTTGATCAATGACCGGCAGTATGGCTTTCGCCATGGTCGATCAGCTGGTGATCTTCTGTTATACCTTACGCACCGTTGGGCAGCGGTTATTGAAAGCAAGGGAGAAGGTCTGGCAGTTAGTCTGGATATGGCAAAAGCCTTTGATCGTGTATGGCACAAGGGGCTTCTTTCGAATCTACCTTCCTATGGGCTTCCCGAGGGTTTATGCAAGTGGATCACCAGTTTTCTCACTGGGCGGAGCATACAGGTCGTTCTCGACGGTTTTTGCTCGGACCCCAAGCCCGTGAATGCTGGTGTACCCCAAGGCTGCGTGCTATCCCCAACTCTGTTCCTCCTGCATATCAATGATATGTTGGATATTTCCAACATACATTGTTATGCAGATGACAGCACTGGGGATGCGGTATATTCCGGTCGTGCAGGTCTCTCTCGGGAAAACGTCGACGAGTGCCGAAAGAAACTTGTGTCTTCAATAGAGACCTCCCTGGGGATGGTCTCTGAGTGAGGTGAACTGAACCACGTTCAGTTCAATCCCCTAAAGACAAAGGTTTGCGCGTTTACCACTAAGAAAACCCCATTTGTCGTATCACCGCTCTTCGAGAGCACTCCTCTTATTGCCTCGCCAAGTATCAGAATACTGGGTCTCGACATTTCGAGCGATTGTCGGTTTCGTGGTCATCTGGAGAGCAAGGCCAAGTTGGCCTCGATGAAATTGGGAGTGATCAATAGAGCGAGGCAGTATTTCAAACCTGGCCAAAGACTTGCGCTCTATAAGGCGCAGGTCCGGCCTCACATGGAGTACTGTTCTCATTTCTGGTCCGGATCACCCCAATATCAGCTTCTACCATTTGACCGCGTACAACTGAGAGCCGTTCGGATTGTCGGGAACCCAGTGCTCTGTGAACGGCTGGACTCTTTGGCATTGCGTAGAGACGTGGCTTCTTTGTGCGTCTTCTACCGCATTTACAACGGGGAGTGTTCCGAAGAACTATTCGATCTGATGCCTACCGCTGAATTTCACTACCGCACAGCTCGCCATCGTCTCCTTTATCATCCATACCACCTGGACGCGTGGCGATCTTCAACTGTGCGGTTTTCAAGGACTTTTTTCCCACGTACCACTCAAATGTGGAACGAACTTCCTTCGGCGGTATTTCCAGATCGATACGACATGGGTACCTTCAAAAAAGGCATATATTCCTTTCTCCAAGGCCGGCAACGCTCTTGTGTATCCTCGGATGTTGCAAGAGTTCATGGGCGGCGGTGATCACATACCAAAGGTGACCCGCAAGCTCGTTTGCCCTCCTCTAACATAAAAAAAAAAAAAAAAATAGTGATATTAGTGGTAGTAAGTATAAGTTTACATTATATATATATATATTTTTATATTTATAATTTACATATATTTTATTCAAATATTTTTATTTATAACGTTTATTATTTTATTATGTCAGACTCGACACCTGATGTTAATAATGTTTGCTTATCTTCAATTTCCTCTGAAGACTTTATGAGTGCTACTAGTGACCCACTATCGGATATTGATTTGATTCCACTTGATTCTAGGCTCAGATCTATTTTTCCCACTAATTCTAACAGTTTTAATATTGTCCATATAAATGCGCAAAGCATACCGGCCCACTTCTCTGATATCCTGGCAACATTTAGCAACGTGCAAGTCGACTGCATACTTGTTTCCGAATCTTGGCTTAAACCCTCTCTTTTTTCCTCACTTTACTCTCTGCCTAATTTCAACCTGGTTCGAAATGATCGTCTTGAAAAGAGGGGCGGAGGGGTGTGTATATATCTAAAAGACAACATAAATTACAAGATAATTAGTCTTTCACCTTCTACGAATTGTGGTAACCTGGAATACCTTTTTCTTGAGGTTGTATTTCAGCGTAACAAATTGCTTGTTGGCGTACTATACAGCCCCTCCTGTACCGTTGACTATTTTAGTAATTTTGATTTCCTCCTTGACTCTTTTTCCCCCTCTTACGATCATATCATTATAATGGGTGATCTAAACACGTGTCTTATCAAAAACTCTTACAGGTCTAATAGACTAAAATCATTACTTGCTTCTTATAACATTTCTATTCTCCCCCTTTCGGAAACACATTTTTCACCTAATTCTGATCCCTCTCTCCTTGACCTAATCATGGTGTTAAATTCCAACGATGTACTATCACATGGCCAATTAACTGCGCCTTTTTCCTATCACGATCTCTTATTTCTTCGTTACAATCTTTCTCCTCCTAAACGCAAGAGTAAGGTAATTTTGCGACGCAACCTTAAAGCAATTACTTTGGAGCTTCTACGTTACGATGCCGAATTAATTGATTGGTCCAACTTGTACTTAGCTTCAGAATTGGATACCAAAGTAGACATTTTTAACACAATCATTACTAAACTGTACGATACCCACGCTCCCTTAAAGAAAATTAAAGTGAATCATTATCCAGCACCATGGCTTACTGCAGACATAAAAAAAATTATGAATAAACGTAATATTGCTAAGATTCGTTTTAAGAAAAACCCTTCAGATGACCTTTTGGCCACGTATAAGAAATTGCGAAATCGCTGCAATAGGATGTGTAGAGACGCCAAACGTCGCTATATTTACTCCTCGGTTAATAATTCTACGCCTCCACAATTATGGAGGCTCTTCAAGTCACTAGGTGTGGGTAAAACTTTGACCCCTTGTAATAATATATTAAACTTAAATTCTCTTAATCAGCATTTTTCATATTCTCCACTTAAACTTTCCGATTCTTTGAAAACCTCGGTCTTAAACAAATTAAGTACGACCGCCCCACCTATCTGTGATAGTTTCACTTTTAAATTAATCACGGAGTGTGATGTTAAGGAAGCAATTTTAAATATAACTTCTAAAGCTATGGGTAATGATAACATTAGTCGTGACATGCTAGTTCCTATTCTCGATATCCTCTTGACTGTTATAACACATATCCTTAATTTCTCTTTAACAGCCAATTCCTTTCCTTCTGCCTGGAAATCGGCACATGTCATGCCCCTACCCAAAATCAGCAATCCTAGTTCTCCCTCACAGTTTCGTCCTATATCCATCCTTCCTTTCCTATCTAAAGTCCTCGAAAACACTGTATTTAAACAATTGTCTCATTTCCTGAACCATAACAAACTCCTTAGTCCTTTTCAATCAGGTTTCCGCTCTTGTCACAGTACAACTACAGCTTTGCTGAAAGTTACCGAAGACATCAGGTTTGCTATGGATAACCATAGGCTCACGCTACTTGTCCTTCTGGATTTCAGCAATGCTTTTAATTCCATAGACTATGATATATTGCTTGGTGTTCTTCGCAGCCTTAACATATCTCCACCTGTGATTAACTGGTTTCATTCATACCTGTACGGCCGTCGACAGACTACTTGCTCTGATGACTTATCCTCAGATTGGGCTGTTCTGTCTGCCGGCGTCCCTCAGGGCGGCGTTTTATCTCCTTTACTTTTTTCCATTTTTATTAATGAAATCACTAAAATAATATCTTCTCACTACCATCTCTATGCAGACGACTTACAAATCTACAGACATTGCTCACTCAATGATCTTGATGCTACCATAACAGCGATAAATAATGATCTCATTTTTATAAAGGAATGGACTGAGTCTTTTGGTCTCACTGTCAATCCCAAAAAATCTCAGGCCATTCTTATAGGTAGCAAATATCTTCATAATAAGGTTCAACTTAATCAGATTCCTAATATATTGTACTGTGATACCGTGATTCCTTATTCTGACGTAGTCAAAAATCTGGGATTGGTGATAGATAAACACCTAAATTGGACAGCACAAGTAAATGAAACTAGTCGAAGAATGCATTCGTCATTTCACTCCCTCAAGCGTCTGCAAAATTTCCTACCTTTAAAAACTAAAATCTTGCTATCTCACTCCCTTCTGCTACCCCTTCTCGACTATGCTGACGTTTGCCAATTAGACGCTAACGAGGAGCTACTTAATAAATTAGATCGCCTTCAAAACTTGTGCATTCGTTTTATCTTCGGATTGCGCAAGTTTGACCATGTTTCAAATTTTCGACGTCAACTTAAGTGGCTCCCTATTCGCCTTCGCCGGAATATGCATATTTTAACCACGCTGTATAATGTTTATAGAAATTCATCTCCCACTTATTTATATGAACTGTTCCACCTGTCCCCTCCGAGTAGCCGTCCCAAACGCTCTTCTGTTCCTGTTAAATCTTTTAATGTCCCTCCTTACAATTCAACATCTTTCTCCAAATCCTTCTCCATTCTTGCAGCGCGGTTATTTTTTTGTTTGTTTGTCTCTGCTGTTAGCCCTACTGGCCATGACAGCGTCACCGGTGTAATGGACGGGTGCAGAGACCCGCCCTTGAAAAGGGGGGCCTGAAGGGCCCCAGGGGAACGCGCGTCCTGAGGGCGCCTCCTGTGAGGCTCGGACCACGGCTCAGGACGCCGTTAGGTGGGAAGCGAGGGTTGGATGTGGGTTAGAATTTGACACTAACGTCCTCCGACGGCAGAATGCCGGAGCAACGTGCTTGGATGGGGGCCTCGTCTTCGCCGGCGAAGACGCTGTGTGTGTGTATGTGTAGTATTTATGTTCGCTTTGCCGCTTTTACGTAGCGTTCCCTAACGTAATCGCGTCGTCCGGGTCGAAAAGTACCGACTTGGGTCTTCTCTTTCTGACTTTAGGAGTCTTACGGGCCGTGTATCCTGTGGCCTTAACCACCAGCGGGTTTGGGTGTCCCACAGCATTGTCAAAGTAGCTTTTGGAGAGCCCCTTGAAATACTGTGCGATCGTCGGTAGATCTAAGTCTCTGTGCAAGTCGATATTACGCATATACCACGGTGCTCCAGTGGCGAGCCGCATGAATCTGTTCTGAAGCACCTGAAGGGGCTTCAGGTTCGCGTGAGCGAAGGCAACGCTTGCATAGGACATGACGGAGCGTATGCAGGCTTTGTAAAGTGTGACCTTATTTCTAAGGGACATTTTACTCCGCTTGCCCAACAGGGGATAAAGTCGCCCTAGGATAAAGGCCGCTCTGTTGCGAACGTCCTCGATATGTGAAGTGAATACTAGCTGTTTGTCCAGCGTCACTCCTAGGTACTTGGCCTTGTTTTTCCAAGGAATCGGCTTGTCAAAGAGTTTAATCTCCGGGCCCCTTGTGGATCGTGACCGTTCAAAGAGTACCGCGGTGCTCTTCTCCGGGTTCACCTCAATCCTCCATTTCCGAAACCAGTTCCCGAGGGAGTCGGCTGCGGATTGGAGGCGTTGAGAGATCTCATAAGGATCCCTTGAGGATGTGTAAATTGCGGTGTCATCCGCGAACATTGCTAATTCTACTTTAGAACGCGGCCTAGGAATGTCGCTGGAGTAAATTGAAAAGAGAATTGGTGAGAGGACTGAACCTTGAGGGACGCCTGCCCTGATGGGGCGGGGAGTCGACATCACGCCTTCCACTCTGTAGCGGAAGGAGCGATTCGACAGGAAGTCCCGTATGATTAGTACGAGTCTGTCCGACACCCTGAACTGGTATAGCTTGTATACCAGTCCATTGTGCCAGACCCTGTCGAATGCCTTCGCTACATCGAGGAAGAGCGCTCCTGTCCTACGTAGCTTACGGCACAAAGTGGCCCCAGAAAGGATGTGCTCCGTGAGGCGTTGCACCTGGTGGGAACTGGAATGATAGGCTCGAAAGCCAAACTGCTCATTTGGGATGATGTTCAGTCTCTCTACTTCTGACTTAAGTCTACTGAGGATAATCCTCTCATAGATTTTCCCTAGGGAACTAAGGAGACTAATTGGACGGTAACTAGTTGGAAGATTCCGGGGCTTACCCGGTTTGTGAATGCCTATCACTATGGCCTCTTTCCACTGGGCCGGAAACCGGCAACCGGCCAGTAGAGCATTAAAAATATTAACCATTAGGTAAAGCAAAGGAGGCGGAAGGAGTTTGATCACTTTGTTGGTGATCCTATCTGATCCTGGCGACTTTTTGGCGTGAAGCGCCTTAACTAGGTTCGTTACCTCTTCGAGGTTCGTTTCCTCTATGGGGGGAACAGCGCGGTTATGGAATACCCTTCCCAGCCATATTATAAGTAGCCCAAATGTTGTATTGTTTAAACGTAGATTAATGCTCTACTATCTCTCCCAGTTATAATTATATGTATTATATCTGTATTTGTATTATTATATATTTATATATTCATATATGTATTTGTATATATTTTCGATTTATTATATTGATAAGTATATGAATTTATATATGTATCGGTATAATTTAGTTTATTATATAAGTAATGTTTAGTTAGTTTTTTACTATTAAGAATATTTACTATATGTAGTGTGTACCTATTTCTGCCCTTTTAATTGAATTTTGTCACTCTCATGGGTAGCTGGTAGAGATCTCTCTTTAGAGATAAGCTCATCCAATGTTCTTCATGTCTCTGAATATTTTGTTTTTACTAAATCTGGTACATGAATAAATAAATAAATAAATAAATATAATTTTTTATATTGACATAGCAATTATCAAAATTATATATATTTCTTGTTATATCGTGAAATATAATTTCTAATATTTTAAATAGGTAATTTCACTCACAAATGTTTTTCGTTTAGAAAATGTGTTTAGAAAAACTTCATCAAAATACTAACAGAAAATTAAATAAAAAAATATATATATTTATATCACGGTAAACATAAAAAATGCATACAGTTTGTGATTATTTGTGATTATTTTAAATTTAAACACATACTGATTGTGATTATTTGTGATTATTTTAAATTTATCCACATACAGTTAGTGATTATTTTCAATTTACCCACACACAGTTTGTAATTATTTGGGATTCTTTTCAATTTACCCACATACAGTTTGTGATTAATTGGGATTAATTTCAATTTAACCACATACAGTTTGTGATTATTTGTGATTATTTTAAATTTACCTACATACAGTTTGTGATTATTTGTGATTATTTTAAATTTACCCCACATACAGTTAGTGATTATTTGTGATTATTTTCAATTTACCCACATACTGTTTGTGATTATTTGGGATTAATTTCAATTTACCCACATGCAGTTAGAGATTATTTGTGATTATTTTCAATTTACCCACATACAGTTTGTAAACGTTTATAGTCTTGCGAAAGTAATAATAGAAAGAATAGTTCACAGTATTGCTAATATTCTTTGTTTATAATAAGTTATTGTCATAAAGCACTAAGTCTCTTTCATCACAGACATTACAATTACCTATCTGATAATCTATTCATCTCCTGCATCCGTGGGTCAAGTACCGACCGTACTGACTTACTTTTTGTTAAAAAAACTTTGACGTCTCTTGTAGATAAAGTTGGTGTTATAAAATTAAAGATTTCGGTGCGTGTTTTAAACATTTTAAGGGACATAATTTGAATCCTTTACTTATCCATTGTCTATTAGATTTGAAGATTACTATATGGCCCTTACAAGTTATAAGAAAAGGTTTTATATCAAATCTGCATATTCAACTAAGCCTCAATGAAATACTGTTTGTTATATTTTGCAAGATCAACATATAGATAAGCGCAGTATTACAATAGTGTGGGTAAAAAATTACAAGCCTGTGTTGTTCCAAGTGATAACTAATGACCATTTCTATTAGTAAAATAAGACGAGATGGTAGGTTTATATAATTATAAGTCAATTAATTCTTATTCTGTAGTTTAAGAAGAGGTTTGAAGGGACATTTTATATAAATTTTAAATAATAATGCAAACTGTTTCTACATCGTGTTAAAAGATGATTTATTTTGCTTGTTGTTTCTAATAGAAGAGCGAAAAATAAAACAAACCCTCCGTGACGAATGTCAATCTGTTTTGTATGTGACAGAAGGATTAGAGAAATCCCTTCATAAAATTGTTATGTTTATCGCTTTGTTTTCAGAATAATTAAGCGTATTTTAATAAAAAAAAAGACTATGTAATACCTCATAAATAGGCATGTATTATCTTATATATTGTTAACTAATATATTTTTATGTATTACTATTAATTATGAATGCGTATATACTCTCATTAACATTTAATATGCATATATAATAGTAAATGGTATTATATGTTGGAATAACTCTTTTAAATTATATTATTATTTAGACTACAAAAATATGCATTGAAATATTTAAAAACTATTACTTATTATTAAGAAAAATAACTTTAATAACTAAATGGTTTATAGATCTATATATATTAATGTATACATTTTCTATCTCTGAAACGGGTATACTTCTACCACCATCACCTTCAGAAAAAATAAATTAATCATAAATCTAACTGCAAATGTGTGTTAGTTAAATGGTTAGTCCATATCTCGGCTTTAACAACAACAAAGGTCTACTATACTGATTTTATAAAATAGACAATGAGACTGTAATATTGGTTAAATACAATCTTTCATATTATCATAGCCTGTTGGTAACCCTACACTTACCAGAACAAGACCTTGCTTTATTTACGTTCATACTAACAAAAAACTAGTTCACAATATATAAGATAAAATCACAATCATATTGTAGTATTCGTTGTTTTATACTCACTAAATCTCGCCTAATGTCGCTTTAATCTCGTTCCGTGTGACTAAATTACATGATCTACGAGTAGTCGCCGGTGCTGGCCACAAGCCAGTATGTTGGTTACATTCACTATTTAATATCGATAACTTATTTCTTCTTCTTAAAGTTTTCTGTGTAGTTTTTATAATTGTTTTCTGTAAATGAAATAAAAAAAATGGTACTATGTGCGAATCAAACCCCGACTTTGGGCTGAGCTGCCAGGATCAGTAAGCAATAAACTAACCAATCTCTATGCTTCTACTACAAAAGTACAGTGTATTTTTACATTGTATCGACTTTCTCTTTGGCTGAATGCTGAATAAACTAATTCTGGAGGATTAAGAATAAACTCAAATTACTTGTATATTTTTTCCGGTTTAAATCTCAACAAATTCGACACTGTGATAAAAATGTTACGGACAGCGCTTTTATTACTTTGGGGCTTCAATTTATTTAAACATAAAATTTTACATGCTTCATTCACTGTGCTGTTGTTATCGGAGATAAGTTTATTTTTTTGTCTATCTACACAAACATTTCCCTCATTTCATAATTTATTGAATAATTTAATATATTGTGTATTTTACATTATAAGGATTATTTGTATATAGTGTAATTTGAACATAAATAACTTTAATAGAATAGGTCTCACATATTTATATATATGAGACCTATTGATATATAGGGTTATCCCTCAAAACAGCTTTGAACCATTTTTATTTGATATGTGTTATATAGATAAATATAAAACATATCAAATAAAAATGGTTCAAAGCTGTTTTGAGGGATTAAATATTGATACGACCGAGTTCCCTGTAATGTGATATGTATGTGGTGGGCTTTGAAAGAGAAGGGTATACCTGGAAAGTATGTGGAGTTGGTTCGTGCAATGTACAGTCGATCTAGTACACAAGTCCGGTCGGCCGCTGGAAACACCGACAAATTCAATGTGACAGTGGGTTTGCATCAAGGGTCGGCTCTGAGTCCCTACCTCTTCTTGTTAATAATGGATGCTCTGACATTGGACATACAGGAAGAGGCACCCTGGTGCATGCTTTTTGCTGATGATATTGTTCTTGTCGGCGAGGATGGAATTGAGATGCAGAGTAGACTGGTAAAATGGCAACAAAAGCTGGAGAGTGTCGGCCTGGAAGTGAGCAGAACTAAAACAGAGCACATGTTCTGCGATTTCGGCGGTTTCTCCAGTTTTGTTCCTATTTTCTTCGACGGAGTACCGTTACCAGTCTGCTCAGAGTTTCGCTATCTTGGTTCTCTGATTCAAAGCGATGGCAATATTGACCGGGACGTAAAGCACAGAATCAACACAGGATGGATGAAATGGCGACAGGTCACTGGGGCGACATGTGATGCCCGAATTTCCCTTAAACTAAATTGGAGAATTTATAAAAACATCATTAGACCTGTCGTTATGTATGGATCTGAGTGCTGGGCGATGAAGGTGATGGATGAAAAGCGTTTGCATGTAACGGAGATGCGAATGTTAAGATGGAATGCGAATGTTAAGATGTGGGGTGACAAGAAGGGATAGAATAAGAAATGAGTATATTAGCGCCAGTGACAGAAAAAATTAGAGGTAGCCGTCTGTCATGGTATGGGCATTTTTTGAGGAGGGATGAAAGGCACGTGACCAAAAGAGTGCTAGGTATGGTAGTGGAGGGATGGACAGGTAGAGGACGGTCGAAGAAAAGATGGATGGATTGCGTGAAATACGATATGGAGAAGAAGGGAGTGTGTACAGAGATGACGAGTAACAGGAGAGTATGAAAGGAAAAAACATACTGTGCCGACCCCAAAATGGGATAAGACCAGGAAGATGATGATGTTTTATATTGATAAAACTTATTTACCACTAACACTACTACTACTATTACACTACTTCTTCTTAATATAAACCTTGAAAAAATAATCAAACTCGAAGGATATCTCAATGAACCTGATATTATAATGGTTATATAACCATAATAATACCATAACTATATATATATAGTTATAGTATTATAATGGTTAGAAATCTTTGTGTCAAATGGTTTCTTTCAGTTTCTTCACTAACTGAGAGTTCCACCGCTAGTGGCTTCTCTTTTGTGACTTAGATGCAAGTAAAATAAATATATGCGAGTACAGCATAGCGTTGTAATAATAATTATCATTCAAACAAAAATTGAATTCGTTCGGAATCGAAAGTGAGTATAATTTTCAAAACCCTCCAACACTATGATAACGTTTAAAAGGTATATAGAGCTCTTCAATAAAGTTGATAGCTCCTGTGAAGTCTTGAGTTGTACACCTCAGAATTATTAGGACTTCCTAGGATAGGATTTATATTGCTCTTATAGACTATGAACCATATAAAGAATTTTACAAACTTGTGAAATCTAAAATTTATATATAATATAATGTTGGTAACATTTGTTATATAACTTTAAAAAATATTTATTTTCATTAATTTTCTACTAACGAAATGCATTTTAATATAGCAATAAAAATCAAAACGTTGTTGTTAAGAATTAACTATAGCAGTCGGAGGTTGCGTGTCTGAGGAAACAAAGACAATACTTGTTTATTATTTGAGTTTATATTTTATATAATAGCCACGCTCAGTCCATTTACGTCGCTACATAAGAAAAACCTTCATAACCTTTATTGATCACTTGTAATTTTATATAAATGCTGGGTGTAACAAAACTCAAAATAAATATAACATGTTATTAAATAAATTATATTATTAATAGTTTTTTATTATAAAATATAAATGTTATTTTAATAATGTAAGATTCAAAATATCTCATTTATAAAAGTGAATTAGATTAAATTATTTATTTTTCATATATCCATCCTGAAGCTAATCACATATCCATCCAATTCTTGTGCTTGTCTTTTTAAATAACTTATGTATGTAAAGATGAAAAATAAAAATAAAATGACATATGGATACTAAATATAAAAAATTTAGTAAATAATCATAATTTGGCGTACGCAAAGGAATTTTCAATAAATTGGAATTTACTTTTTTTAATATATATAACGAGAGACAATACAAGTTTCACGAAATTCTTCAAACAAATCTTAAATAAACAAAAAAATATACCCTGCCAATGGAACCGAAACTTCATCACATATATGTAATTTCTTTGAACACCCATTCGAAGTTAACTAGAGAAGTTACATTATCTCGTATATAGTCAGAGCTTGTGCTAATAAAAGGTCTGATAGAAGGTCCTATCTGTTACTATTCCTTAACCTTTCACATTACGTTGAACAATTTGAGAATTTTTGGTTTTTTTATAATGTCCGGTCATTGCAATTCTAATTAACAACTATCTATTTGAAATAATAGAGAAAAAAAAGTAAATAAAAAACAATACAAAATATACAAAACAAACAACGGAATATATAAAAAGCAATGTAAAGTATCGTTAAAAAGTTGTTCAGAAACTTCTAACATAACTTTGCTTTAGTAGCGGAAAGAGGCCTCGTTTGTTGTAAAACAATATTGTATATCTGAGACATAAAACACTGTCACGTCAAAACAACTGCAAAAATTATTGTGTTATCTAATTAGATAATAGTAATATATATCATTTATAATATTAGTATGATACTGTTTTGCGTTTATATTAATGGCCAATAGCGCTTTATTGCTCCTCTCTTTGGTTACTAATATTTTAGTTGGAAGAGAACTTATATGGAAGTAAATGTCAGTAGATTACAAAGAGAAATGATAATAGATATATAATAATTAGTGTTTTGTTATAACGTTATGATATCAACGAATGAATTATAACTTTATGATATTTTTTATAGATACGTACAACAGAAGTGTAAAAAACTAAGGTATTTTTAATATACTTGTATGTCGACTTTATTAATTTAGACTTTTAGAATGTACGTACAGACATCGACTCGATTTTTTTTATTAATAAGTCCACATATTATAGTTTTTCTCATGAGATTAGCGATACGAGGGGAGTTAAGTTTGTCTCGGAGATTTTGATGTCAAATTTTTACATTTTTGTATTAATATAACTTCAGATCAAACTTGAAGATATATATTATACTTAGTTGATTAAAATCAAAGTGTGCACTTTGAGGACATTGTTATTTTCTTATTATTAGAAAATAACAACAGAAAAGCAAAGTAATTTACAAATGTTCACATTATTATAATAAATATATTATCGTATTCTCCAATAAAATATTTCGTAACTCCATTTACTTATTAATAATAATATTATTATGTAGGTGTGAAACAAACTCAAAATGTAAAGCTTTTAAGCAAAGTATGAAAATTTACTATAATTTTTATTTTCATGTAACTTTGCTACTTGAATAATTTGAATCATCGGCGCCGTCTCGTAATGTAACAAATCACCTCGGTGCAACGAAATTGAAGCACTTTTCAGACGATATGCTTCTACTGCAGTTCTGTAGATAAAACCATATTTTAACTTAAAATAATGGAACTACATAATTAAAAGCTAACAAATGATGATGTTTATATTCGTTTTATTTCATTATTGTAAAACAATGCTAAATCGTAATGTAGACTACGAATGACCTTGGATAATTTTCCGTTAACTATTAATATACCTTCCTTAAGTGCCTCCTAGTTTTTAGTAACAAGTATTGTCTACCCATGGGTCTACCCATGGGAATCCATGTATTTTTTAGAATTACACGCAGTCATGCGTAGTACGTACTGTCAAGGTGCAATCGTGCTTAAAGGAGCTAATGAAATTGAAGCGATCCTTGAGATAGGATGAAGACTAAGGATGGAAGAGAATAGCAAAAAGGATAGAAAGGATATGTAGGTTTCGTCGATATCTGATAGGAAGCCAGTTGAGTTTTTTTGCGGTATTGAGAGATGTGATCAAATTTCCTTAGGCCAAAGATGAAACGAATGCAGAGATTTAGCAGACGCTCCAGCTTCTTTAAAAGATCTTCATTTATGTCGAGGTAGCAAACGTCGGCATAGTCTAAAATTGATATAAGGAGAGCATTAGCAAGCAGGGTTTTCGTCTTAACAGGCAAAAGATTTTTCCACCTTTTCAGTGATCCAAAAGCCTGAAAAACTTTCCTACTAAGAGCTGATACCTGTGGATTCCATGACAGGTTGCTGTCCATGATAATTCCAAGGTTTTTAACAGTTTGACAATAGGGCAGAATAGTAGAATTAAAAACAATAGGAGGGAGTAAGGAATAATTGAGTTTGGAAATTTGTCGAGAGTTACCAATAATAATAACCTGCGACTTATTACAATTTATCAGTAAACCATGGGAATTACTCCAATCACATACGACATTGAGGTTATGGTTTAGGCACTTGATTGCTTCAGAAATATATTCAACAGGAGTGGATACATAAAGTTGGAGGTCATCAGCATATAAATGGTAAGGTACAGAGAGTAGATTAGTAAGAGTATTTATGAAGATCGAAAAAAGAAGAGGAGATAAGACCCCACCTTGGGGAACACCAGCACTGAGACGGCAATACACCGATGTCTTTTCTTTGATTCGGGTACATTGCATACGATCAAACAAGTAAGACCAGAACCAATGAATGGCAGCTGATGAGATATTGATGGAATCTAGGATAGCTAAGAGAATATCAAAATCAACTGTGTTTAAAGCCAGTGCCAAGATAGTCACTTGTTTGTTATCAATGGCGAAACGAACATCATAACAAACTTTGGTTAACGCCGTAACAGTGCTGTGCCCTCTGCGAAAACCAGATTGAAATGGACTAAGTACATTATTTTGAATCAGAAACAGCGAGAGTTGAGAATATACAATACGTTCAAGAACTTTTAGATAAGAATGGAAGGATAGAAATGGGACGATAATGTGAGAGAAGCTTAGGATTAGAGTTTTTGGGAATAGGAAAGACTTGCGCCATACGCCAACCACTAGGGAAAGTGTTACAAGAAAGGGAAAAGTTCATTAAGTGGGAGATAATATGTAGAGTGCTGTCTAAGCTTAGTAGCACCATCTTGCGACTAATCCCGTCACTACCAATAGCATCCGGTTTAACTGCAATTATGTTCTTTTTAATTGCCTCAGGACTTACCGTGCTTAAACGAAAATAGGAGATATTAGGTCTTAATTGCGAGTTAATAGATGAAATTGTTTGCGATTTATTAATAGTATTTGATATAACGTTAGCGAAATGGCAATTTAGAGTATCAACATCTACATCGTGGGTGACGTCATTAGGTTGCTTTCGAATGCCCAATGACTCAAGAAAATGACTCAAGCTTAGTTATTTATCCTCCAGCGGCCTCCGCTTTATAGTAGTATACTAATACAATTTTACTCGTATATCTATAGCTGACTATATTTTTTCTTTTAATCAAATTCTATTTATAAATCAACAATTTATAACACTTTATGTTTGTTATTTTGCAAATTAAGAAACTTCCGTACAAACTTACAGATTCGTTTTAAATCCTTAGCATCCAAATATTATAAGACAAAGTTACTTTATTTTCTTTTTTAAGAAGAAATTATTTGTACTTGTTGTATAATCTTATTAATACAACATAGAACATTGTTTAGTCTGGGATGATTAGCTTAGCTTTTCTGTTTTGGACAATTTATGAATGTTTATTTTTTAATAAGCTTCCACATAATATTTTAGGTCGATCGTAAATTGAAGAAAATCACTTCCACCTGCTGTAACGAAGTAATTGAATTATATGATAAGTAATGTTGTTTAAGTGAAATGTGTAATAGGGTCGCCGTCGATACTTATTTATTTATTTATTAAATTCTTCATTGCACAATACTTATTTATTTATTTAACCTTAAAACTTAAATCTAACATTACAGTTATTACCAATTCGTTAGATAAGTTGACATAAAACAGTAAATACAACAATTCTGACATAAATTATACAAAACTAAATACAATAATAAAAATATATAATTATTCCACGTTTAAAAAATTTAAATAATAAAAAATATTAAAATAAAATTAAAATTAAAATAAAATAAAAAACATCCATATAATAAAATTCAACATTTAAAAGATTAATCTATTTTCAATATCATTTCTTTGTTTTCTTACATTTGTATTTAGTATAAGTGTACCGCACTATCTCGTACTCCCTCTCTCACACCAAAGGGTAACTGGGAGAGATCGCTAAAAGAGATAAGTAATCTTTTGTACTACATTGATTTTTGTTTTTTTTTTGTATTTATTTACACAGATAGTATTTAGAAGAAACTTACGTTAGCTACAGACGTAGAGTCGAAAAAAAACCAAAACTGATTTTAATTAAAATAAAGAACTTATTAACTAATACAAAGTATGACCTACTCGATGTAAGTACAAAAAATAATGAATTAATTATTACATTAATTAAACTTATATTCTAATTAAAATGCAATTATGCATTCCGTCGCGATGACGCAGAGACGAAGCTTCTTAGCATTCCATGGATTCACCGTGCGGGTGCCGGGCCCATCGCGTTGCAAGAAGAGGAGCGCAAACATTGCCTGGGACTTGCGACCCAGATGTAGGTTTAAGGGGCCCCTTTACTATGCGCATACACGCTCACCTTCACTGTTTACGCTCCTCTCCCTACCTAACCAAATATCGTAAGAACCTACTAAAGCCGCCTTTGAAATACGTTCCAGAAATGAACTGATGATCGTTCTAGAAAGGCCGAGATCCTTAAATAAGTTGTAGAGAGATTTTGCTGTTATACCTCTCGCTCCTACTTCTACAGCGTACAAATTAACTATAAATTTATTCCTGATCAGTTCGTTACACAGTTCGTAATACTTGTTAAGCTTAAATGTATGATCTTTGGGTATGTTTGTTTCCCAGGGTACAGTAAGCTCCACAAGTATAACGCGCCTTAGTTGTTTTGAATACAGGAATAAGTCCGGCCTAGATGACGAAACACAAACATCCCCGGGGATTTTGTATTGCCTTTCATACGTGTCCATCATGAGAGTCCAATCAGGAGACGCGTCCAAGATGGAATAAGGTTTTAATTTAGATTTTTTGGACGAACCTGCCTTTACGAACTCTACTGATTTTTTGGTGGTTGTTATACCCCTCTGCGCTCTTGCTACAGAAAGACTAACCGCTTCTCGTATGATTTCTAATACTTTATCGTGGCGACGCGAGTATTTACCTCTATTTAATAGTACCCTACACCCTACTAGCAAGTGTTTCGCGGTTCCTACTGCCTCCCCGCAGATGTTGCAAGATTTTTCGGTGGCTTTGCCCCATCTTACTAAGTTACTTTGATCTGGGAGAGTCATTTGGAATGCATTAAGATAAAATTTTAATAATGCTGGGGACCAATCATGAAGCAGGGTGCGCCATCGTAAAGCTAATGGAATACAAAAATCTTCTATGGTCACCCATTCGTTTTGCAATTCTAGGCTCATCGCGTGCAACCGGTAATTATCATTTTCATCGTGCCGAATAAAGGATTTTATTATTTCTATGTCTGGTTCTTTCCTACTTGATCCTAGCCCTGCTTTATTTGTTTGAGCACCTATCATAAATTGTTTATGGAATTGAAGTCGTGACTCCAGCTCTGCGGCAATTTTATCTTTTGGGAGAGATGTTACAGTATCATCATTCGACTTTGAGATGATATGTCTCTTGGTCACTCTTAGGTGTTTATAGAGTTCCGATGGTTTCTTTAATTTTAACCCAAAATTGTGTCGGTCTCTAAATAAGGTAGAAGAGTCCGCTGGATGCGCTAACCCGAGCCATGACTTCAATGTCCTTATGACGCTTGCATCTAACTTTAACAAAAGGGTCTTATTAATATCGTAAACGAGGAAAGGCCAATTTAAACGTGATGTTAAATAATTATCGTATATCCAAGCCTTTTTGATGTTACTTATTGGCTGATTGTTTTAAGATCATTCAAAAAGCTATCGACTATTATATCTAAAGATGGAGTACGCCCTTGGTAATCGATTTTTTTGCCTAAGAATTTGAACGGAGCTGCGTCGGTAATAGTAGTAACGCACTTACCGCCTATTATAAGACCCGGATCGTAAGAGGTATATCTGGTGTTCCGCCTACCCAGACACAGACTGTAGCATTTATTGGGTTTTGTCCTCAATCCGTCCGTCCAAGCACAGAAATCCTCCACAACATTTAAAAGTAGCTGACATTGTTTTGGATTACGTGTCAGTATCGCGAGATCGTCTGCGAATGCTAGTATGGATTCTGTGTATTTATTGTTCAACTTAAACCGATAACCCAATTTCTTTTCGTTTTTAATTAATTTATCTATTAAAATATTGATCACTATATTAAATATAATTGGAGAAATACAACAACCTTGAAATAAACCTATGTTGTAATTTAATGGTTTGGAATGATTCACATTTTGTTCACATGGAAGTAAATTCCAGTCAGCGATCCTCCTGGAGTATGTGTACGTAACTAGAACATGGTAAGACCTAGGTAAATGTTAAAATAATATAAATGTACATACGATTGCACTTTTTTACTGTTAATATAGATGGCTTTTAATATACATAAAAGAAGAGACATTATATGAATCAGAAGCTTATTATAGCAATCATAAGCTGTGAACTAAATTCAAAACAATACATAAATTGAATAATACAGTAATACAATTATGATATCAATGGGCTAATTTAAAACACTTATTCGATAATTAATTTTATATAACTTAAGTTATTTTAACTTAATATAAAACAATAATTTATTTTAAAATAATGATATTCCTTTAAAATAATGATAAGATGAAAATGCTTCCCAATATTCCGGCAGCGACTCAGTGTCTTATTTATTCAAGCACTGGAGCAACGCTTTGTACAACGGCAATATCACAGCAGCGATTCAGAGTGTTATTACGCAAGCCCAGAAGTAGCTCTTAGTCAAACGCCTGACTCCCTTCTAAATCTTGGAGCGGTTGGCACGTCCTTTTATACTGTGAGATCAAAGCAATCTACCCTCCGATACCGAAATAATAGTGTTATTTTCAATCAACAAATTGTTAACAAATGAGTGCGACAACTGTTGCTGACAAATTTATCTTTCATATAAGTATTTAAAAAAATATCACGACAAATATAGTTATTGAGCGAAGTGAGGGAAGCGAACGGAGCGTTCTACTGGAGACTTTTTCACATTCTTTGTTACGAATAGGCTCGAAAGCTACTTGACGGAAAATTATGAAATTTTGCTATCAAAAAAACACAGATTAGGAGATGGTTTTTAAAAAAATAATTTTGAAAAATGTCATGTCTGATTTTTTTCACGCGCGAATTTTTGCGGCCTATTTCCGGCGGAATTAGCCAATGCTTCCGGTCGATCTATATTCCAAAATATTCACGAAGTTTAGGGCTACGATTTAAATATAATCTTACTAGCTAACGCACCTAAATCGACAAGATATTTGGATTTATCTTTTTAATTCGTTTAACATTAGACGAATTTAGTTACCATTCCTGGCAAATGCAGCAGATAATTCCTATATTACTGTATAGAAAAACGATCTTTACAATTAGACCAACAGTTTGACACCCCATAGGACTACCTACGACATAAAAAAAACCTCAATATTACGAAAAGAATTTTCGATTGTTTTCAAATTACATCGTTTCTTTCCATATTTGTTACCAATCTTATTACTACTCACAAATGCCTCTAAGAAAACGCACTCCACTTTGGAGCAAGACTCGCACACTGCTATACAATAAGACCAACAGTTTGACATCCCACACGGCTACCTACGACATAAATAAAACAACCTCAATATTACGATAAGAATTTTCGATTGTTTTCAAATTACATCGTTTCTTTCCATATTTGTCACCAATCTCATTACTAACCACAATTGCCTCTAAGAAAACGCAAGAATCACAACACTGCTAGCACTGATGCTGCAATTAGACTAGATTAAGTTATTCCGAACTAAACTGAGAATATATTCGTCAACGCGAATTTTAGACGCAGATGAACTATATTTCAAGCAATTTGACGACACGCTCAAGAACATGAAATACGTGGAATGCAGCAACTGTCCAGCTGAAAGATTCGTCAAAAGTACAGAAAATTTCAGTTGCTGACATTGCGTAAAAAACCCACAAAAATTCACAGCTGCTAACAACATTGATCCTGGCAACGCCCCATTACTATTCAACGAGCTGTCTGACGTCGAGAAACAATTTATGGCTCGGGTTCACCCAGTTGTCAAAGAGTACCAACTCAAGTCAGTCGGCAGAGATGGTCGGTTCCGCTACAAGGGCAACGTCATTAACATTGCTCAAGATGTCCATAATTGCCAGTTCCTTTCTTGCCTAGCGAAATTACTACTCTAATAAGATTGATTGATCTAGCGATTAGAAAGAGCGACACTGCAAACTATACTGATTTCAAGGTTCGACGAGCTAAAGCACAACAAGCCCTCGAGTACTTAGTTACAAACAATTCCTACTACCGCGATATTGTAATTGACCACAAAAGATTACAATAACTACCTGTTGACGGAGAGGTGTCTAACGAATTGAGAAATATTGACGACACGACATCTACTCAAACACATGACAACGACACAGATGATGATGTACAAGAATTTGCATTGCCATCAAGTAACTACAACAAGAACCAAGATAAATGTAAAGTGTTATTGTCGTGGCATGAAGCATCTGATAGCCTTATCGGCGAATTCACTACTGAAGGCTACATCACAATCGCGTTCCCTCACCTATTTCCTAATGGGCTTGCAGACGTCAACGACAGATTCCGCTCCATTAAAGTAACATTTACAGAATGGAGTGAACATCTGATTAGACACAAGGACCGATTCGCAAAAGATGCTTGGTTCCGTTTTTTCGTACTTAACACCAACCAAAGAAAACAGGCGCTGCAGAAAAGTGCTTTTTATATGCAAGAAAGACTGACTTCGAAGGCGGCATTGTTGAACTTCGTGAGAAGATAGCATCTGAACCATCGTTCTTAAACAAAATCATGTGCTGATGATCGCAAATACGAGGAAGTAATGTCTATTGGTACCAGCACCGGATGGAGCTAGAGTCGATGGTGCAGCAGCAAGGTGTGCCAACCATCTTCCTAACAATCAGCGCTGCAGACCTGGTGGCCGGGCCTTATTTGACACTACGGACAAAACGAAGTTGCAAACATTAGTGAATTTCATTTAGATCTCAGCTTATGAACCGCTTCAACAGACACACTAAATACACAGCTCCATACTGCTAGCGTGGTCGACCACTGAAATGTCGGTTCAACTTCCCAAAGGACCTGTTGTCATGTTCTACGCATGAAAAATAAGAAAAGGGTCATTGGGAATATATACCTAAACACAATGACCCACTATTGAATTCGTTCAATCCATTTACGTTAATGGTGTTCAGGGCAAACACTGACTGTCAGGTTATAGCTTCTGAACATGTTATAGTGGCTTGCATATCTAAATATGCGACGAAAAGGAGAGAAGCAGTCATGATCCCTGTTGGATATGGTAAAAGCAACACTCGAGGAGAAGAATGACAACACTTTGTTCCAGTCAGGAGTTTCAAGCATCCTCATGAAACTTATTTCTGAGAGGGACATATCGGCGCCAGAAGTAATGCATCTGATTACAGGCAAGCCGTTGTACTATTGCAGCCGTCAATTCTTGAAATTAGTTCTGACTGACGTTGAGTATACAGTCATTTCTAAAACAGACCAACAGATTACCGATGACGACGAGCCTGGCAACAACATCCTTCACAGTTATATGAAGCGACCGAACTCCAATAGGTTTAACACAATGACTCTTAAGATGTTCGCGAGTTCTTTCAACGTTTCGCGTAAGAAGAAGTACACAGAGTACAAGAAACGGCGTATCCTTCACATGATCCCAACAGCTAGACAAGATAGCGAGCTGCACTTCTTCCAGCAGCTAGCATTGGCTGTTCTATTCCGAGACTTATCAGAAATTAAGACACAAGAAACATGGGAGCTGTAATACAAATCCCATAACTTGAACGATTGGAAGCTCCAGGAACCAGACGAGGTAGAGGAAGACATCCAGAGAGAGGTCGAACTTGAGCAACGTAAGTGGTGGCTATAGCTGAAGCTTTACCTCAGAATGTGCTTAAAGCAGTTGAGATCGGATATTGAGATTTCGACAGTAACTTCAACTGGTTTGAGAGTTACCATTGTTACAACGACCATATACAATTGGCAAAGTTCATTGGACTATTAAAAACGAACGCTACTACTCATGTGTCAGGATCTGAAGTTGCATTGAACAGTCATATCACACTTGATCGCAGTTTTAGATGGCACGAGTAACAAAAAGTTGTCTATAATTACTGGACCCGCCGGTACAGGGAAGTCATGTGTGATCAAGCAGATGACCATGGTAACGGAAAGGATGTTTGGGGCCGGCAGTGTACTCCTGCTAGCGTCAACAGGCGTAGCGGCGAATAATATAGGCGCACAAATTATCCTTTTCGCATTACACCTGAATCCAAACGCACGCATTGTCGCAGACCTAAAGGGTGAGACTGAACGTGACTATCAGCTGGCAATGGAGAAGGTGAAGGTCATTATAGTAGATGAGTTTAGCATGATCGGACTGAAGCTGCTTAGTGCAATGGAACAACGTCTCAGGCAAGCTGCACCTTAGAGCAGCTCTCAAATTCTTGGCGGATTCATTGTTTACCTATTCGGTGACATCAATCACCTGTTCTGAATAAACCCGTACGCGAAACCTACAATGGAGAATGAATTGGCAGACCGAATTTCATACTCAGAATTCAAGAACGTTTTCAAATTGAACACAATTATGAGGCAGCAAGGCGATTCTCAAAAATTATTCCGTGATGCTCTTACATGACTATCAAACGACGCAATAACCGAATCTGACTACAACCGGCTATCGACAAGATTTAGACGAAATATCACACTGGGCGGAGCATACAGGTCGTTCTCGACGGTTTTTGCTCGGATCCCAAGCCCGTCAACGCTGGTGTGCCCCAAGGCTGCGTGCTATCCCCAACTCTGTTCCTCCTGCACATCAATGATGTGTTGGAGAATTCCAACATAACATTGTTATGCGGATGACAGCACTGGGGATGCGGTATATTCCGGCCGTGCAGGTCTCGGGAAAACGTCGACGAGTGCCGAAAGAAACTTGTGTCTTCTATAGAGACTTCCTTGGAGATGTCGTTTGTCGTAGCAGTGCCCTTCGAGAGCACTCCCCTTATTGCCTCGCCAAGTATCAGAATACTGGGTCTCGACATTTCGAGCGATTGTCAGTTTAGTGGTCATCTGGAGACCAAGGCCAAGTTGGCCTCGATGAAATTGGGAGTGATCAATAGAGCGAGGCAATATTTCAATCCTGGTCAAAGACTTGCGCTCAACAAAGCGCAGGTCCGGCCACACAAGGAGTACTGTTCTTTTCTCTGGTCCGGATCACCCCAATATCAGCTTCTACCATTTGACCGCGTACAACGGATTGTTGAGGACCCGGTGCTCTGCAAACGGTTGGACTCTTTGGCATTGCGTAGAGACGTGGCTTCTTTGTGCGTCTTCTACCGCATTTACAACAGGGAGTGTTCCGAAGAACTATTTGATCTGAGGCCTGCCCCCGAATTTCATCACCGCACAGCGCGCCATCGCCTCCAATACCATCCGTACCACCTGGATGCGTGGCGATCGTCCACTGTGCGGTTTTCAAGGACCTTTTTTCCACGTTCCACTCGCTTGTGGAACGAACTCCCTTCGGCGGTATTTCCAGATCGGTACGACATGGGTACCTTTGGATATTTTTGATTTCTTCTTCATCCGTATCGAAAAGTACAAAAGATGAAGCTGTTGTTGGTTCAGGTTCAGGAAAAGAAGGAAGGTAAGATTTGCTAAAAGTAATGCTGTCATCAAAATTTTTTTTTCAATATTCGCAAAATATTCATTAATATAATCAACTGAATAATTTGGAGTACGTTTGAGATTAATCAGTTCAGAATTTTAAAAATTAGAATGTTTGAGGTAAGTGATACTTCTTATATTATTCCATAGGGCTTTCGAATTTTTTATTGAGTTTGCCAATTAATACTTTTGACATTTGCGTTAGAGTTTCTTTATGAGGTTGTTGCAGAAATTGCAATAATTTTTATAAGTTTTAAGCAATACTTCATTTTCAGGGTCTCGTCGAAGCTGTTTTTGCATTTTATTTCTATTTCTTATGCAACACAAAATTCCAGCTGTAATCCATGGTTTAATTATACGTTTACTCTTAGGTATATATATTTTCTTGCTGTTTTCAGGTATAGATTGTCTTATTACATATATCAATTTATTAACTACTATTTCAGGATCATTACAATGGAGGAGAGACGATATATTTTTTTCACCAAGTGTATTAAGAGCTGAGTGATAATCTATTTTGGTTCTATTGTTAACATTTACGAGATTCTTATTAATCACATTACTTACATTTAAAAATATCATGACATGATCCGTCACAGTGGTATTAAATACTGCAATAAAAGCTTTGTTGTTAACGCTTTGTATTCTCAATTGTTCGTTAATTTCAAAGTACTGTTCAAAAACGACAGTCATTCAAAGCAAGGAGTTTAAACTGATTCAAATTGAGTTTGTCGTATATCTTATGTAATACAATATTATTTAGGCTGAGTTTCTATTCCCAACTCTTCTCCAAGTCCAATGGCAAATAACTTTAGGGGCTATTGGTAATTTTGACAATGAAAAAATGTTTTGTATAAAAGTTACTTTCAATAAAGATTTTGATTTTAAGGTAGTATTGGTAATGTATTTTATTTATTTTTATTTATTAAAACTTCATTGCACAAACAAAATGGTACAATTGGCGGACTTAATGCTATCTAGGCATTATCTACCAGTAAACCAACAATATTAACAGAAAAATAAAAACAATGAGGGTAACAAGTAAACAAAAAGAAATGAATGAAAGAAAATCACTTATAAATGAAATATACTATACTATACTATACTAAAATAACAATGTACTATATATACTGAAATAATAAATACAACATAATTATCTTATCGCTATAAAATAAACTAAATACGAAAGTGTAAATAAATACAGATACTGAAATTTAATAGTCAGGTAGTAGATGAACAATAAATATTCACTGCGTTCTCTCATGAAGATATTCGCAAATGCGCTTCTTAAATATTTGTCGGTTAGGAGCACGATGAAGTGTATCAGGAAGGTTATTCCACAGTTTAATGGCGTGTATTGTGAAGGAATTAGACATAAAACCAGTATAGTGCGAAGGGATACATAAACTTAAGTTCGATGATGAACGGAGATGAAAGTTATGAGTTGTCCTCAGTAGTTGAAATTTGGACTTCAAGTACAGAGGAAAGGATGTATCATTTAAAATAGAAAATAACTGACAAAGAGTTCTTAAAATTCTTCTTTTACGGATGGGAAGCCAGTCCAGCTTAGAACGGTATTTACGTAAGTTAAAAATAAAGCGAATGCAATTATAAAACGGCTCCATATACATAATAAATTATCATTCTCGTCCTCGGCAGAGACATGGAAGTTTCTTGAGACTCTAGGTGCAGTGCCATCTAAAAGTTCCACTGATCTAAACTCATTTTCATCTGATGAATTAAATCGTCATTTTTCTAAAGTTTCTACTCTTAACAATAATATTAAATTCAACACCATTTCATATATATCTTCCCTGCCAAATCTTACTAATGTCCCATTTTCTTTTTCTTTAGTGTCCGAGGAAGAAATTAAAAGAGTTTTGCTGTCAATTAAATCAAATGCTGTTGGCAAGGACGATATCAGCCGGCGTATGACTGTCACATTACTTGATTTTATCCTACCCACTCTGACCCACATCATTAATACTTCCTTATCCAATGGGTACTTTCCTAAAGTTTGGCGGAGCGCCCGTGTCCTTCCTCTTCCAAAAGTTTCTAATCCCACTGCTTGCAATGATTTTCGTCCCATATCTATATTACCCTACCTATCCAAAATCCTTCAAGCAATCGTTCACAAACAATTTTCTGACTACATTTTAAAGAACAATCTTTTAAGTAGTTTTCAGTCTGGCTTTCGTCCTAGTCACAGCACTTCCACAGCTCTTCTCAAAGTTACTGAAGATGTCCGAGAAGCCATGGAGCATTCTCAATTAACTGTTTTAGTTTTAATTGATTTCTCTAACGCTTTCAATGCAGTTAATCATGACATACTTCTGGCTCTTTTAAGGCATCTTAGTATTTCTTCCAAAGAACTAAACTGGTTCTCCTCTTACCTCCGGGATCACCAGCAGGCCGTCTGCATTGACAAAATTTTGTCAGAGTGGTGCATCTTGGTATCTGGTGTCCCGCAAGGTGGTATTCTCTCCCCGCTTCTTTTTTCTGTATTCATAAATTTTATTACTTTTAACCTCTCTTCCTCTTACCATTTGTATGCCGATGACCTACAGATTTATGCTCATGCCACACCTGACTCTAATAACTCCGCTATTGACTGTGTTAACGTGGACTTGCTTCGGATCCATGATTGGTAGAAGAACTTTGGTATTAATGTTAACCCACAAAAGTGTCAAGCGATGATTATCGGCAGTATACATGGTCTTAACAAGCTAGACTACATTACACTTACACCAGTGTCTTATAATTCTGTTAGAATACCACTCACGCAGTCCGTAAAAAATCTCGGCCTTCATATCGATAGTACGCTCAGTTGGAGTGTCCATATAACTGAGTTATGTCGAAAAGTTACGTACTCGTTACGTTCACTTTATCGGCACAAAAACATTTTACCCATTCGAACCAAAACTCTGTTGGTGCAGTCCCTTATTCTTCCACTTATTGACTACGCTGATGTATGTTACTCTAATATCTCTGCAGCCAATCTAAATAAATTGGACCGTCTCGTCAATAATTGCATTCGCTTTATTTTTAACTTACGTAAATATGATAACATGTCTGAATACCGTTCTAAGCTGGACTGGCTTCCCATCCGTAAAAGAAGAATTTCAAGAACTCTTTGTCAGTTATTTTCTATTTTAAATGATTCATCTTCTCCTCTGTACTTGAAGTCCAAATTTCAACTACTGAGGACAACTCATAACTTTCATCTCCGTTCATCATCGAACTTAAGTTTATGTATTCCTTCGCACCATACTGGTTTTATGTCTAATTCCTTCACAGTACACGCCATTAAACTGTGGAATAGCCTTCCCGGTACACTTCGTCGTGCTCCTAACCGACAAATATTTAAGAAGCGCATTTGCGAATATCTTCATGAGAGAACGCAGTGAATATTTATTATTCATCTACTACCTGACTATTAAATTTGAGTATTTGTATTTATTTACACTTTCGTATTTAGTTTATTTTATAGCGATAAGATAATTATGTTGTATTTATTATTCTTTATTTCAATATAGTATATATAGTATATTAAAATTTTAGTATAGTATAGTATATTTCATTTATAAGTGATTTGTTTTCATTCATTTTTTTTGTTTACTTGTTACCCTCATTGTTTTTATTTTTCTGCTAATATTGTTGGTTGACTGGTAGATAATGCCTAGACAGCATTAAGTCCGCCAATTGTGCCATTTTGTTTGTGCAATGAAGTTTTAATAAATAAATAAATAAATAAATAAATTATTGACGAGACGGTCCAATTTATTTAGATTGGCTTCAAAGATATTAGAGTAACATACATCAGCGTAGTCAATAAGTGGAAGAATAAGGGACTGCACCAACAGAGTTTTGGTTCGAATGGGTAAAATGTTTTTGTGCTTAAAAGTGAACGTAACGAGTACGTAACTTTTCGACATAACTCAGTTATACTGACACTCCAACTGAGCGTACTATCAATATGAAGGCCGAGATTTTTTACGGACTGCGTGAGAGGTATTCTAACATAATTATAAGACACTGGTGTAAGTGCAATGTAGTCTATCTTGTTAAGACCATGTATACTGCCGATAATCATCGCTTGACACTTTTGTGGGTTAACATTAATTCCAAAGTTCTTACACCAATCATGGATCCAAAGCAAGTCCACGTTAACACAATCAATAGCGGAGTTAATAGAGTCAGGTGTGGCATGAGCATAAATTTTTAGATCATCGGCATACAAATGGTAAGAGGAAGAGAGGTTAAAAGTAATAAAATTTATGAACACAGAAAAAAGAAGCGGGGAGAGAATACCACCTTGCGGGACACCAGATACCAAGATGCGCCACTCTGATAAAATTTTGGCAATGCAGACTGCCAGACTGCAGCGATTCCGAAGGTAAGAGGAGTTTAGTTTCTTGGAAGAAATATTAAGATGTGTTAAAAAAGCCAGAAGTATGTCATGATTAACTGCATTAAAAGCGTTAGAAAAATCAATTTAAACTAAAATAGTTAATTGAGAATGCTCCATCGTTTCTCGGACATCTTCAGTAACTTTGAGAAGAGCTGTGGAAGTGCTGTGACCAGGACTGAAAACTACTTAGAAGATTATTATCAGATTATCATAGATTATCAGAAGAAAATGAGGTTAGACCTGTGGAACTTTTAGATGACACTGCACCTAGAGTCTCAAGAAACTTCTATGTCACTGGCGAGGACGAAAATGATATTAGATCGCCTTCAAAACTTGTGCATACGTTTTATCTTCGGATTGCGCAAGTTTGACCATGTTTCAAATTTTCGACGTCAACTTAAGTGGCTCCCTATTCGCCTTCGCCGGAATATGAATATTTTAACCACGCTGTATAATGTTTATAGAAATTCATCTCCCACTTATTTATATGAACTCTTCCACCTGTCCCCTCCGAGTAGCCGTCCCAAACGCTCTTGTGTTCCTGTTAAATCTTTTAATGTCCCTCCTTACAATTCAACATTTTTCTCCAAATCCTTCTCCATTCATGCAGCGCGGTTATGGAATACCCTTCCCAGCCATATTATAAGTAGCCCAAATGTTGTATTGTTTAAACGTAGATTAAAGCTCTACTATCTCTCCCAGTTATAATTATATGTATTATATCTGTATTTGTATTATTATATATTTATATATTCATATATGTATTTGTATATATTTTCTATTTATTATATTGATAAGTATTTGAATTTATTTATGTATAGGTATAATTTAGTTTATTATATAAGTAATGTTTAGTTAGTTTTTTACTACTAAGAATATTTACTATATGTAGTGTGTACCTATTTCTGCCCTTTTAATTGAATTTTGTCACTCTCATGGATAGCTGGTAGAGATCTCTCTTTAGAGATAAGCTCATCCAATGTTCTTCATGTCTCTGTATATTTTGTTTTTACTAAATATGGTACATGAATAAATAAATAAATAAAAATAATTTATTATGGATATAGACCCGTTTGGCAGCTCTTACCATCTGATTGCAACGATTTCTTAAAATTTTATAATTGCACCAGTTAACATCGTTTCGATTCAGTTTAAATTTACGAAAAGCGCGATCCCGTCTCCGCATGGCTGCCCTCACATTATCGGTAAGTCATGGAGCAGGTGGACGTTTCAACTTTACAGTTTTTATTGAGGCATGTTTATCAAAGAGACCTGTTATAAATAACAAAATATAGATAGGCTTACTAACGCCATCTTGTGGCAACTATGTCAACTGTATTTGTATAGCATTCGTTCTTTTACTACAAATAAAGTATGTGTCGTTGGGATTCCGTGAAAGTAAGTCGTTTCATTTATTATCAATTTATCATGCATCAGTTAGTGAGTGCATTTCATGCATCAGTTAGTGAGTGCATTTGTTGTTAGAATAATCTGAATGCGATGAACAATAGACTTATCGATAATTATCAGACTTGTGTGTAATCAGTGAAAAACAGTTTTATTTTTTTTCGTGCGTGGCTGTCATGGGGTCCAGTACAAACTATCACGTAAGCGTACCAAAATTGAAAAGGCGTGAGAACTTAAGTGAATGATGTTTCGCTGCAGAGAATTTCCTGGTATTAGAGGGAATGGTTGGGTGTATAAAACCTGAGCCCGATCATCCGCCAGTAGCTGCAGATGATGCGAGAACCAAGACCAAGCTAATTTTAACGATTGACCCGGCTATTTATGTTCATATTAGAAGCGTCAGAACATCGAAAGAATTGTGGGATAAATTAAAGATGTTGTTCGATGACTCGGAATTTACTAGAAAAATAAATCTTCTGAGAAATCTAATATCTATTCGATTGGAAAATTGCACTTCGATGGCGTCATATGTAACACAAATTGTTGAAGCTGGTCAAAAACTACAAGGAACGGGATTTGGAATTAACGACGAGTGGATAGGATCTATCATGTTGGCTGGTCTAACTGAAAAATATATGCCTATGATAATGGCCATCGAAAATTCCGGCGTGGTAATTACAACCGACGCACAGTATTTCGCCTAGAACATGCTAGGTGGACAATATTCATGTTATCATTTCCAGGTAATCTTAATTACAAAACGTAAACAACATCCCTAAACTCCAATTCCGAGAATCTGTTGTTTGTCACATGTTTAACTGATGAGTCATAGGGGTCAGAATGCAGGTAATGAGTTTAATGCAACCTTTCCAATCAATCAGTTGCAATTTAGCGACACTTTCGTGCACGTCTCATAGTGGATTATAGTAATATTGTGAGTGTTTGTGATGGATATTAATACTGAGGGTAAGTCCTATTTTTTAATAAGTATTTATTTAAAACAAAATCTATTGAAATGTATTTTTAGTGTAATTTTAACATACATTACATATTTTAGCGTATATTTTTTCAAAAAAAAAACTTTGACAGAGCTAAATTTACAGACATTCACCTCTATCCGGGCTAATTCTTAGATATATCATAGGAATAACTTTATTCTATATAAAAATACACATATTATTTAGCACACTTGAGTACAACATGTTTTTTTCTTTTTTTTTCAGAACACGTTTACTCCATTTCAAGGATAGACTTTTTCGAAGAATGGTTGAAACACACGAAGAATGAAAAAAATTCGCGTGTATATGTCTACCTTTCTTCAAAATTTCACTTTGGTGACATTACTGAAAGTAGCCGAAAAGAAATAAATTTGAAAATATCCAACTTTTCAAATAAGATTGGTACCAAATGGTTGGCTTCAGGAAAGTCGAAGGAGCGTTTTTTAATTAAAAACAAGACGTGGCTGGATGAAGCAGACATACAGTTCACCGCGAGTTCTTCTGCGTCACAACCTCCGACATCGAGTGGGGCTGTGACTCCTGCAGGAAGACCTCGCAAAGATTTCGAAGAAGACCTCGCAAAGATTTCGTTTAAGACGAAGAAACGTCGCGTTGTGGATCTCGTAGAATCGCGAAGTGTCAGTGAATTAGTGACTGCTGCCGAAATTGCTGTGCGTTCAACAGGCCAAAGAAAAATTGCCAACGTGATTAGAGACATTAGTGAGAACCCAGATAATATTAAGAAGTCTAAAAATACCAATTCTGTTATTCCTAGGCAGTTAAGTAGTGACGAAGCCTTAGCTTACTATATAGATTCTAAATCAACAACGCATGCATACAAACAAACAAGAAAGTGGTCCATGAAGGCAGGACATAATGTATTTCCGTCATATTTTAGTTTAAGAAAGTCCAAACAGGCCTGTCACCCTGCAGAGGAGCACATTGCTATAACAGAAACTCGTGCTGAAATAAATTTGCAAGCCTTATTAAATAAAACAGTGGAACGTCTAATATTAGCACAGAATGAAGTTATCAGCAGTGTCATCCCAACAAGTTCATCGTTTACACTTGTTAGTAAATGGGGATGTGATGGAAGTTCTGGGCACAGCACATACAAACAGAGATTTGAAAACACTGAAGATACGGACGAGTTTCTTTTTGTATTTTCTTTGGTTCGCCTTAAGTTATATGATGGGTCCAAAATTATTTGGCAAAATCCTCGGCCTTCATCAACAATGTATTGTCGCCCAATCAAATTTATATTTGCTAAAGAAACGAACGACTTCACGTTAGCGGAGACAAACAGATTGTTGGAAGAAGTTAACGATCTTCTTCCAACACTTATCAAATTTGATGGTTCTCAAATCTCTGTGAAACACGAACTTTTACTGACAATGACAGACGGAAAAGTATGCAACGCATTAACAGAAACTCGTTCATCTCAAAAGTGTTTCATCTGTGGCGCCACCCCCAAAACAATGAACGATGATCCCGCGAAGTTCAACAGCAATCAAGAACATTTTGGCTTTGGTTTATCTACACTTCATGCTTGGATTCGTTGCTTTGAATGCCTTTTACATATCAGCTACAAGTTGAATATAAAGAAATGGCAGGCTAGAAGCGACGAAGACAAAGCAGATATCAAAGTTCGTTCCGAAGAAATCAAGTTGAAATTTAAGAACGAGATGGGGCTTATTGTTGATAAACCAAAGCCAGGATTTGGTTCTTCAAATGATGGAAACACAGCCCGTCGCTTTTTTAAGAATGCTGAGATGAGTGCTCACATCACAGGGTTAGATGTTACAATTATCAAACAATTTGATGTTATTTTGAGGACATTGTCTTCTGGATTCGAAATAAACTTAGCGGAATTCAATAAATTTTGTCTCGAAACCAGAAGACATTATCTTAGTCTCTATTCGTGGTACTGTATGCCTGCTACTGTACATAAAATATTAATTCACAGTACAGAGGTCATCAAAGCAGCATTGCTTCCGATTGGGCAGCTTTCAGAAGAGGCTCAGGAAGCACGTAACAAAGATTGCCGCAGATTTAGGGAGTACAACACCCGCAAGTGCTCGCGTGTTGCCACGAATAGAGACTTACTGTCTATGTTAGTTATAACATCTGATCCTTTGATCAATAGCCTTCGAGAGATTACCCGAAAAAAACCGGAAAAAATATGTACAGAAGTTTTAAAGTTAATTGTAAGCCCTAGCATAGTAGAATCAAGGCCGGAATCGTCATCATATTGTCGCACAATGCCACAAAATGATGAAGATTACACTATAAAAGATTCATCAGAAGACTCTGATGATGATTATTAGGTTAATTTAGTATTTTTAATTTTATTTTTGTTGTTTGTATAATATTTTTGAATATATTTTCTGTTTTTATACCAATTTTTCGTTTTTTATTACAAAAACATGACTACCTATATGTAAAATAGTAAAAGCCTTGTTATATAACATAAAATAATTTTGTCCACCTAGCATGTTCTACACGAAACACTGTGCGACGCCATTAAAGGGAAATTGATGGACATGGATCCGGAAGTGAGCGATGTCAATAATGCGTTTGCATGTTTCCGCAAGAAGCAACATTCAAATTCTAATTATAGAATGAATGGAAAGAATACACAGTCTATGGTCAAGAAAGATGACGGAAAGTCGCAAATGTCATCTGTTAAAGGAAATCCAAATGTTAAATGCTACAATTGTAAACAACAGGGGCACTATAAAAATCAATGCAATTTTAAAGATAAATCATCTAACAATTCCGAAAAGAAATCATCAAAAACAAGTTATGCGTGTATTCAGTGCCGTGTTTTTAATAGAATATTTGACAAAAGTGACTGGTACGTCGACTCTGGCGCAAGTTCGCATTTAACTAGCAATAGAGATTGGATGACTGACGTAAATTATTCTGGATTCGCGAAAGAGATTATAGTTGCAGACCAGAATAAGATCCCAGTGATGTGTTGCGGCAACATAAAGATAACAACATCAACAGAAGATAGTGATTATGACATAACTGTCGAAAATGTGTTATGCGTTCCCAAGTTATCTACTAACCTGTTGTCAGTAAGCCAGCTGATAAGACAGGGCAACAAGGTGCATTTCACAAGCAAAGGATGCGAGATACTCAATAAGCAGGACATTCTAGTAGCTACTGCTTTACTTGTAAATGGAGTTTACAAATTGAACACCTCATCATGTATGGCAGCAGCAGTGGCAGAGTCTGCAGAAGTTTGGCATCGTAGATTGGGACATGCTAACAGCTATAATATGAATAAAATGCAGGATGCTGTAGAAGGAGTCATATTTACGGAAAAGGCCAACATCGTCAAGTCAAACTGCATAGTGTGCTGCGAAGGTAAGCAAAGTAGGTTACCTTTTGCTCATGAAGGAAACAGGAGTACTAAATTACTGGAGGTGGTACACAGTGATATTTGTGGCCCGATGGAGAATATATCACTAGGTGGATCTAGGTATTTTCTTATTTTCGTGGATGACCACAGCCGCATGACATATGTTTATTTTCTAAAAAATAAAACAGAGGCTTTAAAGTATTTTCAAGATTATAAAGCTAAAGTTGAGAAATCAACATCAAATAGGATAAAAATTCTGAGAAGTGACAATGGCAGAGAGTTCTGTAACAGAGATTTTGGTGATTATTTAAAGAAAATGGGTATAATTCATCAAAAGATGAATCCTTACACTCCTGAACAAAATGGGCTTTGTGAGCGCATGAATAGAACACTAATTGAGAAAGCCAGGTGTCTTTTGTTCGACGCGGGACTTGATAAGGAGTTCTGGGCAGAAGCCATTAACACTGCTGTTTATTTACAGATTACAATTGTGAAAAGTGGATTGAGTCACCGTACACCTTTTGAATTATGGACAGGGGGCAAGCCAAACCTCAGTCATTTGGTAGTACTGTTATGAAGCACATACCGAAGGAGAAAAGACATAAATGGGACAAGAAATCTGAACAAACCATACTGGTTGGCTACCCTGAGGATGTCAAAGGATATAGGCTATATAACCCTTCAACAAGGGCTATTATGACAAGTCGAGATGTCATTATTATAAAAGAAAAGTTACCTCATCAAGAAAGTATGATTGAAGCACAAGAGATAGATGACAAACCAGCAGAGAATAGGCCACATCCATCTTCAGTGGGAGAGCTCTCAGACCAGAGTAAGGAGGATTCATTCAATTCTATAGATAGTACAAATAGCTTGGAAACCTATGTTCCAGATGAAGAGGTGTCTGAAGAAGAGTTGCAATCGGATACCATGGAAAAGATATTACCACAACGGCAGAGGCAAAAACCAGATAGGTATGGATTAATGTGCACAGAAGAGTGTAATAAATATCTCAGTGATGAACTGACATGAAGAAGCGCTGCGAGGGCCAGAGAAGAAACAATGGGAGCTGGTAGTTCAAGAAGAGCTGAATAGCTTTAAAGATAACTATTATGTTCAATAAAACACAGTATTAACTTCATTGAATGTATTGTGCTTGGTAGCAAAAAGATGACAGACACACTGAATATATATTATTTATATACCCTCTGCTTAGTCAATCTTATTAGTAATAAAATGTGAAAAGCAGTCATGTCATATACATAACATACCTTTCCCCCAAGTATGTATATAATAATAAACAAAACAATAAACAGAAAAAACACAAAACAACTTAGTCAAGTTTTACGCACCGCGAATGACTTTTTAAAAAAAGATTTTATTTAAAATATAATCACTTTAATTGACAAGTAATTACTTAGACTACCTTAACAAGACTAACTTAATATTAATACAATGTCTTAAATACTATCGGGTCGGCCACCCAGAAGGGTATTGTTCCCATCATTCGAATATGAGCGTGCGAACATTGCGAGATGCCGACTCAGCGGGATGGGCTGGTGTGACTGTCGAGTCAGCTGTTTGGACTGACGTAACTCCTCCCTCCTTAAGATCGAAGTTTTCCGGTAAAGCAGAAGAACTTCGAAGACACATTTTAAATACAAAATTACGATTGTTGAAAATTAAAATACATATAATAACTATAACTATGGTATACAGTCCGATTGTCCAAACACTGATATTTCTCACAATTTTATGGTTTTCACTAGTTTCACTATTTTCACTAAAATCACTTGTTTCTATTTTCTTTAACGTTAACGCAAGAAGTTTCAGGTCCGTAAGGTCAATGCCTTTTATATTGGTGGGTTTCAGACTCGGAGTTTCAGGAACATGTATTGAGGGTAGATTAATTATTGGTAATGTTAAGTGACTTTCATTTTCATAAATTATCTGATGTCGTTTCAGATTCATAGATCCAATTTTCACTTCACAAAGGTCATCTAGGGTGATTATGTAAGTGCCTTTGACCTTTGTTCGGGATATTTCGTCAGAACAGGTTCTTTTAATTAATTCTTCTTTTCTAGTAAACAGGATCCATGTGCTAGTTTTCAGTGGTTGTAAAACAATGTCTTCAGTGATTACAGGAACGGGGGTACATGTTGCATTTTCAGCATAGTTCATCAAGTCGGTGATACAAGGATCGTTGCTGAATTGAAGAACTTCATCTTTGTAGCAAAGGAAACTCTCTTTGTCGATCTCCTTGCAGGGATGAGCTAATAATCTAGTTTTCAACCCTTTTGCTATAAGGTAAGGATATTTAGGAACAATAATAACGGTGGAATCATGGGACAACACAGGTAAAGGAATCAGTTTGTAATAGATATAAGTGTCATTTTCAATTATAGGTATTTCCAAAAGATAGGTTATATATTTTCCTTTCAGATATGCTTTTATTGAAATCGTTTCTTCTAACTTTACTAAATTATTCAATGTAGGAATATATGCTAAATTTTCTAACTTACTTATGTTTTCTAATGTACTTAAAAGTATGTTAGAATTTATTATTGATTGATGTAATACTCCTAATCTACTTAATGCAAAACTGGTTTCTATTTCATTTAATTTTATATAGATAGTTTGAAAATTATGAATTAACAAATTGTATGTACTAATGATTTGAGTTTCTATGTGATTGAGAACGTTTGTTTTTATTATTTCTGAAAGGTTATATTTCAGACCTTGAATTTCTAAATTGATATTATTAATATTGTCATTTAATTGAAATGTAGAATTCGTTATAGTGTGTATAATTTCAGTGATCAACGTCATTTTATTTTTATTTTTATTTTGTTCAAACTTAATCTCACTAATTAATTTTTCATATCTAATAGCATCATTATTATCTAGATTTCCTGTAATTATTTTAATTATTGATCCTAAGGGGTTGATTAGGCCTCGTTTAACTCTAAAAGTGGGAGAAATCTGTTCTAATTTCATTACTGTTAAGTTCTTTATGTAATTAGCTTGAATTCTAACATCTACAAAGTATTCAATAAAAATGTCATCAAAATTATCAACTAACTTATCTAACTGGCTACATTTATAAAAATTTTCTTTTATATCTTCTATTATAGGTCTTAAATCTAATGTTTTGACAATTGTCCATTTATCGTTACTCACGATGGCAACGCCATTTCTTATAGGTAGTACTCCAGGATTTTCATTTAGTTCCTGAAGTTGAAGGGCCTGGGTCCACATCACCGGGACCAGGGTCATAACCAGCAGGTGGTACCTGTGGAGGTCGTTTAACGTTTCTTATTGGAATCTTAGTATTCCGATCGTTGGTCATTACAACAGGGACAGTATTTTTAGAAATCTCGTTGGTTACTTGAGCTTTTACGTAACGCGGTTTATCTTTGCTTTTTCGTTTATTCGTGCTTTTTGCAAATATTGTATCTCCAGGATTTATTCTAAAGTCTGTTTCACCACCTCTCTTCTCAATATATTTTTCTTTAGCCTTAATTGTTTTATCTATTAAATGTTTATACAAAAATTTCGTTCTTTTCATATGTTCCTTAATTAATTGTTGCATGTATTGTTTGTCAAAATCTACATGGAATGCATTTTTAGCTTCAGTGTGTCCAAATAAAACTTCGAAAGGTGTAAAACCAGTTGTAGAATGTATTGAATTATTATAAGCCATTATTGCATATGTCATTACGGAAGCTGCATCGGTATATTTTTGTTCGTATTTCGCAATTCTATAAATTTCTAGAATAGTTGAATGGAATCTTTCTATGAGACCCATGGAATTTGGATTATTTGCAGTTCCTATGTGAATTTCAATTTTATACATAGCTAAAAGTTCCTTCAGTAATGCGTTATTAAATTCAGTACCAGGATCAGCACTAATTTTAAGAGGTACACCATAAAAAGAAAAGTACTTAATTAAACTTCTTACTATCTCTGGTGTTGTCCTATTAGCAATTTCAAAAGCTTGGCCAATTTTACTAAAGGCATCGATTATGGTTAAATAATATTTTCCTTCAATAGAAAATATATCTATGAAGAATTCTTCTAAGGGTTTAGTTTGAGTTTGGGTTAATTGTAATTTTGGTTTTATTGGGTTTCTGTCGTATTTCATCTTTTTACATATTTCGCAAGAATTTATGAAACTTGATATAGTTTGTTCCATGTTATGCCAGAAATAATTTCTCTTAATATGGCCTACAGTTTCGCGAATACCTCTGTGGCAAGTTTTTCCCTCGTGATATTTTTTAACAATTTCCCTTTGATCATTTTCGTCATCTATAAAACTTACGCGTTTTGTACATTCTCTAAATTGCACACATTCTTTTTTGAATAGGGCTATAACTGTTTCTGTAAATTGCCTACGATGTATTTCATCTTCGAAATAAATAAAATATTTGGTTTTATTTTTAATATATTCTTTTAAAAATTGTTTAACTAAATCTGGTCTGTTTGTAGGTAAATGAACTTCTAAAATACGTTGCTTGGGCCTAGATAAATCTTTAACTGTTAACCTATCTATAAACCATGTAAAAACTAAAATTTGATTTGGTTTAGTGTCTATTGCTTCCTGTAATATGGGGATACCTTCGGATTCAGTATCACGTGCTGAATGAACTGTATCAGTTTCAGACGCAGTTAAAGTGGAACTAGAAGGACATGGTATTGAATAAGGTGAACCATTTCTAGTTCTTACTGAAAGAGTTTCTTCTGAGTCTTCGTCAGGGATATTAATAGTAGGAATAATTTCTTCTGGTTCAGGATCAAAAATGTTAGAAGGTTGAGATTCAGGAAAAATGGTCTTTTTTAATCTTTCTAATTCTTTTAAGCTTTCAGTTACTTTTCTTATTTCTTCCAGATCATCATCTTCTGTATCTACATTTACTTGTGTTGACATATTTTCTTCTTTATCTGTTGCGTTAATACGGATTCGAGATAAAGCATCAGCATTACAATTGCTTTTGCCACTCTTATGTATAATCTCAAAATCGTATTCAGATAATCTTAATCTCCAACGTGTTAATCTACTATTGGTATCTTTTAAAGAATTTAACCATGCTAAGGGTTTGTGGTCAGTTATTATTTTGAATTTTCTACCATATAAGTAGGGGCGGAAATATTTCACTGCCCATACTATTGCTAATAATTCCTTTTCTGTTGTACTGTAACGTGTTTCAGCACTTATTAATGTACGGCTTGCATAAGCAATAGGTTTATCACTGCCAACCGGACCTTGGGATAAAATAGCTCCTACTGCAAAGTCTGATGCATCTGTAGTGAGGATATAGGGTTTGCTAGGATCAGGATATTGAAGTATTGGTGCATTAACAAGGAGTTCTTTACATTTTTGGAATGATTCTAAATATTTCTGATCTGTTACAGGCATCGTCTGTTTTTTCTTAAGTCGGGCTGTCATTGGTTGTGTTATTTTTGCAAAGTCTTTTATAAACCGTCGGTAGTAACCTATTAGTCCTAGAAAACTTTTAATTTCAGTTGTTGTCTGCGGGAAGGGGTAATTAAGAATAGCTTTAATTTTATCATTGTTCGGTTTAAGTCCGTCACTCGTAATGGTATATCCTAAATAAAGTACTTCTTTTCGTAAAAATTCTGATTTGTCTAACTGAACTTTTAAGTTTGTCTGTCTGAGTCTGTCAAATACTGTTCTTAATTTCTGAATATGTTCCTGTAAACTAACTGAATAAACTATTATGTCATCTAGATAAACTAAGCAGTGGATTCCTTGTAATCCTCTTAAAACATTATCCATTGCTGTTTGAAAGGTTGCAGGTGCTGTCTTAAGTCCAAAAGGCATACGAGTAAATTCAAAGTGTCCTGCGTTTGTACTAAAGGCTGTCTTCTGTCTATCTTCTTTTTTAACTTCTATCTGATGGTAACCACTTGCTAAATCTAACGTGGTAAAATAAGAACTTCGTCCAAGTTTGTCAAATAAGTCAGTTATGTTAGGTAAAGGGTATTTGTCGTCGATAGTTATTTCGTTTAGTTTTCTATAATCAATAACTAGGCGAAATTTTCTTTCGTTACTAGCGTCAAGTTTCTTTGGGACTAGGTGAACAGGTGCACTCCAAGGGGAATAGGATGGAATTACTATATTATTTTCTATCATCTTGTCTACTTGTTTGTTAATTTCGTCATTAATTACTTGGGGTTGTCTGTAAGGTCGTATATATATGGGATCTTCATTATGTGTCCTAATTTGATGTTTAACGTCATTAGTAAAAGTCAGGGGTAGTTTCTCACAGTGAAAAATATCTTTATATTCTATGCAGAGTTGTTCGATAGCTTTCTTTTCTTCTGAATTCATATGGTCTAATCTCAGTTTAGTCAAGTTTTCTGTCAGTATTTCGTCTATTTCTAAATCTGTATTATTATCTAATTTATTAATAATGTATTTGCTTGGGTTATATTTTGTTACTATAAAAGGACTGGTAATAGTCAAGTTTAGCTCTGTCTCAAGGGTATTTTGAATAATAGTGGTTGCATATCCGTCTTTACAATTTACTAAAGCGGCAGGCATTCTAACACCATTACCAAATTGTTTAAAATTTAAAATAGCATTTCCATTACGTAAACTTACTGGTAATTTAACTTTCTGTTCACAACGGGGATGAAGACGAATAACGTTAGTGGGATTATATATGATAGGGATAGCTGTTGTATTGGTATATAAAATCTCTTTTTTCATATCTATTGTGGCATCTAGTTGTTTTAAAAGGTCACTTCCAATTAATCCGTCGTAACGTCCATCTACGTCATAGATGTAAAATTTATGTGTTTCAGGGTTTTGAAAAATTTGGAATAAGGGGATAACTACAACTTCATCATGTCGACTAGAGGCATGAGTACTAATAACTTCAAAGGCTTCTTGATATTTGAAGTCGTTAAAATATTCATTTGCTTTTTTGGGACTAATAAATGATCTTGAACTTCCCGTATCTATCATAAAGTTAGCATTAATTTCAGGTATATAAATATAAGGTAATGTAAGGGTGTTACAATTTAAATGTATTATCTCGGGATTTGGTAAGGGGTATCCATATGAAAATTTTCTAATTGTTCTACCATATTATTATTTGTCAAGTCATTAATGTCTTCTTGTATTGTGGGGTCATAATGGTCACAATATTCAGTCTCGGGGTCATTAGGGTCATAGTATTCGGTTTCAGGGTCTTCAGGAATTTCCTGTTCGACAATATGCTCGTTTAGGCGGAAACCTTGTGGTTTAGTAGGTGGAGCAGTTCTCATGCTCACATCCGTGTTATGCATAGGTCGTTGGGGACGGTAACCAGAGGGTTGTTGTCCTTGATTTTGATTAAGTGGTGGTCTGTATCCAAATTGGTTTTGACTATACTGGGGTCTATATCCAAATTGGTTTTGGTTTACCTGGGGTCTATATCCAAATTGGTTTTGGTTTATCTGGGGTCGATATCCAAATTGGTTTTGGTTTTGTATAGGTAACTTAATTTGCTTACTAGGAGATATACCAAATTTAAATTTAGGGGGTTGTTGATAATTCATATTTTGAAATGTATACGGTTTTTGCAATGGTTGCTGCTGATGTTGACCTTTGGATTGAAATGAATGATTATTATTTTTAAAGGTGTTAAAGAACGGTTTCATTACATTTCTTTCAATATAGGGGTTAGAAGATGTAGCATGTCCAGCATTAGTATGAGGGTGCTTCATCATTTTATTACGTGAATTATATTGATGCATAAAATTTACCTCTTCTAGAACAATACTTAAAGCATTTTCAAGGGTGTTACAAGCTTTAAGTCTAACAATTCTCAATAAATCTTCAGGTAAATTATATAAAAATACATTCATCGCCAAATTATCATAAATTGTTATTTTACTTTCACGCAAACTACTATTTGAAATTAAATTTACTTTAGCTATTAATGTGCTTTTGGTGTGTTGAATTCTGTTACAAAAATCTAGATAAGATTCATTACTATTAATTTTTAAAGTTTCTAACTCAATCGCGATACATTCTTCGGAACGCGGATCACCGAAATGTTGTTCAAGGGCGGATTTAAGGCTGCCCCATGTAATTAAATCTTGCCTTTCACTAATTAAACTAGCTGCTCGTCCTATTAATTTTGAAGTTATGACGTGAAAAACATAAAGATCTTGGTCGGGATTTCCTTCCACTACACACGTTTGTATTACGTATTCACATTTCCTAATAAATAAGGATAATAATTTTTCATCACCATCAAACTTAGGGATGATATTACTAACTTCTACTGGGATCTTAACAATGTTTTCCATTTTTAATAATTTGATTTATTTTAAATAAAGAATATAAAAATTGTATATAAAATAATTATTTTATGAAATAATTATATATATTTTTTGTTCTTAATTAATTAATATAATATATTTATTTTTCTTTTTATAATATTATAATTCACTTTTACTTTAATTCAATTCAATCTTAGTATTCCTCTTTTAATTCACTTAAAACGAAAGTCAATAAAATCTCTAAGAACCTTTTAAGTTTTAAAAAGGGATCTACAATTTAAATTGACACATATAACTAGGGTTGAATAGGAAATGAATAGGTAGGAATAGCTTTAGGGTCTACTCACCAAATCATATCCCTCGTGAGCCTGAAGGTAGCGATCTTTCCAGAAGCCCGACGCAAGCGCTCGATGAGACTTATTTATATTTGGTTCGGATTCCGTAGAAAACGCTTGAAAACGTTCGTCGCAGGATAATCTTCAATTTTCCGGACGCGGAATCCTACCGGCTGCGCCAGTCAAGTTTTACGCACCGCGAATGACTTTTTAAAAAAAGATTTTATTTAAAATATAATCACTTTAATTGACAAGTAATTACTTAGACTACCTTAACAAGACTAACTTAATATTAATACAATGTCTTAAATACTATCGGGTCGGCCACCCAGAAGGGTATTGTTCCCATCATTCGAATATGAGCGTGCGAACATTGCGAGATGCCGACTCAGCGGGATGGGCTGGTGTGACTGTCGAGTCAGCTGTTTGGACTGACGTAACTACTTACATAACTAACTAAACTTACAATAATACTCTAGTTACTGCACTACCAACTGCATTAACAACAATTGCAAATTGTATTACATTACAATAAAAAATTTGTAGCATTAGAAGGTCTGGCATATGGAGATCTGTCATGTAAATTTGATTTAGTTTTTATTTTACCGCCTGAATAGCCAGGGTCTGAGTCGTCTGGTATACCAAGCATCTCAGCCCATTTATCCGAACTTGGTATTTCTATAATATGATCACTATCCTGGTCTTGTGATGACGTGTACTCCATTCCTTCCCCTAAATTCTCTACTTCCATTTCCTTGTGTGCCTCTGAAACTACAACTTCCCTGTCTCCAGAGGCTTCGTTAGTCTTCGTTTTAATTAGCTGATCTATATGTCGACTTACTATATTTCCATTTTCAGCTTGTATTCTAAAACTGGACGGACCTTCTTTACTTATAATTGTGCCAGAAGACCAACGAGGTCCCCTACCAAAATTCCTAAACATAACATTCTGCCCTACATCAGCATGTCTTTGTCTTTTTTTATTATTTCGAAATAACTGTTCCTCAGTACGCTGTCGAAATCGTTCGTGTGGATTAATCGTGTCAAGTAAAGTTCGTATACGCCTATTAAATAGCATTTCTGCGGGACTTCTATTAGTAGATGTGCATGGAGTCGCCCTAAGACCTAACAGCATGTTTGGAATCTTTACCTCCCAGCAAACATCAGTCATTTTTCTCAATTTGTCTTTTATGGTTTGTACCATGCGTTCCGCCAATCTATTGGTTGAAGGGTGGAACGGCGCTGTTGTAATATGCTTAACTTTATTTGAATTTAAAAATCTTTCCATTTCTGTTGAGACAAATGGTGTACCATTATCAGAAACTAAAGTATCACAAAGTCCGTGTGTAGCAAAAACTGTTCTTAGATACTTTATAACCGTAGTAGAGGTCATATTATTGACAATAAATACTTCAGGCCACTTCGAATACGCGTCTACAATAATTAAAAAAGTTTTGTTTTGAAATGGTCCTGCAAAATCAATATGTAGTCTAGACCACGGTTTCGATGGCGTGATCCATTCATACGTAGTTTTTTGTGGCATATTACGATTTTCTAAACATTTATTGCAATTCTGTACTAAAGCCTCTATATCATTATTTAATTGTGGCCACCAAACATAACTCCTAGCCAACAATTTAGTGTGCACTATGCCACTGTGAACTTTATGTAAAGCACGCAATACGGCATCACGAAGTGGCGGTGGTACTACGACGCGACAGCCTAACAAAATGCAATCCTCGTGCAGCGACAACTCTGAACGATGCAACCAGTATGGACGCAAATCGACATCAGTCTCTTTAACGGGCCAACCGCACATTATGTAATGAGTTATACGAGACAGAATTTTGTCTCGTTTTGTCGCAGTTGCTATCTGATCTACATCGATTGGGAACTCTTCCGGAGCTTCCGCCATAAGTAGAATGTCACAGAGCTGTGGTTCAGGTTGTTCTGGAACAGGTAGTGGCCACCGGCTTAATCCATCAGCGTGACCTATCTGTCGTCCCGGCTTGTATATTATATCATAGCTATATGATGTGAGTATTAATGCCATTCTTGTTAAACGAGGTGACAATACACTAGGAATGGGTTTTTTAGGATCGAATATTCCTAACAGGGGCTTATGATCTGTAACAATTATAAAATGTCTACCCATTATGTAATTGTGGAATTTATTTATTCCAAACATTATAGCGGTGGCTTCCTTGTCTAATTGAGAATAGCGCCTTTCATGCTTATGTAATGTTCTGGAACTCATAGCGATGGGACGTTCTTGACCGTCGTCCATGACGTGAGCCAAAACGGCACCAACACCATATTCAGAACTATCGCAAGTGAGAATTAAAGATTTCTTTAAATCGTAATGAACTAAAGTCAAATCAGATAACAACAAACGCTTAGCCGTGTCAAAACTGCTCTGCTCCCGGTCAGTCCACACCCAGTCCTGTGACTTGTCAAGCAGCCTATGAAGGGGTTCGAGTATCGTGGCCTTATGAGGTATAAACCTCTCATAGAAATTGTATAAGCCTAAAAATGCTTGAAGTTCTTGTATATTTTTGGGTTCTGGTGTCTTGAATATGGACTCAATTTTACTTGGTGACGGATGAATGCCTTCAACGTCAATAACGAAACCTAAAAACTCTACTCGCTCCTTAGCGAACTTACATTTGTCTTTATTAAGACGCAATCCGGCCTTCTCTATCCGCTCTAATACAACATTCAAACGTGAAGTCATTTCTACCATAGTGCAGCCATTGACAATGACGTCATCAATCAGTACCGCCACGCCCGGTACACCTGCCAGTAGTGCCGTCATCAGTCGCTGAAAAATCCCCGGGCACGCTTTAACACCGAAAGCTAACCTATGCACGGTATAAAGACCCTTGCAAGTATTAAGAGTTAATAATTTTGCAGTGCCATCGGTAACTACTACTTGGGTATAAGCCCTGTCAAGATCAAGTGTTGTATAATATCTTCCCCCTGAAATCGTTGCAAAAATTTCGCTCGCTGTGGGCATTGGATAAGTATCCGTCTCTGTAGCCTGATTGACCGTACTGCGATAATCTCCGCAGAGTCTAACAGAACCATTCTTTTTTATAATCGGAACTACAGGCGTCGCCCAGTCTGAAAATGATACCGGACGAAGGACATTCTCACCTACTAAACGATCGATTTCCTGCTCTACTCTATCTTTAATAGCGTATGGTACCGGTCGTGCATTTAAAAATTTAGGAACTGCATCCTTTTTTAATTGTATCGCAACTGGATCTCCGCGGTATTTACCGAGTTCACCTTTAAAAACATCGCTGTGTTTACTCAATACCTTATTAATTTCAGTCAAGTCAATGTCTATAATCTTATTAACTCGAATCGAAATTTCCAGAGTTTTAAACCAATCACGTCCTATCAAGTTCGGTCCCGACCCCTTAGCTATGACTGCACTTAACACACACTTAGTGTCTTTATATTCCACTGTAACCAGGGCTTGACCTAGGACTGTCACCGGTGAGTCTGACCATGTGCGAAGTTGATTCCGCAGGGGCCGTACTGTAGTGCGACCTGGTAGCCGTGTCCACGTCTGCTCATTGATAAGTGAGTATGCAGCACCAGAGTCCACCTCCATGACAACGGGTACTCCATCTATTGTTACCCGTAATTTGTAAGCCGGTACGCGCGTGCAAACCGTTTCGATATTATAAATTCCATTTAGTTGAGTACTAAAATCTTCACTAGCATAGTTAATGTTTCCGGCCATCTGCTTCTTCTTAGCAGTGCATATTTTAACTATATGTCCTTTTTTCTTGCAATAATGGCATACTGCGTTAACAAAACGACATTCACCCCCGTGCCGATCGCCACATCGATAACATAGACGAAAATTTAGTCTCGATTTTAAAGCATTTACTTCCATGGGCTCCGGGGCAGGGATGGACGGATTTTGCGATGACGTTATGACGCAAGATTCCGGCCGCGGTAGTGTCGTGGGGCTCTGCATGATATGCGCGTCTCTGCCCGCGCTTTCAGCTGACAACATTGTGTCCACAACATCCTGATAATTGAGATGTTCCCTTTTCAATAATTCATATTGCAACCTATGATCATTCATGCCGCAAACCAGCCTATCTCGTAACATTCGTTCCAAATTAGGAAAATTACACCCCGTACTGATTTTTCGTAATTGAGTAATGTATTCGGATGCGGTCTCATTTTGCAATTGATCACGCTTGTAGAATTTGTAAGAAATAGATATTTCATTTGCCTTCGGGCTATAATGTTTCGTTAATGTTGTTATAATTTCACTATATTTAACATCACCCGATTTCTTCGGTGTTATTAAAGCTAAAAGAGTTTCGAATACTTGAACACCGCACACTGTATAAAAATTAACTCTTTTAACAGTATCATCCGATATTCCATTGGCCTCAAAACAGTAATTTAACCTATCAATGTAACTGTCCCAGTTGTCATTATTAACATTGAATTCACTGAATTTCACTAATTTCGATGTCATATTTTCAATTTATCACTCGTCGCCACTATTATGTTCAATAAAACACAGTATTAACTTCATTGAATGTATTGTGCTTGGTAGCAAAAAGATGACAGACACACTGAATATATATTATTTATATACCCTCTGCTTAGTCAATCTTATTAGTAATAAAATGTGAAAAGCAGTCATGTCATATACATAACAATAACAATGCTTGGGATGTTGTTGAAATACCTGCAAGTGGCAACATCGTTAAATGCAAATGGGTTCTCAAGAAGAAATGTGATGGTGAAAATAATGTCCGCTATCGAGCCAGGCTTGTGGCTAAAGGTTGTTCTCAAAAATATGGAATAGACTATAGTGAAACTTTTTCTCCAGTAGTGCGACATACAACACTTTGCATTGTCAGTGCAGTTGAATCTTAATGTGACACATCTTGATGTGAAAACAGCCTTCCTTAATGGTGATCTGTCTGAGACTATATATATGCAAAAACCTAAGGGAGGTTATGTCTGTCCAAACAATAAAGTTTTAAAGTTAAATAAGGCTATATATGGTCTGAAACAGGCATCACGAGCATGGCATAAGAAAGTAGATGGTTGTATGTTAGGCAACGGTTATATTAAATCTAAAATAGAACCATGTTTATACATAAAATGTATTGGTAGTAGTAAAACTATTGTGACATTGTATGTCGATGATTTTTTTGTTTTTTCAAATGACAAAACTGAAACTGATTATCTTAAGAGTGTTTTAAGTAAGTGTTTTGAATTAAAAGACTTAGGAATTGTAAAGAAATGTCTTGGCATGTCAGTTGTGTTTGAGAAACAAAATCATACTGTTACTTTAAGTCAAGAGAAATATATTGATAAATTATTGTCTAAGTTTAATATGGTTGGTAGTAAAACTGTAAATACTCCAATGGAGGTAAATTTAAAATGTAAGAAAGAGAATAATTGTAGTTATGAAAATCCCTATCAGCAGCTTATCGGGAGTTTAATGTATTTAGTTGTGCTTACATGACCCGATATAGCTTATGCAGTGTCATATTTAAGTCAATTCAATAATTGTAATACTGAATTGCTGTTCATTATCGGGTTTATGCTAAAAGAGTATTAAGATATTTAAAAGGCACTAAACAGTTAGGTTTAAAGTATTGTAAAATTAAAAATGTTAATATTGAAGGTTATGTTGATGCAGACTGGTGCAATGATGTTAATGATAGGAAATCACATTCAGGAATTTGTTTTACTTTGTCAGGATCTGTTATTTCTTGGAGTTGTTATAAACAAAAGTGTATTACGCTTTCTAGTACAGAAGCTGAGTATGTGTCAATATCTGAGGGCTGCAAAGAGGCAGTATATTTGAGAAACTTACAGCATGAAATAACTAAAAGAATGTATAATATTACATTGTATAATGAGAGTATGAGTGCGCAGAAATTATTATTGAACCCTGTATTTCATAATAAAACTAAGCATATAGATGTCAGCTACCACTATTGCAGAGAAATGATAAATGAAAACATTGTTAGTGTTAAATATTTATGTACATCAGATATGCCTGCAGATTTGCTTACTAAAAGCTTAAGTGCTGTAAAACATTATAAACATTTGAATTCTTTAGGAATTGTTGAAGTTTAGTTTTTAAACTAAACTTTATTTTTGTAATTTCTTATATATTTTTTCAAATGTGCCTATATTTTGAGTGAGTGTTATAAATAACAAAATATAGATAGGCTTACTAACGCCATCTTGTGGCAACTATGTCAACTGTATTTGTATAGCATTCGTTCTTTTACTACAACTAAAGTATGTGTCGTTGGGATTCCGTGAAAACAAGTCGTTTTATTTATTATCAATTTATCACAAGACCCCAAGATATTTTTATTCAACATAGCAATTTTTGTGTCGACGTCCGTCACGTCCCAAATGTCACTCCAGTTTATAAGGAGGCATTCCTTAAAATACTATCAATATTTAATTTAGAAAAACTCCGTAAGTGCAGCATTAAAGGTTTGAGTTTAGGAGGCTTAAGGTTATAAGAAAGATATAATAGGTCGTGTCTAGAAAAATTTGGAGCGGGTAACTGACCATGATTTATTACCTTATCAGGAGAAGCGGTGAGCATCAGGTCAATCCATGTATCAGAGACATTAAGGTTAAGGTGGGTTGGGTCCAAAGGTAGAATATTTAAACTAACAGAACTAAGAACGGATCTTAATTTTTGAGAGGTAGGAGAATCCAATAGAAGGTTAGTGTTAAAATCACCCATAACTATCTGATGCATGTACTCTGAGCTGATGCTTTCAAGAGCAGGCTCTAAGTTAGAAAAATAGTTAGTAGAAGGAAGACAGTACACGACACCAAGAACAGCCTTTACCCCTATAAAACTAATATGTAGGAAAAGAAATTCGGATGAAGCAGAATAAGGAGCCTGTGACATATTTAAAATTTTATAAGGTATTTCACTTCGAAGATATATCGCAAATCCACCGCCTCTTTTACCAATACGGTCGCATCAACAAAACCAGGTAAGGAGTAAGCGGTGGAGCAAAGATTAGGTTTCAGCCAAGTTTCTGAGATAAGAATTGCATGTAAGTTAGTATCATAAAAAGTGCTTAATAAATCAAGGTAATGTTGAGGAATACTTTGAATTTTGGTGAAGTGATAATTTAGAAGAAAGTTCTTCGCTCAAAGATAAGATAGAAGTATCAGTCGAATTTAGAGAGCGAAACGAACCAGTGCTACAAGCAGAGTAATAAGACTCGCTATCGGACATAATAAACGTATAATTCAATATATAATATCATACGATAAACTTTTTGTATAGTACTAATAAATAACTTAATATATATAAAACATTATTATATTTATGTCGTAAAAAATATATAAAAATGATATATAAATAATGAAATGTAAAGTATACTAATGCATAATATAAAACTAAACACAAAATCGACACAACCTGCCATGGAAATGTAGTTATATAAACTTTGACAGACAAAAATAGTGTTTGCACAAGCATACATCACCTTCAATATGTTATTAAACAAAACAAGAAAAAAAAAATCTAACTAAGCATTAAAGTAGACTGAATAAAAAAAATACAGAAAATAAGTTTATGCCCAAAAATATCTAGAGTAAATTATTAATAATGAAAGTAATAAATTGATTTCAGCATATAAACAATAAAAACATTAATATAAAATAACAGTTTATACCACCACATTAAAAAAAGAAGTGATACATATAGAGAAGATTTTTAACTTGCTATTGCTATACGAGTATAGTTTAAAATGTAAAATTAATTATGCTAAAATAATTTGTCAATGGCAATGTCGCTAATGTCATTGACAAATCACTTGCTGTCAGCTGTCAACAAAAGTTATTATTGGCAACAAGTATTATAAAGTTTATAAACATATTTAACACTTTTAAAATAATTATTTAGTTAAGTTTATAGCTACACAATATAAAAGATATAGATTAAAACAAAAGTGGCAACGATATGCTAGAAGATAGAAAGCATATTAGTATAAAACACATTTACTGAATAGTTATCAAACAACAATATATGTTCAGAAAAAAAAGTGAAATAAATATGTTATAAAGTAAAAGAAATCTTAATTATTCAATATATTAGTAAAATAACTAATAAAGTCATCGACTTAATGCAATGCCAATACAATACTATATCTAAATTGAAAGAAACAAGAAAACAAAAACAACATCAAAATCAACCCATTGAAATAAAGAAAAATAATAAACCAGAACCACAAGGAAACATAAAATAAATAACTATTTCTTCTTACTTATGAGTCTTTTAGCATGGCCAACCTCAGATAGAATAGATAGAAGTGGATTTGGGGACACTTGCCGGGGACTTAGATGGTGTCAGCCTGATGGCCGGTAAATCCAGTAGTATGGCATCTAGCTCTTTTTGAGTATGGATGTTCTTCAAGTTACCAGCAGCAAGCTGTACTACAATTGAACCATTGTCTGTCCAGACATTCCTCATTCCAATGTGGTTACTGGCTGATATAAACAAAGACTGTCGGTATTTTGTAAGGTACTCACTTAAGACATAAGAAGAACCTTTAAGGAAAGCCTTTTTACTCCAGACTATTGTTTTCATGTTCCGGTCAGTAAATTTAATTAATTTTGGTCTACACTTATCATTAGATACTTTGCCCAAGCGACTACAAGTTTTAATAAACACTGCACTGTTAATTTTTAAATTATTTGATAAAATTGATGTGACACTGCTTGTAACGTCCTCAGTGGGTGTCTCAGTAACACCCATCAATAAAAGATATTTGCTGCGATGCCGTGACTCGGAGTAATCAAGAGTCTTCATTATTTCATTGACTTGTTGTTTAAGCAGACACAAAATATCAGTTATGTTGTTTAAAGCAATTAAACTCCTCAGTCAAGCGAGACACTGAATCAGTACTGGGTGACACTTTACTTTTTAACTGTTTCTCAAAATCAGCCATATAAGTCATAAGTTCTGAACTTAGTGATCTCTGTGTTTCAGCAATGGAGTAAATGGTCGTCATAATCACAGACTCAGTCATCAAGATCAAGTACTTACGATGAGAACAGATGTTTAGGCAAAAGTGAATGACAATCTTGGAACAATGTTATAGGCAGGAATGTGAAGTGCTGTATTAAAGAGTATGTGAACTCATTTGCTACAAATTATAATTAACACTTTTAAAATGGATTTTGGTGATGTAAATAAACACAATTTGACTATTAAAACACATAAATTACTATTTTAAAAATAAATTATAAGCATTAGCACTTGTATACTTTTTGAAGCCTACCCTCCAAAAAAATATAATAAATAAATATTCCCTATATTTTGATAGTTTCCCCGTATATATTCCGATGTTGTGTTGTTGAAAATGGCGGCCTTTTCTGACTGACTAATGTGTAGTCAGCAGAAGATCCAACAAAGAGGGCGTGTGGCTGTCCACGTCCGGTAGACGAGTGTGCCTCTTTACCAGCTGGGACAGACCATTTGCCAGAGCAAAGTCAAACACAGATCTCCCCGCGTAGTCGGTGGCACGTGACCCTAGCCAATCGGCATGGTGCGCATTAAAGTCCCCTAGGACTACGACTTCGGCGGAGGGAGTCTGTGAAAGCAGATCGTCAATCTTCGCCTGAACATGGCCCAAGAGTTGATCCGACTGCATTACCACTATGGGACCTGTAGAGGCACGCGTAGACTCTGACATGGTCGTCCATGTCCACGCGTAGCCAGAGTAAAGACAGGTCCCGACCTTCAAAAACCTGAAGGCGACGGTAGCAGATATCCTCCCTTACGAACACAGATACCCCGGCGTGTGGTATAAAATGGTGTTCTAGTTTATACCCGGGGTATGATAGGTACGGTGTGTCGCTAGGTTGAGATATCTACGTTTCCGTCAGAAACAACAAGGCCGGCTGCGCCGTCTCTAGATGATAATGGACGGCGTTCAAGTTGGAATGAAGTCCCCGGATGTTGCAAAAGTCCACATTTAGAGTGGGTCGGGGTGCCGCTGCGTTGACTCGTCGTTTGCCCTCATAAAACACAAAAGGCGATACTTTACCCGCCCCAGATACGACGGGCAGCCCGAGCAAAATCCGAGAATCATTTCCCCGATTTTGCTCGGGGAGGGGGTCCCCGGCTTCATCAAAGCCGGTACCCTCCTGGGGTATTTTTCTTCTAGGCATCGCTTTCATATTAGGCGCGGGGGGGGAGGTTGGGCGTCCGGATTCTCTCACTCACCGACGGAACATAACCAAATGAATTTGGTTACTACACGTCGGTCTTCTGTGAGAGATTATTATATATAGTGTATAATAATATATAGTGGTAATAATTTTTGGGAGCCCTCAATGGGACAAGTTCGTACTGTAAGACGGCCGACCCCGAAAGACTTTTTTTTAAAAAAACTCAATTTAATTAACACACCCGTTTATTAAATGGTCACAATTTTGGGAAACTTAAAATATGGTTTTACAATTACTGGGACCACTACCAGTCTCAACGACGTCCAGAGTACAACTGAATTAAAAATATGATGTACATTTAAAACAATATAATTAAAAGCGCTGACACAATAATGTGGAAAAGTACACTAGGAATACAGAGTTACGAATATTGTATAATAGACATTATTTACATAAATACAGGGGATATAACACCTCCCCCCTTAAGACGGAGCATTCCGAACTTAAGATGAATGCGAAGTTACAATTTAAAATAATCATTTTAATAAAAGATGTGTCTTGAATATAAAACTAGTAATAAGTAAATTACGAAATAGTAATAAGTAAAATAATAACTTCAAATTAATGGTTACATAAGTTCCTGCTTGAGGGAGATTGACATTTATTAATTTTAAGAGAAGGTTTACAATATTCTGGATTAGGTAAAGATTTAATTGAGTTAACATCATCATCGGAAGTTGAGATTTCATTCATTTCAATAGAAGTTGATACTTTAGAATTATACTTGGATAATTTCTTATTGTGACATTGATTAAATATTTGGATACAATAATTGGATGAATTTTTTCGTTTTCTGTAACATCGCAATAATTTATAAAATAGGCTTAGAAATATTATTACAATTACAATATAAGTAAACGTAGAATAATAGTGTCCATACTTAATAAAATGCGATTGTTCTTCTAAATTATTAAGTTCTTTTTCAAGATTATCTAATTGATGATTTTGATATTTTAAAGATTCTAAGTCGATTTTACTTAGAGAAAGAGGCGTTAGAAATGGTAGCGTTTTATTAAATATGGATTTCATACAACAGTCATCTGACGTAATATCAAAACTTATGTCTAAATAAGGTTTTATATTTAGTGTATAACTACTTGTTGGCAATAGTTGAATAGTTTTTGAGAATCCAATACAATTTTCAGTTAATTTAACAATTCCTGTGCCAGAAATAGAATAGTCAATTATATGATTGTCACATTTTACAGTTAATTTATTAGCGTTGGATTGAACATAAATCCATTTGTTATTTTGTAGCTTCTGCCATATGTCTATTTTACCAACTAAAAATTTAGTATTACATTCTGATGGAAGTGTGAGAATCACTTCAGTTAATAGTTTCGATTCACAACTAGGATAATTTATCGTAGAAAATATAGAAATTAATCCGCAAATAGAGTAGTTCTTATTTATAAACTTACAAGTATTTAAATTATCTAAAAATGTATAATGCATCCTATCGTCGCTTAAAGCAATAAAGGAATGTGAAGGTTGGATAAGAGCAAAAGTAGGAGAGTATGATTGAGAATTATCATGAGGAGTCGGTAATGGAATACTTTTGTAAACAATAAATTTTTCTATTGTTATTAACGGAATTTGCAAAATAAAAACTATCTTCTTATTAAAATAATAAGAACTCAGTTCGGAAACGTCTATTAATGAGCTGATATGATAAATATCTAATGGAACTGGAAAATCATATCTCTTATTAATCTGGTTGCTATGTTTAGACAGTTCACTTAAAAGATAAGTAGGACTTATAACACTAGGATGTAGAACATTTAACTTAGAAAATAAAATTGCATTTAATGTTGTCTCTAACAAATTAGAAACAGACATTAACGAACTTTCAATAATATTAAGCAAGTTATGAATCTTAGAAGTATAAAATAGTAAATTATCCCTTTTAGTTATTTGAGATAAAATACCGTTCATAGTATTTATTTGTGTATTTAATTTTATTTCATTCTGGTTTAATTTAGAAATTGTACGATTAAAGTTATTAATTGTAGATTTAATTATATGTAGGTTATCTTTAAACAAATGAAATAATTCGGAGTCACTTTTTGACAAGATGCTATGGCGGCATCGTATTTTCTGGCATCATCAGCATCTAAAGTGCCGAAGAAAAATTTAAGAATTTCACCACCAAATTCCAAGGATCTCTTGACCTTGTTATTGGCTTTATTACAGATAATATGAGAAAGAGATTGTAACTTTATTTGGTTTGATTGTATTAGAACTTCAGCAGGGCTAGAAAAATCTTTACACTGTGATAAATTTTCAGGTTCAATTTTATTACAAAGATCTAAAGTTGATTGTAATAATGTTTCAATTTTGTAAAGATATGGGTCCAATGTAAGTATATCCACATGGGTAATAACTTTCCAATAGTCATTATAAAATTGTATATGCGTAATAGGTTCAAAATAAATTCCTGGACTATGAATGATGGGGATGATACTTGATTCAGCGTGGCATCCATAGCAATAAGCTCTGAAAATAAATATTTATATGAAATATTATAAAGATTATGAAGATACAGCGGGCTTAATTTCATTGACATGGTGTTTTACATGTTTTCTACCAATTTGCAATGTAACATTTTGCTTATTATGTACTTTTATGATTTTGTAAGGACCTTTCCATACTGGGGATAAGGCTTTACGGAGTCTGTGGTGATGCTTCAGATAAACTAAATCGCCAACTTTATACGTTACTTCACGTGAACTAGAATCGTAATATTTTTTAGATCTTCCTTTGCTATTATTTATATTTTGTATAGCTTTTTCACGGCTAAAACGCATTCTATATTGTAAAGCTCGGATATATTCATTATACGTAGTATTAGTATTAGTATCGTATAAAGAGTTAGGAATATTTGGTTTATAACCATATAATAATTCATGGGGTGCAAAGTTAGTTGTAGTGTGAGGAGTAGTATTGTATGCTAATATAGCGGTAAATAAAAAACAGTGCCAATCATCTTGGTCTTCGTTTATAAATGACTTTAAATATTCTTTTAAAGTCGCATGAGAGCGTTCTAAAGCGCCATTTGTTTGGGGGTGATAAGGAGTAGTAAAAAGAGCTTTAATTTTTAAAATACTTGTTAGTTGTTTGAATAAGTCAGAGGTAAAACATGTGCCTAAATCGGTTAAAATAGTTTTAGGGAAGCCGAAGAGAGATATGAAATGAACAAGATTTCGTGCTATCTCTTCACTAGTGGCTGTTATCATGGGATAAGCAGAGGAGAATTTAGTCAAATCGTCCTGGAGCGTTAAAATAAATTTAAACTTTTGGAAACCCGCTTCAGGTAGGGGACCTACGATATCAAGAGCTAGACGTTCAAACGGTCTAGTTGAAGTAGATGTGATCTCCATTGGAGCTTTATTTGACATTCTTAATGGTTTATTTATTTGGCATAATTGACATTTCTTAACATAGTTTTCTATGTCAGATCGCATACCTTTCCAGTAATAAGCAGCTTTGATTCTTTTAAACATTCGATTTGACCCTGGGTGACCCGCGACAGGGGAGTCGTGATTTTCTTTTAAAATTTTAGGCACTTCAACTGGGGTTGGGTAAATCAACTTATTTTTATAAATATAAATTTTTATATGTGTGCTATGAAAAACGTAAGAAATCATATTATAGACCTTAGTATAAGCTAGTTTTGAAAAAGGATCTGAAAAATCAGATATTGCTAGGTCATTTATTTCAGGACTTTCGATTATTATTTTATCTCTAAGTTTTATTAACAGATTATAAATATCTCTAAATTTGGTATCCTCATAATGGTGAATTTTAGTATACAATAAATAATAAGTTTTATTATTATCAGCTACAGATCGAATCGTGAATGGTTCACGTTCAGAGTTTAATAATTCATCACGGTTTGTTAACTGAGATAATATCTCTTCACAGTGAGGAATAGAATAATCGAAGTCTAATGATACGGGACAGACTATTGTTTTTAATTTAGTTAAATGTAAGGCCTGTGTGCATTCTTCGATAACAGTATCAGATGTGGAAATACGGTTAGTAAATTGAGCCTTGAAATAGTTTTCATAAGACAAGTTATTTAAATTAGAAATATCAATAGCATTAACTGGACAACGAGATAGCGCGTCAGCATTTGTATTGAGTCGACCTTGTTTGTAAACAATTTCATAATTGTATTCTTCAAGCTTAAGACGCCAACGAATGAGTCTGCTACCTGGGTCCTTGACATTAAATAACCACACTAAAGGACGGTGGTCTGTAATTATTTTAAATTTGTTTCCATATAAATAAGGACGAAATGTTTTTACAGCAAATAAAATAGCTAATAATTCCTTTTCGGTTGTGGAATAGTTGCCTTCGGCGCGATTAAGTGTACGCGAAGCAAACGCGATCGGCTTGTCTTTTCCGACAAAACCTTGAGAAAGAATAGCGCCTACAGCGTAGTTACTAGCATCCGTGGTAACTAAGAATGGTTGTGAAAAATCTGGATATTGCTGAATCGGAGCAGTAAGTAGTTTTTCTTTCAGGATATCGAAAGCAGTTTGCTGTTCGACAGACCAGTGATATGCTACATCTTTCTTTAGCAGAGAGGTAAGTGGCTTAGTAAGTTTAGAAAAATTATTTATGAAACGGCGATAATAACCTATAAGACCTAGAAACGATTTGATTTCCTTAGGATTTTTAGGAACTGGAAACTGGGAGACGGCCTTGACTTTTTCAGGATTTGGAGAAACACCTTTATCGGTAATAATATGGCCAAGGTAAGTTACTTCACGTCTCAAGAACTCGCATTTATCAGGCTGGAGTTTTAAATTATATTCTCGTATTTTATCAAATACTAATTTTAGCTTTTGTATATGGGATTCCAAGGTCGAACTGTACAAAATACAATCATCCAAGTATATATAACAATGTATACCTTGTAAACCTGATAACACGGTGTTCATGAGTCGTTGGAAGGTTACAGGAGCATTTTTCAGCCCAAAAGGCATTCTGGTAAATTCATAGTGTCCAGATATGCTTGAATTAGAATTTATTGTGAAACCCGTTTTTGGGGCGTCCTTGGGGGACATTTTAAGTTGGTGAAAGCCACTAGCCAGATCTAGTGTGCTAAAATATTTAGAGTGACCTAATTGGTCAAGGATATCAGTGATGAGAGGCAAAGGATAACTCTCGGAAACAGTGACATCGTTAAGACGACGATAGTCAATGACTATTCGCCATTTTCTTTTGCCAGAGGCGTCTAGCTTTTTGGGAACTACCCATACAGGGGCGCTCCAAGGTGAAATAGAAGGGCGAATAATATTTTGATCTAGCATTTTACGAATTTGAGTGTCAACTTCCTTTTTATGGCATTCGGGGAAGCGATACGACTTAACATGTATAGGAGGTGCGTTACCTGTATCTATATTGTGTTCGACAGCATTAGTAGAAGATAAAGGTTCACCTTCGACATAAAAAATATCTGTATACTCCGAACAACAATCAAGAAGAGCTTTTTCCTCCTCATTATTAAGATGTGAAGAGCGAATTAAGCTTAAAACGTGATCTGCCCTATTAGATTTAGAAAAAGATATAGAATTAATCTTATGAAAAGATTCGGAGTATTTAAACACCTCAATAGGTGACAGTTCTACTACATAATCTTTGAACTCTAGGTCAGTGTCGGTGGTATTTAATATAGTAACATTAACCTTTTTATTTGGTTTGATAAATACTACACAATTCGCGACATAAACACCATCACATAAGGTTTGATCTAGTACGAGAGCTTCATTGTTATGATAAAGCTCGGCAGAGTAATTTGATACAGTGCACTCGATAACGACCTCGGAACGTGCCGGAATGATATAAATCGGTTGATAAAACATAATGGGCAATTTACAACCATCTATTGTTAATAGTTTAGTATTATAATCAATATTAACTTTAAAAATTCGAAGAAAATCTGTACCTATTATACCGTCAAATTTTAGATTAATCGTATCATTTATGACATGAAATTTATGTTCATAGGACTTTGGAGATATAAGCAAAGTTAAGTAAGTAGAACCTAAGGATTCACAGTAAGTATCCTTGTCATTTATTCCTTTTATTTTAACCTTATCAGAATTTGTTATAGGAATATTTAAACTTGAAGATTTAATAATACTGATGCTCGCGCCAGTATCGATTAGAAAAGTAAGTGGTTTATTTGAATTCTTAGTAAGCATATTTGTATATGGTAAGGATATTTTATATGTGTTTATACTCGTTTCAAAAATAGGAGTTGGATCGAGTTTACAATTATAGGAACTAGAAAGATTAATATCTAATTTATTATAAAAATTCATGTGAGAGTTAGAATTAGTAGGGCTCAGTTCCCTTTTGGGCTCTTGAGATGTAGAAATAGTATTAGATTTAGTATGACTCAGTTCCTCGCTGGGTAACTGAGATGAAAAACATTCATAAGGACTCGATTCCTTATAGGGTAATCGAGATATAGAAGATTTAGGACTCGGTTCCTTGTAGGGTAATCGAGATATAGTAGATTTAGGACTCGGTTCCTTGTAGGGTAATCGGATATAGTAGATTTAGGAGGAATAATCGTGTCATTAGAATTAGGAACTTTCGGTAGACACGTAGCCGAAATTCCATTTAGTTTAAATGTTCTGAATTCTCGGTTTCGGCACAAAGATATGTTAAATTCACAGGAGGACTACTAGAGCTAGGCTTTGAATTAAAAGTAGAAGGGTTAGAGTAAGAATTCTCGCGATTTTGCATATTGAATTTTCGTTTGCGACATTGGTCAATGGTATGCCCAATGTGTTTACAATATTTACAAATTTTTGTGCTAGATGTAGAAGATTAATGAGTAGTATTCTCATTAGAATTAGAATTAAAATTAGAATTATAAGGCTTTTTCTTGTAACATTCAATTGCTGTATGTCCAAGCTTATTACAGCTAGAACATTGCTTTTTATTCGTCTTAAAAGACCTTGATTGTAAATTATATATCTTTTCTTCCTCGATAGCTAACTGTACGGCTTCATCAAGGGAAGAGGGATTTCTACATCTTACAATATTTGAAATTGAAAAGCGTAAACCTAATAAGAATGTATTGAGAGCTAGATCCTCCATGGCGGCTATCCTGCCAGGAAGTTCGTCCTTGGTTTTGCAGTTATAGTGTATATCTGATTGTATTCGAGTAAGAAACTGTTCAATTTTTAAGGAAAATTTAGTAACATCTTCGGATGCTTCCTGTTTACAATTTTGTAAATCAAGTAATAAATGCGTGGCATGTTTTTTCTCACCGAAATTTTTCCTTAGAAAGGCTTTTAAATCTAGCCATTTTTCAAATGTTTTTAGACTACAGGCTACTTGACCTTTTCCTTCTAATTGAGAGAGAATGTATTTGCAAAGTACTGACTGTTGTTCGGTACTTGCAAGAGACATAGCATTGTCACAATTAGTGAGGAAAGCCGGTAGACCTTCCTTGTCACCGTTGTAGGTTTTAATAAATTTTGTTAAAAAAGTAAGGGTTATTTTGTCGGCTACACTTTCCTTTTCTACTTTTAGCGACATATTACAAAAATAATCAGTGAAATAATCAAAATAGAAAAACAAAAATATAGAAAATACGATTTTAAATATTACAAAAAGAAAAAATATATATATATATCTAATAAGTTTAGTAACTTACAGGATTACTAAAATTTGAGTCAGCGACATTCGCGGAAACGTTGTGTAACGCCGTGTTCCCAGGCGCTGTAATCCGATGCTGCGGCTCACGTTGCACCGTCGCTAGCACGGTCGTCGTCGTACACGTGGAAAATAGAAAATGTAGAATGTAGGTGAAGAAGGAATGAAGATGAGTTGTACCTTGCTGTCGATAAGTCTGCTGCTGCGGATGCTGGAGCGGGCTCACGCTAAGAAGCGGAGACTTAACGTCGTCCAATTGTCGTTGTCTTCTTGACGTTGAGTTTTTCGTGGTGCAGGCTTAGACGCGGCTAAGTCTTATTGTCGACCAACTAGTCTCAAAATTCGGGGGCCTTGTAATTCGAGATGTCAGTACCGTTTGAAGGTTTTCTGTCTGACATCCCACTTCTGACACCAATTTGTAAGACGGCCGACCCCGAAAGACTTTTTAAAAAAAAAACTCAATTTAATTAACACACCCGTTTATTAAATGGTCACAATTTTGGGAAACTTAAAATATGGTTTTACAATTACTGGGACCACTACCAGTCTCAACGACGTCCAGAGTACAACTGAATTAAAAATATGATGTACATTTAAAACAATATAATTAAAAGCGCTGACACAATAATGTGGAAAAGTACACTAGGAATACAGAGTTACGAATATTGTATAATAGACATTATTTACATAAATACAGGGGATATAACAGTACGATGATTTCGTCATACATTAAACCTGGAAAACATAACGATTGGGATTTGAATTTAAATCAAATAGGGCATGCTATTAGAACAGCGGTACATGAGAGTACAGGTTTTACGCCATCATATTTATTTTTCGGAAGAGAAACGAACACGCGACCTATAAACAATGTCGAGAATTCATTGACCACCTTAAACAGAGTTCAGCAGGTATATATTGATCAATTGAAAGATCTTGATCTGGTACATCAGGAGGTAAAGGTGAGATTAAGAAAATCGCACAGTTGTAGTAAAAGGCGGTATGATTCAACTCGAAGAATTGCTATCTTTAGTGTAGGTGACTTAGTCTGGAAAAAGACTAAATATTTATCCAAGGCTACACACAAATTTATGTCTAAGCTAGCTCCTAAATTTGAAAAAGCTATTGTAATTGAAAAAATATCAGACAGTGTTTATAGATTAAACAACCTTTTTGGAAAAGACTTAGGAGTATGGCATGTATCATTCTTAAAACCAAGTAATTAAAAAATAATAATTATAAGTAAAAAAAAAAAAAAAATACAAAAATATAATAATAAGAACAATAAAAAAAAAGTTGAAAATTAAAAAAAAAAAAAAAAAAAAAAACGCTGTTTTTTTTGTGTTGTAGAGGGGACTGTGTAATGGTAAAAGTGTTTGACTACTATAAGTTATTCGAAAAATCCGTTAACGTATAATTAGTGTCGTGTTTAAAGTACCGGGTTGAATTCTGTAGTTATGCCGGTCGACGCAAGTTCGATCCCCAACGAGTCTCAGTGAATTTATTATCTTTTTAATTTAATTTTAAGTTTATTTAAAAATAATTAGCAAGTAGTGTTTGTTATATTGTAATATTAAGTCATTAGAATAATTTTAAGAGTAATTTCAATGTGAGTGGTCGTGTACTAGTAACGAGTTGAAAATATCAATTTACCGACATTTAGATAATTATAATATTCCGCTATTGTACATGGCTTTGAGATATCGTTAATGTGATTGAGACGTGTATTATAATCATACTTTTGTGTTAGTTTATTGTTTAGTCCAAGGGGTGAGTTTTTACACAATATTAATTAGTAGATTAATTAAGTAATATAGTTAAGTTTAGCGTTAAATTTGTTTTTATTTTGTTTATATAGCCTATCGAAACGCCTTTTCTTGAAGAGGTCTTGAGGCAACCCATGAGATATCTAAGTTCGAATCAATGAACCGATGACTAGCTATTCTGAATGTGGAAGGGCATCAGCCAACTTATACCTTGTGCATAACCCTCCTGGCGCTCAATTGTACAGATAATAGATTTAAGTATCTCATAAGTATTATGGATTAAATTATGTGTCCTGTAATCTTAGTGTGACTTTGATTTCTTAATGCTTATTCAAAGTATATTTAAGTACATAATAATCCATCGGCGTGACCTATGTCGTCCCGGCTTGTATATTATGTCATAGCTATATGATGCGAGTATTAATGCCATTCTTGTTAAACGAGGTGACAATACACTGGGAATGGGTTTTTTAGGATCGAATATTCCTAATAGGGGCTTATGATCTGTCACAATTATAAAATGTCTACCCATTATATAATTGTGGAATTTATTTATTCCAAACATTATAGCGGTGGCTTCCTTATCTAATTGAGAATAGCGCCTTTCATGCTTATGTAATGTTCTGGAACTCATAGCGATGGGACGTTCTTGACCGTCGTCCATGACGTGAGCCAAAACGGCACCAACACCGTATTCAGAACTATCGCAAGTGAGAATTAAAGATTTCTTTAAATCATAATGTACTAAAGTCAAATCAGATGACAATAAACGCTTACCCGTGTCGAAACTGCTCTGCTCCCGGTCAGTCCACACCCAGTCCTGTGACTTGTCAAGCAGCCTATGAAGGGGTTCGAGTATCGTGGCCTTATGAGGTATAAACCTCTCATAGAAATTGTATAAGCCTAAAAATGCTTGAAGTTCTTGTATATTTTTGGGTTCTGGTGTCTTGAATATGGACTCAATTTTACTTGGTGACGGATGAATGCCTTCAACGTCAATAACGAAACCTAAAAACTCCACTCGCTCCTCTTTCTTTGTGCCTGAATACACAGGCAAAAATCTCAAAAAAAAAGAAATCAAAATAATAATTATAAAACAAATTAAAAATGGCATGGACTACAAGTCTATGGTAAATATATAATAATAAAAATAAAAAAATAAAAAAATAAAAAAAAAAAAAAAATCTCATTAACTCGAATCGAAATTTCCAGAGTTTTAAACCAATCACGTCCTATCAAGTTCGGTCCTGAACCCTTAGCTATGACTGCACTTAACACACACTTAGTGTCTTTATATTCCACTGTAACCAGGGCTTGACCTAGAACTGTCACCGGTGAGTCTGTCCATGTGCGAAGTTGATTCCGTAGGGGCCGTACTGTAGTGCGACCTGGTAGCCGTGTCCATGTCTGCTCATTGATAAGTGAGTATGCAGCACCAGAGTCCACCTCCATGACAACGGGTACTCCATCTATTGTTACCCGTAATTTGTAAGCCGGTAGGCGCGTGCAAACCGTTTCGATATTATAAATTCCATTTAGTTGAGTACCAAAATCTTCACTAGCATAGTTAATGTCTCCGGCCATCTGCTTCTTCTTAGCAGTGCATATCTTAGCTATATGTCCTTTTTTATTGCAATAATGGCATACTGCGTTAACCAAACGACATTCACCACCGTGACGATCGCCACATCGATAACATAGACGAAAATTTTGTCTCAATTTTAAAGCATTTACTTCCATGGGCTCCGGGGCAGGGATGGACGGATTTTGCGATGACGTTATGACGCAAGATTCCGGCCGCGGTAGTGTCGCGGGGCCCTGCATCATACGCGCGTCAAAAGATGACGGACACACTGAATATATAGTATTTATATACCCTCTGCTTAGCCAATCTTATTAATAATAAAATGTGAAAAGCAGTCATGTCATAAACATAACAGTTACCTAGTATCCTTTGGAAAATGGCTGGAGAAGTCTTCAATCCGAACGGCAAACACATCCACTGGTAGTGGCCTTCCTGCGTCACAAAGGCTGTTTTCTTTCTGTCTTCAATTCTGAGCGGAATAGACCAGAAGGCAGAATTTATAATATATCAAGTGTAGTGAAATATGTTGAGTTTCTGGTCTTAACCACCAAATCATTGATCAGTGGAAACGGCTGAGCTTGTGGTACTATAATTTTATTTAGATCTCTGAAATCTATACATAACCTTGACTTTCTGTTGTCTTCTTTTTGAAGGCTAGCGTCACAGGAGCTGCAAATGGACTATAAGATTCTTCAATAAGCTTTCTATCAAGTAATTTTGTAATTTGTTCTTCTATTTCTTTTTTAACTGTGCCAATATCATATTTATCTTTAGCATTTAATTTATCAGTTTATATATTTCTGTCTTCTGTTGAGTATTCAAGTTTATTTTAATAATAATGTTTATTTTAAAATCTTCTTCTTGTACATGTTCATTGAAATTTATTAAATGTTGGTTTTTTGTGTCTTTCTTTTCTTTATCTTTATATGTAATATTTGTTAATTTATCTTTTCTCTGACTTATTTGTAAATGTTCATTTTGTATTAGTTTAAATCTTTTTATGATGTCCAATCCGATTAAAAAATCATATTTAAATTGTTCTTCATCAATTATATAAACATCGGCTTCATCTTCTATATCAAATATTTTCATTTTTATTGTAGTCAAACCTATTGTCTTTTTCACACCATTAATAGTTATTAGGTTATCAGTTTTTGTAACAAGTTCTCTTTCTTTTCGTAGTCTTACCAACTTTGAATTAATTATTGAGACATTTGAGCCCGAATCATACACTCCAAATATCTATCTCTATTTGTTGGTTTAATAATAGTTTGACTTTTATTAATGGTGTGATTATTCGTTTTTTGAGTTATTATTGTTGAGTTCAACATCAATCACTGAATGGTTTACGTTTTTATTATAGTTTTTCTTTTGACAATTGTCATCTGTTTGTTTGAACCAACACTTTTCTTCAGCGTGGAGTTGAACACCTTTGTTTAAATTTTCACAAATCTTACATGGTTTCTTTTTGATCACTTTTCCCTTAAAATCAAAGTTATTTTGTTTAGGAGTATAGAAATTCTTCTTGTTCACGACATATTCATGTTTACCGATTTCATTATACAGGGTTGCAGTTGATTTTACATATTCTCTATTAATTTTCTCCATTATATAACTCGGTAGTCCTATTACAATAAGATTTATCATTGTTTGTGTGTCAATGTGCTTGTTAACTTCTAATAGCAGTTTTTCTTTTTTAGTGGCATATTCCAGTAATGATCCATTTTCAAATCAAATTCAAATTCAAAATATCTTTATTCAAGTAGCCATTTTCACGCACTTTTGAATCGTCAATTACTACAATACAAAAAAAGGTCAGTGTAGTCAGTCCGTAAGTAAATTACCACCGGCTCGGAATGCTGCTCTGTATATGCATATTTTATTTGTCACCAACCTTTATTTTGATAAGTTTCACAAAAATTATCTTTCCATAGTGACCACTCAGAGTTCACCGTTAATTTTATTAACATACTTCCATACCAATCTAAACATTGTTTTTCTAGCAGATGTTTCAAAATCTCAATTTTCTCTTCGTTTTGTGTTATTTCATATCTTTCCCATTCCCTTTCAAATTCGGTGATCCATTGGTTAGCATTTGAAGTTTTACTGGAATTTTTTTCTAACAAAAACCTTTCTGCGTTTTGCTTATATTTATTTTTTTCTTTAAGCATATTGTTTTTTGTGTTACTTGGTGGAATCATTGTTCCTTCTGTAATTTCATCTAAATATTGGTCACTGAATTGTACATTTTCACCTGCATCTAAATATACGTTCGCCAGTTCTTTAGTTAGTGGGATCCATACTTCGCATAAACGTCTGTAGACACCAAGGCTGTGTGCTTACTTGCGGGTTTCAAGTCATTAGGTACCTCATACATGCGTCCGTCCGGCGTGCCGATTGAGATTATGCCAATTATGTTAGATTTTCCATCCCCTGCCGCCATTAAAGTAAATCTAAATTGTATTTTCTCCATAGTTTATTATCTAAAATCGTCGGTTTATAATACGTTTGTTTGGGAATATTTGTTAAATAATAACCACGTGTTGCTCTGTAAAAACAAAGTTTAATTTTAGCATAAACGTAATAATTATACTTAATTTTAAATAACAAATTAATATCTTACCTGTAAAAACAAAGAAACAACGATTAAAGTGTATTATTTGAATTTCAAATTCCCTTTTAAAATGTTCTTTAATTTCCAATACTGCGTCACAAAGAACAATGGCAATTTTTTACCTGAACCTTTTATGAAGCGTCTAAAAACAAGACAAAAGCGAAACTTAATAATATTATTTAGTCGTTTTTTACACGGTCTTAGATTTACGTGGGAAAGCCACGAAAAAAACTTTTATTTAATAAGCTTTTATTTCTGTTTTTTGTGTATTTCCGGTTTAATACAATTAAAAAATAAAAAACTATTTAAAATGATAAATAGCAATATTAATTTTTCTTTGTTGTGATTGCTACATAATAAAGAAACTAAAGAATTGCGTTAGTTGTATGTATTTAACTATAAGATTAATCAAATATATTATTACAAGGTAATTTAAATGACTGACAACTGACTCATAGTTTGACTGACTTTGACACTATTGGAAGCCATTTTAACTAGCTTTGCGTGGTCTATATAGTTTTACGCTGTCATCGCGACTTCTGTGTAACTATTCATTCTCGGACGCCTTAACGGATTTCGATTATGTCTTTCTGTTCTGAGTGTTCTTTTATCATGGATAGCAAGCGCAAGCAAATATTGTGCGTGAATTGTAATATTTGCGTGAATACTCCTCGCCGATATCGGATTTTAGAACAAAACACAAGTGTCTACGATGCTCTGCAACTAGAATTATCCACAAATCGTAAGTTCTTAAAAACGCTATTACCCGTGTTTATCTCTAAATTATATTAAATTAACTCGTTATTTGTACTTTCAAACATAGTTCGTTAGTGCGTTAATTCTTATTACAAATTACTTTCAGCTAACTGATGAGGATTATGTTTGCGAAGCATGTTGGAAACTTTTTATAGGTGCAGTAAATCAGAATCTTCAACAGAATACTGGTAATGAACCACAAGCTGGACCGACACCAAGTCAGCGTGGTCATACCAATGTTTGTATTTTATACGGATGTTCCCTCATACAAAGGCAAAATGAGAAAATATTAAGAGATAATCCCTCTGAACTACAACTGCAGATGATAGAAATAATTAAATGTAAGGAACCACAACAGGTGTGTACATCTTGTTCTGTTTTATGCTATTATTTTTATGTATTCTATACACATTGAACTTATAGGTTTTATACTTTTAAAATGTTTGTTTGATTTTATTTATTTTAATATCTAATCTTTTTACAATGATTGAGATTGTGAGACTTACATAAATACATTTATATTAAAAGTTTAATTTACCCTCAATTACATTAATCCTAGATATATATTTTTTATATGCTAAAATCAGAAAGATTTCTTATATTTTTGCCAGGTAACAACTTCAGACAATGTATGCTGTGCCTGTTGGTTGCGAACCAAAAGAGAGGTCCTATATATGAATCGCTTTAATGAATTAAGAGTTGAAGAAGCCATTCAACATGGGGATGATGATGCCTCACATACTGAGCCACCTAACGAGCCTACTGTTGTGGAGTATATCTTAATGCCAAAGTTAGCATATCTTTGGAGGACCACCAATCACATGAAGATCCGCATGAGCAAGATATTGTCAGGCTATCCATTCAGAATACAGAGAATGGATCTATAGCATTACCAGATTACAGGAGAGCTGTCCATACTTGTAACCATTGCCTCTTTCCTGGCTGCAATAATATTGATATGCAGTGTTTAAAATATTATGTAATTAAAATACCATCTTGTTTTATTTTTACTATAAATACAATCAGTGACAACTAGTAGTGACAGGTAACCTCAAATTATTATTAAACAAAAACTTAAATATCTTTTTTTTGTGGCTTTCTAAAAAAATATTTGTTTCTAATTAAGCTTATGCAATATTACCCCTATCGTTTAAATATTTTTTTTATATTTAGACGCCTCAAATAGATGTCAGGTAAAATGATGTATGGAAAGCTGCCATTGTTCTTTTACGAGTTTCTCGTTTTTGAAAGACTTGTAATTCTTTTCTTTAGCATAACTATTAGTACTACAGATACTAATATAATAATAATATTACGTACATACTGTTAACGCCATCTATGTTAACCTTTATGTAAACATAGGTTTCAACTTGCATAATTTAGGACACTAAAATAAAGGAAATATTTTCTTTACACATATATATAAGATAACTTATTGTTGAGGATTTTCGTAAGTTAACCACAATTTGTTTCACTGAAAATACAAGTTTCTGTTCAATTTGCCACGCCTTTACAATATTAGTACAATTAAAAAAAACATTTTAACAATCAATATATCTCACCATGAAAATACAAGAAACGACATTTAAGGTTTACTAATATCGCTTCCTCAATCACCTCTGTAACATTTACAATTTTTTATACTGATTCTTTCTTTCTTCATAAAATATCCGCTATTTAACTAAACGTCATTCCGATCGATGCGCCTTCTACAACTATCCACTAGGGCTGTAAGTTGTAACGAACCGTGTGTATTCGGTACTAAGTAACGGGTGCGCAATTTAGTAGTAGTACACAATAAACATCTGATAAACACAATAAACATCACAGCTGTGTAAGGCGCATTTTTTCATTTTGAATTTATTTTAATTTTAGACCCGAGTTATTCTAAATTTAATTTTATTTAATGGGTATAGTGTAGAACTGCAAGTGAAATGTTGACGGAATCTACTAATAAATCGCATAGATTATAATAAAAAAGCAACAAATAGATGTCAAAAATTATTTATTAACAATAAAATTTAAACATTCTAACCATAAAACAACATAAAATAGTTTTGCTTAGAATGAAATGTAAAATAAAACATATTTTAAACAAAATTAAAACATCAACAAAAATTTTTTTCTCTTAAAATTAAATAAAATATAATTATGAAATAAAAACATTTTACAGCAAAAATCTTTGGTTCATATTTAAAAATAACATCTTTTCCATTCGCTTTGCTTGAATAGAGCTACGCCTCTCACTTAATATTTGGCCCGATTTTGAAAAAGGTGTTGCCAGTCCATATAGCTAGCGTCGATTCATTTTCGTTAGGTTGTATTGACTGCTTATTAAAGTAAAACTCGTTTTGCAGCTCAATTTTCAATGCATCTTTGGCAGACTCATAACTTGATGCATCAAATCTAAATGCCAACTTCTTAAAGCGCGGGTCTAACAGTGCTGCTTTAGATAACACTGGGTGCCTGTAACAATTCTTGAATCTAATTTTAAATTCCGTTATTATTTTATTTGCCAATTTCTTCCCTGTATCTGTAATAATATTGGCATCTAAATTGTGAAAAATTTTAATCACACTTTCAGCCAAAGCTAAGACCATAGAAATAGTCACGTTTTGTTCTGAAGACATTTCTCCAGTGAGTTGCTTGAATGGCTTCAGAATTTTTATGATTTCTGGCAGTGTCTACCATTCGTCTTCTGAAAGATTTTTTACCGGATTGTGTAGAATTCCAAGAGACGCTTCTAAAGGTTCTTGAAGTGAACAAATCCTCTCAATCATGTCCAGGGTACTGTTCCATCTGGTCGCTACATCCATTTTTAATTTCAATGCTTTTTGATTAGGTCGCAGTTGCTCCTGCATTGCAATTAAATTTTTTGGTAGCTATTGGACTCTTGTGAAAATATTCCACTATAGTTTTTATATTTTTTATCAGCTCCCCAAGTCCACAGTCCTGGAGTCCTGCACGCACGACTAAATTAAGAGAGTGAGCGTTACATGGCAAATGTTCATAATCTGTTAATCGTATAGCCGCCTTCATGTTTGCTGCGTTATCTGTGACGCAGACAAATATTTTATTTTGTATGCTCCAATGAAAGAGTAACTTACATAGCTCATCTTTAATATATTCAGCCGTGTGTCGCTCATGACATTCGAAACATCATAATAAAGCAGACTTTCACTCCCAATTTTGTAAATAATGGACTGTTACAGCTAGGTAAGAAGTTGTTGCTCTTGAAGTCCAGCCATCGGTAGTGATCGATACATATTTAGCACTCTCCAATTCTTCTTTTAATTTTTTTTGGGCTTCTGAGTGTTGAGCATCCAATAAAGTATTGCTTAATACGTACCTTGAAGGTATTTTGTAACCGGGTTCTAAGAAGTTAATGAGATCTTTAAAACCCGCGTCTTCAACTACAGAAAAAGGCTGAAGGTCTTTAACTATCATTTTAAAAATAAAATCATTATTTTTTTTTTCTCTTACTACAGATACTGGACGTTTAATAAAGGTAGTCAGCTTAGTCTGTTGTCAAGTGGTTTCATTAGTTTTAATTACAGGATTAGTAGATTCGGAACTTGCAGAAATTGACAGTATAGGAGCTTCCAGAACTGCTGTATCTGACATGGAGCATGAAAATATGGTTTCATAAGTTGATCTGTGTTTTTTCATGAGATGCCTTTTCAAATTTGTAGTAGAGCCGCCTTTAGCTGAGTACAACGAATTACAAAGATCACATTATGCCTTATCGTCTTTAGCCTGAGTAAAAAAATTCCATAGTTTACTACTTTTCTTTTCCATTGTAGAAAGTCAATTGAACTATAAAATAAAAAAATAATAAGTGTAAATAATAACTTGTTTGTTTTTGTTTTTAACTTGTTTTTACGTGAAGATTACACGGAGACACATGGAGATTGTAGAGTAACTGATGATTATACTCAAAATTTCCATCCTTTTGTACCGTTTTCTAACAAAGAACCATAGGCGAACTTTCTTAGCAGAGTCAAATTAGTACTAATTAGTTAAATATATTATCAAGATATTGTATATTATTTTGATATCTAATAATCATATATAATGGTTTCATTGATTTACACACACATTTCTTATTCTTATATATCTAATTTAACTATTAAATTATATTAAGTTGTATTACATGCTTACATCACAGTTTACAATTCCGTCAAATTAAATAATTAATATAATATTACATTATTTTAAAAAGTATTATATAATGATACGGGTATCTTAAAATTTAGTATTACATTAAATATCTCTTATAATTGCACATACCATTTATGATTCATCCATTTTGTGATAATATGTGAACTTTGAGTGAAGTGATTGATTAATATTAGGTAGATTCCATAGATGAATCTACCTATTGTAATCGATGCGATGACGGGACCCAGACCCCAGAGTAGGGGCGGGGGAAATCGGTCGGGGGGTTGGAGGGCTGGGGGGGTTGAAAGTTAAAAACCAAAAAAAATCACAGAAGAAGGCAAAATTTTGCCGTCGGAAAAATCTTAGAAAATTAACAAATTAAAAAAGGAAACTTTTTTCTCCGAAAAGTTTTTTGATGCGACCCCCCGTTTAGGAAATAGGGGTGGGGGGTGGTTCTCCGCTCACCCAATATATGCAGAGTGACCCGTCATAAGACTCGTAATGATCAGTAAAATACTGCTGGCTAGTTTTTCTTTGTCGATCCGACCGACGGGAATCTACCTAACACGATCGACCCTGTCGAACGAAGTATTAGATTTACAGTACAATTTGATGTGTAATTATTAAATTTACAGTACAATTTAATGTCCTTTGTCCATAACAGTTATTATACATAATTTTATATAATATTTTAAACGTATATTCGTATATTTACACATCGAATTTGTAAATTATCTATTAGGTGATGAACCAGTAATTTTAAGTCAACCGAGAGATTTATAAAATATAATCATGAGGTTTATTCTACTTAACTTGATGTGTAGTGTTTTATTTTAGTCATTATTTATAATTTTATGATTATTTTAAACGATTGATTGAATTGAATTGATGATTAACGTTAATGCGTCACGCAAGCAACGGTACGCGTGTATTGGAACGGTTATTGGTGGTATGTTTTGCGCATGTTACAAGTCACAAGTCACAAGTTTGACGTTATGACAAAACTAATAAAAGATACATCAACATTGATCGGCCCAATATTGTTAGTGAATACAATCGATATATGGGTGGTGTAGATTTAATCGACAGCATCATGGGATATTACAAGATTTTGATACGAAGTAAAAGATGGCAAGTACGAGTATTTTACCATCTATTAGACCTTACAATGGCTAATGCGTGGCTTATTTATATCGGCGAGTAAAATCTTCTAAGCAGAACATTGAAAAAGATACCTCTTCGGCAGATTTTCGTCTCGAAGTAGCCGAAACTCTATGCAAATTTGTGAATAAAACAGCAATCAAGAAACGCCAATCGACAGAAATTGATATCCAGGCCAAAAAGCATAAAAGTCCTGCGCAGCATACTCCGCCAATTGCAGTGCGTCAAGATCAAATCGGGCACTGGCCAGTTTGGTTAGAAAATAGGACCAGGTGTAAGTTTCCTAAATGCACAGGAGTCTCTCAAACTTTATGTGAGAAATACGGTATGGCTCTTTGCTATAATAAGAAAAATAATTGCTTCAAAGAGTTCCACACCACATAGAACAATATGATACTATTGGCGCAATGTTACAGATACGTCACAATCCCTTTTTTCTGAAATAAATAAACAAATAATAAAAAAATTGATTTTCTGAAAAATACGTGTTTCATTTTAGTTAAATATAAGGCCTTAAACGTAAATCATTTTAAAATTTATGACCATGAGTTACAAGGGGTTAAAACTAATGAAACCACTTGACAACAGACTAAGCTGACTACCTTTATTAAACGTCCAGTATCTGTAGTAAGAGAAAAAAAAAATAATGATTTTATTTTTAAAATGATAGTTAAAGACCTTCAGCCTTTTTCTGTAGTTGAAGACGCGGGTTTTAAAGATCTCATTAACTTCTTAGAACCCGGTTACAAAATACCTTCAAGGTACGTATTAAGCAATACTTTATTGGATGCTCAACACTCAGAAGCCCAAAAAAAATTAAAAGAAGAATTGGAGAGTGCTAAATATGTATCGATCACTACCGATGGCTGGACTTCAAGAGTGTTGAAACGCCTGTCTGTTTTGAGAGAGCAATTACTCTTATTGTAAATATTGACTACCTATGCACTTGTTTTTTATTGCTGTTCACCGACATCTTTTACTTTTTTACTTTGTTACAAGTTCTTCTAGAACATTCGTCAATAAATGTCCATCATCCAAACCAGCAGCAAGTTATTTTTACAAATCTTCCTAATTAATCCTTCATGTGGTCCTATTCGAACCGAATATTGTTTAAAGAAGAATCAGCTGCTATATTTGAGAAATATTATTTCAAAAGGATTTAAAAGAAGAAATTTTCATGTGGAATTGGAATGTGGATTTATTCAATGGTGTTAAATATTGAACTTAATTTAAATTTACTAATCATAACCCAACACTCAGGTAACATAAATTAGCATTAGCTTATTTTATAAGGTGAGTTTGCCATTATATTATACTATATTGAAAGATTGTGTTACATTATTCACTGTACACCTGCAGCATTGTCAAGAAGTGTTAACAATAAAGTTAAAACGTACCATTTATTTATACATCTATTAGGTACAGTAAGAATTAGCGCTTACATTATTTTAACTATTATAATATTGTGTTTAAGTTAAAACACGTGCCTAGTTTTAAGGTACAGTAAGTTTAAATGCTTACATTATTTTAGCTTAGTTTGTCTTATGAAACAATATTAATTATTGTTAAATAACTTTGCACAGGTATTTATTTGTAACATAATAAAAAAAATATAGTTCTCGTTGGGTATTTCTAGTAGGTTTAGCGGCGAGCGTAGTTAAAATTGTCATATCATTGCGAATTGAGTTTATTTAATCACCCTCAATATATTTTGCGTTGCGTTAAGTTATACAATTAATTAATTTCTACTGTTACAGTTATATGCCCTTATAACATAGATACTTGCTACTTATTCTTACAAAATTCTTAAAACAAGTACAAATAAAGCTAGTATTGTGGTTACTTTCATTATACACTGTCAATTTGTGAATGTTAGTACTTATTAAAGATTTATGTTGAATATAAATTTGTATTAAATTTACTTACGAAATTTGAGTTGCTTAGCTTGGATTGTGTACCTACCTAATTATAATTTATACTAGCCATAGTTACTATAGATTTCTGTTAATCATCATTATTATTTAATTGTTTGTTTAACCTGACTATTGTTTAAATTCCAGGTTGACTGCACTCGACTCCCAGAATGTCAGAGGAACGAGAATTAATGAAAAAGCGAGGGAGCTTTAAAGGCCGATTAACTAACTTTATTCATTATTTCGATGCCCTCAATGTTAAAACATTGAATGAGTCCGATGTAACTGAGATACAATTACGACTGGGTAAGATTGAATCCTTGTACGAACAATACGATGAGGTACAGACGCGGTTAGAATGCATCGTCGAAGATGTTCAGGTACAGTTCTCTGAGCGATCCGAGTTTGAGTCGAAGTATTATAAATATTTAGCACAGGCTCAGAGTCTGTTAACTAAGTTTAATAAAGACAATAATTCGACTATTAGTAATAAAGGTACTCATGCTAGTAATCATAAACTTGTTAAGCTGCCTACTATACGATTGCCAAAATTTTGCGGGTCTTATGAAACTTGGTTGGAGTTTCACGACACCTTCACTAGCCTCATTCATTCTAACGATGAAATAGATGAAATTAATAAATTTCATTATTTACGCGCCTCTTTGGAGGGAACTGCTGCCGTGGTAATTCAATCAATCGAATTCTCAGCGAGTAACTATTCAGTGGCTTGGCAGTTATTGTGCGATAGGTTTGACAATAAACGGTTATTAATTGAAAATCACATCTCTGCCTTGTTTAATGTTGAACCTATTGTAAAGGAATCCTCGTTAACTTTAAAACGTCTCATTGATCAATTAAATAAAAACCTGCGAGCGTTAGAATCGCTTGGTGAACCTGTGAAGCACTGGGACACACTTTTAATTTACATTGTTGCACGCAAGTTAGATCAAAAAACATTTCGTGAATGGGAGGAATTCAAGGGACGCAGAGATAAGGACAATCGTATAAAGTTTGAGGATTTCATTAGTTTTATGCATAACCGTGCTGATTTAATTGAAACAATAGAACTGTCGCGAAACAATGTATCCAATCCACTTGTAAGGGGTTCTAAGTTGAAGTCGATGGTGGCTCAAAGTCCCATCATTTCCGACACAGATTTGGTTACGAAAATTTGCCCTAAATGTAAAGGTGACCATAATCTAAACACGTGCCCACAGTTTCTTTCGTTGAGTAACATTGATCGTTTTAAATTGTTGCCAGATTATAAGGTGTGTTATAACTGTTTTCATAGGGGTCATTTTGCTAACCGTTGTAAAAAACCGGGTTGTAAATTATGTAAGCGTAAGCATAATACGCTCATTCATATTTCGGAATCTAAAGGTATGTTCAATTTTCGCAACGAAAATACGTTTAATAACGTAACCGATAGACAGTCTTCATCATCACCATGTACTAAGAGCGACACAACTAATGTAGTCCTGGCAGCTCACGTCGCATCCTGCGGTGACCCTAAGCAGTGCGAAGTGCTGTTATCAACCGCTTTAATAAATCTGCATGACCGTAATAATCGTGTGCATACTGTTCGCGCCGTTCTTGACAGTGGCAGTACTTCGAGTTTCATAACTGAGAGGTTGTGTAAAAGATTACATTTAGCAACTAGTCAGACAAGTAGGTCAATCTTAGGCATAAATAACGTGAGCTCTCACGTAGGTAAAACATGTCGTGTTACCATGACGTCATTAGATAACAGTTTTTCTGCCGATGTTTATTGTTTTGTTTTACCATTAATTACTACTCAAGTGCCAAATTATCAAATAAACATATCTAATTTAAATATTCCCTCTGAGATTTGTTTAGCTCACCCTATGTTTTATAAGCCCTCTGATGTAGATATCCTAATAGGCGCTGACCTATTCTGGGACTTATTAGGGTCACACAAAATAAAGTTAGGAGATGGAAAACCTTTGCTGTGTGAAACCAGATTAGGTTGGATAGTCTCTGGCACTATCAGTAACAAGCATGTTACATTATTTTCAAAAAATGTATGTTGCAATTTTAGCAATATTGATTCTTCATCTATTAGCGATATGGACGAAATTAGAGCCGATTTATCGCGCTTCTGGCAATTGGAAGAGATACTGATGGAGTCCTCAAATTATTCTCCAGAAGAAAGGAGGTGCGAGGAGCATTTTATTCAAAATACGTCACACTTAGCGGACGGACGTTTTTGCGTTCGTATACCACTTAAACAAAGCACTTCTGTTCTTGGTCATTCACTTCAAGGAGCTACCAGGTGTTTACTGTCTCTTGAGCGCAGGTTGAAGGCTAATCCTGATCTTCAGAAAATTTACCGCCAATTCATGTCCGAATATGAGTTGTTAGGTCACATGACAGAATGTAAACGTGAGATAAACAACAGTGATAATTTTATACCGCATCACGGCGTTTTACGCAGATGTAATGCTAATACAAAATTTCGTGCAGTGTTTAATGCAAGTTGCCCTACTTCGTCGGGTGTTACCTTTAATGACATACAGATGGTAGGACCTACCATTCAGGATGATCTGTTGTCTATTCTTCTTCGGTTCAGACAACATAAATACGCCTTAACGGCTGACGTGGAGAAAATGTATAGACAGGTGGTTGTCCATCCAGCTGACAGGTACTTGCAAAAAATACTTTGGCGTGATAATACATCTGAACCTTTTAAGATTTACGCTTTAAATACCGTCACATACGGTACGGCCAGTGCGCCTTTTCTTGCGACGCGATGCCTTAGGCAAATAGGTCTTGACTGTAAGGACAATATGATTGCCAAGATTATCAAACACGACTTCTATGTGGATGACATGCTTACCGTAGGTGACGAACTAAATCAAGTTCAGTTAATTCGTACGAAAGTCACAAAGGCACTCTTGTCAGCGTGTATGCCATTGAGAAAATGGATGTCAAATGAACCAAGCCTGGTGTCAGAATCTGAATCTCTGAAATCTGAAGGATCAGGTAACTTAAATATTGGATGTAATGAGCCCAATAAGTTACTAGGTCTAAGCTGGTATGCTACTTCTGATGAGTTTGGATTTTCCATAGACTCATCGATGACTTGTCATGGTAATACTAAACGGGATTTACTTTCAATCATCGCTCGTATTTTTGATCCTTTAGGGCTGTTATCCCCATGTGTCATTAGAATGAAAATGCTATTGCAACAAATGTGGTTAGACAAGTTATCATGGGATGACACATTGCCGCCTAAAATTAGCGTACATTGGCAAAGCATTGTCAAGGATTTGCATCTTTTAAACAATTTCCGCATTCCTCGCATAATATTCTGTGATTCATACAAGGAATTAGAGCTTCACATTTTTACGGATGCATCTGAGCGCGCATATGGGGCGTGCGTTTATGTTCGTTCCTTAAATGGTAAGAACCATTGCATGGTTCGTTTGTTAGTGGCTAAAAGTCGAGTAGCACCAATCAGACCCACTACAATACCACGACTAGAATTGTGTGGAGCCTTGATAGGAGCCCGTTTGTATGATGAGGTCATAAACTCGCTTTGGGCAAAAATAAGTCGTGTCTATTGCTGGACCGATTCGACGATAGTGCGGGGTTGGTTACAGATGTTGCCTTGTAAACTTCAGCCATTTGTACGCAACCGCGTTGCTGATATTTTAGAAAAGACAGACACATGTATATGGAGACATGTTCCAATCTCCATGAACCCGGCAGACCTAATATCTCGTGGTGTCGATATCAGTACTTTACACAGACTTGACTTGTGGTGGTCTGGTCCTGAATTTTAATGGACGACTTGTCTCGTTGGCCTTCTCAAGTCAAGCATTTTGAGCTCTTACCAGAAACTCGACCTGATGTTTCGTTAGGCGCTGTCATTGACATCGGTACATTGCGTGGTGGATTGGTTCAGTTTGAGCGTTTTTCTAACTATTTACGTCTCGTTCGTTCCGTAGCCTATGTATTGCGGTTTGTTACATTTTGCAAAAAACAATTACCAGCTCATAAGTTTTTATCAGAAGATGAATTAAAGGATGCATTAAATTTAATTATTTTGAAATGTCAAAACGAATCCTTTTCAGAATATAATTTATTGATTAAAAAATAAGGTTTACCAAAAAGTAGTCCTCTCTTAAAGTTTAATGTTTATTTAGACGAAAATAATTTAATGCGTGTTGGAGGACGTCTTGAAAATTCCAATTTTCCTTATAATAAAAAGCACCCATTATTGTTACAGTCCACTCATCATTTCACGAAAATATTATTTGATCACGAGTATAAAAGATTAATGCATGCTGGTCCACAGTTATTGTTAGCTTCAATTAGAGAAAACTATTGGCCAATAGGTGGTCGCAATTTAGCGAAGGCTTGTTATCATAAATGTGTGCGGTGTCATCGAATGAAAGGTAGGGTTGTTACTCCTTTAATGGGTAACTTACCACGTCCTTCCAGGTGGTCATCCCTTTAAAACAACCGGAGTAGATTACGCCGGTCCTATGATGTGCGCTAGTAGCCAAAGTCGCGGATGTAGGTTAGTTAAGGTGTATATAGCAATTTTTATTTGCTTTACCACCAAGGCTATTCATTTGGAGCTTGTGGGTGACTTAACATGTAAAACCTTTTTACTAACCTTATATAGATTTATTTCGCGAAGGGGAAGACCGACTGATATTTATTCTGACAACGGTACCTCATTTGTTGGTGCGTACAATGAGCTTTCGAAATTCTTAAAAACTAGTAGCGATTCTTTAAGTGAAAGTATGGCCAACGATGGAATAAAGTTCCATTTCATTTCCGCATATACTCCTCATTTTGGCGGTCTCTGGGAGGCGGGTGTTAAGTCAACAAAGTATCATCTTCAACGAGTGTTGGGAAATTGTAATTTGACGTACGAGCAATTTAACACTATTTTAATTCAAATTGAAGCAATTTTAAACTCTCGTCCACTAACACCGCTATCTTCAGATCCTGCTGACTACACGCCGTTGACTCCAGGTCATTTCCTCATCGGTCGTCCGTTTACTTCCATATCACAGCCAAATTATGAAGATAACTCCACCAGTCAATTAACTCGTTTTCAAAGAATTGAGCAACTACGCCAACATTTCTGATCGAGATGGAATAAGGAGTATGTTGCTGAATTGCAACAACGCATCAAGTGGCGTTCCTGTAAGGACATGATACAGCTTAATTCTTTAGTGGTGATAAAGGAAGAAAATCTACCACCTCTGAAATGGAAATTGGGACGAATTGTTGCAGTCCATCCGGGGACCGATGGAGTTGTTCGTGTTGCTGATATACAGACGTCAACGGGAGTACTAAGAAGAGCATTTAACAGAATCTGCCCGTTACCGGTAGTGAGTCCTAGTTGAAAGTTCCGCTTTCAACGCCCGGGGGCATGTTGAAACGCCTGTCTGTTTTGAGAGAGCAATTACTCTTATTGTAAATATTGACTACCTATGCACTTGTTTTTTATTACTGTTCACCGACATCTTTTACTTTTTTACTTTGTTACAAGTTCTTCTAGAACATTCGTCAATAAATGTCCATCATCCAAACCAGCAGCAAGTTATTTTTACAAATCTTCCTAATTAATCCTTCAAAGAGCAACAACTTCTTACCTAGCTGTAACAGTCCATTATTTACTAAATTGGGAGTGAAAGTCTGCTTTATTATGATGTTTCGAATGTCATGAGCGACACACGGCTGAATATATTAAAGATGAGCTATGTAAGTTACTCTTTCATTGGAGCATACAAAATAAAATATTTGTCTGCGTCACAGATAACGCAGCAAACATGAAGGCGGCTATACGATTAACAGATTATGAACATTTGCCATGTAACGCTCACTCTCTTAATTTAGTCGTGCGTGCAGGACTCCAGGACTGTGGACTTGGGGAGCTGATAAAAAATATAAAAACTATAGTGGAATATTTTCACAAGAGTCCAATAGCTACCAAAAAATTTAATTGCAATGCAGGAGCAACTGCGACCTAATCAAAAAGCATTGAAATTAAAAATGGATGTAGCGACCAGATGGAACAGTACCCTGGACATGATTGAGAGGATTTGTTCACTTCAAGAACCTTTAGAAGCGTCTCTTGGAATTCTACACAATCCGGTAAAAAATCTTTCAGAAGACGAATGGTAGACACTGCCAGAAATCATAAAAATTCTGAAGCCATTCAAGCAACTCACTGGAGAAATGTCTTCAGAACAAAACGTGACTATTTCTATGGTCTTAGCTTTGGCTGAAAGTGTGATTAAAATTTTTCACAATTTAGATGCCAATATTATTACAGATACAGGGAAGAAATTGGCAAATAAAATAATAACGGAATTTAAAATTAGATTCAAGAATTGTTACAGGCACCCAGTGTTATCTAAAGCAGCACTGTTAGACCCGCGCTTTAAGAAGTTGGCATTTAGATTTGATGCATCAAGTTATGAGTCTGCCAAAGATGCATTGAAAATTGAGCTGCAAAACGAGTTTTACTTTAATAAGCAGTCAATACAACCTAACGAAAATGAATCGACGCTAGCTATATGGACTGGCAACACCTTTTTCAAAATCGGGCCAAATATTAAGTGAGAGGCGTAGCTCTATTCAAGCAAAGCGAATGGAAAAGATGTTATTTTTAAATATGAACCAAAGATTTTTGCTGTAAAATGTTTTTATTTCATAATTATATTTTATTTAATTTTAAGAGAAAAAAATTTTTGTTGATGTTTTAATTTTGTTTAAAATATGTTTTATTTTACATTTCATTCTAAGCAAAACTATTTTATGTTGTTTTATGGTTAGAATGTTTAAATTTTATTGTTAATAAATAATTTTTGACATCTATTTGTTGCTTTTTTATTATAATCTATGCGATTTATTAGTAGATTCCGTCAACATTTCACTTGCAGTTCTACACTATACCCATTAAATAAAATTAAATTTAGAATAACTCGGGTCTAAAATTAAAATAAATTCAAAATGAAAAAATGCGCCTTACGCAGCTATGATGTCAGATGTTTATTGTGTACTACTACTAAATGGCGCACCCGTTACTCAGTACCGAATACATACGGTTCGTTACAACTCTAATTAATATAATATGTTATGAAGTATCAGAAGGAACGAGTAACGTAACGATACGATAGTAACGAGTACTCATTGTTAGAGGAACGAGTATATACGGGTATATTGTTTTTCGTTACTTTTACAGCTCTACTATCCATAGACTATCCATAGACAAGCGTGAAGCGCTATAGATTTCAATTAATGAAATGTTATTTCATTACATATATATTTATAGAATTATGTATTATTTATGTTATATTAATTTATAGTGTATATTTTGTATGCTTGTTTAAGAAATTAAATCTGTTATTTTATGCACCACTCTTCTGTATGTAACTCACCTTAAACTTAGATACAAGGTTGTCTGGAAGAGATCGCTACTTAGCGAAAGACCGCCTTATTGTATACCCATACATAGTTTAATTATTATTATTTTTTTGTGTGTGTGTGTGTGTGTGTGTTTCTGTTAGCCCTACTGGCCATGACAGCGTCACCGGTGGAATAGACGGGTGCAGAGACCCGCCCTTGTAAAAGGGGGGCCTGAAGGGCCCCAGGGGAACGCGCGTCCTGAGGGCGCCTCCTGTGAGGCTCGGACCAAGGCTCAGGACTGCGTTAGGATTTGACACTAACGTCCTCCGACGGCAGAACGCCAGAGCAACGTGCTTGGATGGGGGCCTCGTCTTTGCCGGCGAAGACGCTGTGTGTGTGTGTATGTGTAGTATTTATGTTCGCTTTGCCGCTTTTACGTAGCGTTCCCTAACGTAATCGCGTCGTCCGGATCGAAAAATACCGACTTGGGTCTCTCTCTGACTCTTTCTGACTTTAGGAGTCTTACGGGCCGTGTATCCTGTGGCCTTAACCACCAGCGGGTTTGAATGTCCCACAGCATTGTCAAAGTAGGTTTTGGAGAGCCCCTTGAAATACTGTGCGATCGTCGGTAGGTCTAAGTCTCTGTGCAAGTCGATATTACGCACAAACCACGGTGCCCCAGTGGCGAGCCGCATGAATCTGTTCTGAAGCACCTGAAGGGGCTTCAGGTTCGCGTGAGCGAAGGCAACGCTTGCATAGGACATGACGGAGCGTATGCAGGCTTTGTAAAGTGTGACCTTATTTCTAAGGGACATTTTACTCCGCTTGCCTAACAGGGGATAAAGTCGCCCTAGGATAAAGGCCGCTCTGTTGCGAACGTCCTCGATATGTGAAGTGAATATTAGCTGTTTATCCAGCGTCACTCCTTTTTTTTTTTATTTATCGTTGGAAAAATCCGTTACGGATACCCGCCGACCAAGAAGGTGATGGCCGGAGGGTTATGTGGGACTACCCGGCAGCATAGAGGTCGCTGCCATTTTTAAGGTTACCCACTAAAAAACCAACGGTTGCCCTCAACGCCTTAATGGGACGCCACGGGATCGCTTGCGCACTCACCGTGACGCTCCGGCGGTAACCCCCCGTGTAAGGGTGCTCCGAGCAACTAAGAGTACCCTCACGACGTAGGCCTGTAATAGGTGAGAGAGGTCACCCTCCCCTCCCACCAAGGCACTACAGCTGGGGAAGGAAGCGGCGGGCGTACTCCCGCCTCCTTCTTCCCAGCCTTCCCCTACGGAGTGGGTTAGCGGTGGAGGCCTGCTCCCTGACCCGCTCCGCGGCCTCCTTCGCGGCGATGACCTGCTCGCAGAAGGAGGCCATTGCGACCCAACACCTCTCGCTGCCGATCATTGTGCCTATAAGGCGCGGCAGCGAGAGGTCCCCGCCCACCACAGCCACCAGCTCAACACGCTGGTGGTCCCAGGCTGCGCACTCTGCCAAGGTATGACGAGCCGTGTCTACGGCCTCGTCACAGTGGTGGCAGGATGGGGCCGCCTCCCTTCGTGCGATCTTGTGCAGATACTCCCCAAAGCACCCATGCCCAGTGAGCACCTGCACAAGACGGAACGTAAGCGTTCCATGCTACCGGTTGATCCAACGATCGAGGTGGGGACGGATCGCCCCCACAGTCGTCAGTCCGGCGGCAGGGGACCCTAGGTCCCTCTCCCACCGTCGAACCAGGGCTCGGTGAGCTAGAGCCCTGACCCGAGCCACCTCGGGCCTTACCCCCCGGGCCCTGGCTTCTGCCCGGTGCCAATACACCTCGGCGAGCACTTCCGCCTGTAGCTCCCAAGGCGGATCACTCGCCAACAGCGTGGCCGCAGTGTACGACACCGTACGATACCCCCGAATCACCCTTACCGCAAGAATCCTCTGCGTTCTCCGCAGGAGGGTCTTGGAGTCAGCGGTAAGAACTCCCGACCAAATTGGGGAACCGTACAAGGCCTCCTCACGATGCCGGCATATAGACGCCGGCACGGAGTCTGCGGCCCACCAACGTTAGGCAGAAGCCTCCCCAAGGCAGCTGCGGTGGATACCAACTTCGGGGCCAGAAGGGAGAAATGAGCCCCGAAGTTCCATCTTCCGTCCAGGGTGAGGCCCAGATACTTCATCTGGGTCTTCACCACCACCTCCGAACCCTGGACGGAGATGGACGCCCGACGAGGGGGACCCCGGCGTGGGCCGTGGAACAGGATGGCCTCCGTCTTTGTGATGGATACCTCCAATCCCAATAGCTCTATTCGGTCCGCTACCAACGTAGCGCCGACGGTAGCCAGACGGGCTGCCTCCGCAAAGTTCCTTCCCCTGCAGGTGACGAGGGTGTCATCCGCGTAACACAACACCCTCATCCGGGGCAGGAGAGGACAGCGGAGCAGCCAGTCGTAGCCGAGGTTCCACAACACCGGTCCCAACACGGACCCCTGTGGAACTCCACGACATACGCTACGTCGGTAGACCCGCCGGTCGCCGCCTTCCCATAGGACCTCCCTGTCCTGCAGGTAGGCCCCCAACAGTCTACGGAGATAGGGAGGCACTCCATGGAACCGGAGCGCCTCAACCAATGTCTCGAACGGTAGACTGTTGAAGGCGTTGGCGACGTCAAGCGAAACCGCTAGGACGACGTCCCCCCCGCGAACAGCCTCCTGGGTCAGGTCTCTCAGAGCTCCCAGAGCGTCGATCGTTGAACGACCCGCCCTGAAGCCGAACTGAGCCTCTGAGAGATCAGGACCCACCTCTTCGAGGTGCCGGACAAGACGTGCAGAGAGGATTCTCTCGAAGAGTTTACCCGTCTCGTCCAGCAGAACGACCGTCCTTCCTCAACAGGCACAACCTGCCCTCCTTCCAGGCTTTCGGGAACTGTCCAGTGCGCAAGCACAGGTTGAACAGTTCCCGAAGCCTGCCTCCCAAGTATTCCAGGGCGAGGAATAGAACTCGCCCCGGAATACCGTCTGGCCCCGGCGCAGTGTTGCGGGCTCGAAGGCGATTCAGCGCGACCTCCAGCTCGGCCTCCGTGATGTCTGGGACAGGACCCACCCCCCCATTAGGAGAAGGGGAGGCCATCACGGGAGGTGAGTGGCCGGTGGACTCCGGGAATAAGTCCCCCACCAACCGCTCGAGGAAATCCGGCTGAAGGGACGCCATGACCGCGGCGCACGCGGCGCGGAGTTTATTCCGCGCGACGCGGTACGGACGTCCCCATGGGTCCCTATCGAGACCTGCCAGGATCTCCTCCCGAGCCAGGTCCTTTGCCTTCCGAATTGCAAGCCGCAGAGTCGATTTCGCCTCGTGGTATCGACTCCGCAGCTGGACCTCCAGAACCGGGTCGAAGCCGTGACGACGGCGACACCGGACGAAAGCCCTGCGAGCCCTGCAACAGGCCGCCCGAAGTTCGGCAATTTCGGGTGACCACCAGTACACTGCTCTGCGCCGGGGCCTAGACCTCACCCTCGGCATGGCTGCATCGCAAACCCGTGAAAGTGCTTCGCGCATGCAGCCAGCTCTTTCCTCCACGTTGGTCTCCTCATTGGGCGGATCGGGAAAGGCCCATCCTTGTACGATGGCAGCCTCCTTTGCCATTTCCCGATCCAAACGTTTGATTGCCCAACGAGGAAAGCGACTCCCCTCCCGCGGTGGCCTGGCCAGGATCGGTCGGGAAGTGGAGAGGTCAAATCGGACGTAAAGATGGTCCGAAAGAGTCTCCACCGCCGTCTCGACTCTCCAGTCGACGACCGTGCGAGCGACAGCTGGGGTGGCGAACGAAACGTCCACCACGGAACTCCCTTGCTGTCGCACGCAGGTCGCATCGGTCCCTCTATTGAGGAGAGACAGACCGGAGAGGAGCGACCAGACCTGGACGGCCCTACCTCTAGCGTCCGTGGTGCGGTTCCCCCAGGCCGCGGATTTGGCGTTCAGGTCGCCGAGGAATATGAGCTTCCCAGACGCCTGTCTTCCAATCGCCGCACTGATGGAGTCGAGGAAAGTCTCGAACTCCGCCAGTCGGCGATTGGGGGAGAAGTACGCGCCGATGACGACGTATTCGCCCCACCTCGCCACGACCAAACCCGGGCCAGTCTCCAAGGTGGAGAAAGGGGGACCGGGACCAGAACCCGCAACCACAGCCACGGAACCGCTAGTGTCCCCCGGCCAGTTGGAAATAGGGGGGACATAGTAGGGCTCGCAGGCTACCGCTACACTGATGTCCCACTCCACCATGGCCTGGATGAAAAGATCCTGGGCCCTGGCGGAGTGGTTCAAGTTCGCCTGTAGGAAGCCATGTCGCCGTCTATTCATGACGACATGGCTTCAACTTGCGCCTGCAGGCGCCCTCTGCTTGGGGCAGCTGGGGTGAAACCAGCTGTCTTGCCTTTCTTTCGGGGAGCCTTGCAGGAACGGCTCCCCAACTCGTGCCCTGCCGGAAGTCCGAGGTCGACACAGACGGCGCAGCGAAGGACTCCGGTGCAGTTATTGCGAGAATGGCCCACAACTCCACACCGGAAACAGACTTCGCTGCGATCGACCTCGGAAGGGCAGGCCGCGCGCGTGTGACCGGGCTCTTGGCACCGGTAACACCGCATGGGCCTCTCCTCGAGGAGCTCGACCCCAGCCGAGCTCCAGCCCACCAGCAGGCGACCCCCACCCAATACCGCCTTTGCCACGTCGGCGGGGCACCGGGCAATAACGGCGCCCATAGCCCCGTAACCCCAGCGAATCTCTCCAACCAGGACAGACTCGCTGGAGCAATTACCGACGCGGCAAATTGCGGCCTTTACTTTTTCGCTTGTGGCAGAGTCGTCCAGCCCTTTTACTCTTACTGCCACTCACTTAACGGGCCGGACGACGTCTGCCACCCCATCCAACACCACGTGAAGGGAGGAGACGAGTTTGTCCGCCTTCTCAGGGGCCGCTTTAGGTAACTCTAAAAGTCTGGCCCCCGTAGCTGACCGCCGGATCTTGAGCCCCTGGAGCACAACTGGAGCGTGGGACACTAGAGGAGGAGCCGCCGGCCTTGGCTTCGTCTTGCTACTTCTCCTCACCACCGAAGACCACGTCTCCGTTGTTCTCGGAGCCGGAGTGGGGGCCAGTGGTTTGCCCGACGTGGTCCTCGTCACTCTTTTTGTCGGCGTCGGCAGGAGTGGCGAGCTAGAGCGTGTGACTGCCGCTGATTGGCGAGAGTCGGCAACCGTAACTTCTTTGGCCCTACGGTCCGTAGCCAGAGGCGGGCGCAAGACCCTCTCCGGGAGGAGGCGCTCTTCAATGTTGGCAAAGCGGGCGTTAACCATAACGCCCACTGAAGAAACGATAGAGCGCTTCAACTCCTCAACCGAGTCGGCGTCCCAAGGCGGCGCTGTCGACGTAGCAGCAGCCGCCTTGACCGCCGAAGCCTTCAGCTCGGCAAACTCGCGCCTGTGAATCTTGAGCTCTGCTCGAAGGTTATCCACCTCGCGGTGGAGGCGCGAGTTGTCCCTTGTGAGACCACCACCACCACCGAGCGGCTGGCCAGGATCTCGACCGTCTCAAGGAGACCCTTGGCGGACTCCTTGAGGGTCTTGATCATGCAACTCTTGAGGTTTTGGGATTTCCGACAAACCTCAAGAATAGCTGTGGAGCTACGCCCGGCAACTGCCCTCAGCTCCTCGACCCCCAAATCCTCAGGATCAACCCTTGGCAGATGCTCGAAGGGATCCTCTTCGGGCGACACGAGAATCGGGGACGGTGCCGCCTTGCGGAAGGCACGTTTCCCCAACTCCTTCTCGAACGAGACTTCTTTCGCCTCCAGAGTAAGGGCCCGCAGATCGGCTTTCGCCCGTGCGAGCCCACTACCACGCGAGGTGACGCGTCCACGACGAGCGGTGTTGTATTTAGAAGATGCAACACCAAGCTCAGAGTCGCTTCCGGACGCGTCACAATGAATTAGAGCAGCCTCAGAAGCAGGCCGCTTTCTTCTGGCGCCAACTTCATGGTCGGACATCTCATCCGCACCACTAGCCAGCGCCTTAGTGCCCTCAGACAGCATATCCTTTCCAATTAGAAAACGAGAGTCCTTTCGCACGCAGGTTTCGTTTGCGGGAGAGGCGACCAACGGGGCCGTCTCTACCGCAGCCAAATCGTTATCCAGTCCAACAGTAAAATCAATATCCAAAGAAGCAAAAGCGTTAGTCGTCGTCACAGTCGAGCGGTCGTTTCCCCCCCCCCCGGAATACGTGGGGAAGAAGGAAGCCGAAGCTTCCGTGAGGGATTCCCAGCCTGCAGAGCAGCCACCGGTACCCTCCCGGGGTAGATTCTCTTTTCGATTCGCTTTCATGATTAGTTTGGGGGGCGCCCTAGTCCTTACACAACCCCTCGGCAGGCGCCAGACCTCAGAGTTGACAAAAAGAAAAGGAAATAGAAGAAGAATAGAAAAGGCAACAGAGCGAAGACAAACAAGGAACTCAACAACACCAAAATAAAGGAAAAAACGAAGAAATGGCAAAACAAAACAAAAAAACGAAGAAATGACAAAACAAAACAAAAAGACGAGGAAGTGACAAAACAAAACAAAAAAAAAACGAAGAAATGACAAAACAAAACAAAAAGAAGAAAAAAAAAAAAACAACAAAAACCCCCCCATCGTCGACTATACACCGGGCATAAACCCCATAGCCGACCAAGGTTCCCAGCGGTGGCTGGTACCGGACACATGTTCCGAATACCTGCTCCCGTGTTCCTATGCTGTCCGTACCACTCCGTATCGTACCGGCCAGTACCGGACACATGTCCCGACTACCTGCTCCGCGTACCTACGCCGTCCGTACCACTCCGTACCGTACCGGCCGGTACAGGCCAGTACGGCAGCCAGTACGGGTCCAAAGAACCCATAGTGATAACAATAGACAAGCGAGAGCGGAGCGCGCGCGCACGCGTGCGCTCGCGTCGGCTGTCGGAGGACGACTCCATCCAGCGTCACTCCTAGGTACTTGGCCTTGTTTTTCCAAGGAATCGGTTTGTCAAAGAGTTTAATCTCCGGGCCCCTTGTGGATCGTCACCGTTCAAAGAATACCGCGATGCTCTTCTCCGGGTTCACCTCAATCCTCCATTTCTGAAACCAGTTCCCGAGGGAGTCGGCTGCGGATTGGAGGCGTTGAGAGATCTCATAAGGATCCCTTGAGGATGTGTAAATTGCGGTGTCATCCGCGAACATTGCTAATTCTACTTTAGAACGCGGCCTAGGAATGTCGCTGGAGTAAATTGAAAACAGAATTGGTGAGAGGACTGAACCTTGAGAGACGCCCGCCCTGATGGGGCGGGGAGTCGACATCACGCCTTCCACTCTGTAGCGGAAGGAGCGATTCGACAGGAAGTCCCGTATGATTAGTACGAGTCTGTCCGACACCCTGAACTGATATAGCTTGTACACCAGTCCATTGTGCCAGACCCTGTCGAATGCCTTCGCTACATCGAGGAAGAGCGCTCCTGTCCTACGCAACTTGCGGCACAAAGTGGCCCCAGAAAGGATGTGCATCCGTGAGGCGTTGCACCTGGTGAGAATTGGAATGATAGGCTCGAAAGCCAAACTGCTCATTTGGGATGATGTTTAGTCTCTCTACTTCTGATTTACTCTACTCTACTCTACTGAGGATAATCCTCTCATAGATTTTCCCTAGGGAACTAAGGAGACTAATTGGACGGTAACTAGTTGGAAGATTCCGGGGCTTACCCGGTTTGTGAATGCCTATCACTATGACCTCTTTCCACTGGGCCGGAAACCGGCAACCGGCCAGTAGAGCATTAAAAATATTAACTATTAGGTAAAGCAAAGGAGGCGGAAGGAGTTTGATCACTTTGTTGGTGATCCTATCTGATCCTGGCGACTTTTTGGCGTGAAGCGCCATAACTAGGGTCGTCACCTCTTCGAGGTTCGTTTCCTCTATAGGGGCACCTGCTGGTGGTTGAGAGCACATGACTCGAACAGTGTTGTCGACGACTTCGACATGTTCGCGTTCGACCGGTTGCGTGCTAATGCTACACTGGCTCTCTAGGCTGTCGGCTAGACAATCCGCTTTGTCTCGGTCGTCGAAGGCAGGCGTGGAGTTAGGTCTATCGAGTGGGGGCATTGCCGAGACAGTTTCGGCTTTCAGGGCTCTCTGCAATGACCAGTAAGCCTGGTGTGAAGGAGAGAGCTCTGAAAGCTTCTTGTCCCAGCCTCCATCTCTAAAGGTGTCAAGAGCTTGTCTCAACTCCCTTTGGAGGCGGCGTAGCTCCCGTCGATGTTCGTCTGTCGGATATGTGTCATGGTTCCTGATCGCGGCGTTTTTACGGTTAACTAGGTGCTTAATGTCCGGAGGGAGTGCACGGCTCCCATCGAAGGTTGCGTGGACCTCCCTCGAGGACGTTCCTATTATGTCTGATAGATGGTTTGTGAATCGCGTCGCGGCTTTTTCAGCGTCCTCGACCGTTACGATCTGGTCAGGTATTTCGTTCGAGGTGCACTGAGGCGGGGGAGTGGAGTTGCTCTTCTAGCTTTCTCCAGTTGATTATAGTTTTTAACGCGGGTGCCGTAGGGTGGAGGGGTCCTAGCTGGATTAGGACTGGTCGATGATCGGAGTCTAGCTCGGATAGTGTCTCGATTGATCGCAACTGAAGCGTTACGTCTTTCAAGAGCGCTATGTCGAGCACGTCAGGTGTATCGTGTCGGAAGTCCGAGTCAAAGTATCGCGTGGGGCTCAAAGGCGCTATGATCTCAAAGTTGAGACCAGGCGTGTTGCTTAGCCTATCAAGGAGACATCCTCTAGTATTTACGATTCTAGAGTTCCAGCGGGGATGTTTACAATTTAGGTCGCCGGCCAGAATGGTTGCGTTACCTGATTGGAGTAGGGACTTAAGGTCCCCCTCTAGTAGGTCCTTATTCGGGGAGAGGTATACTGATGCTAGTATGATCGGCTGATGGCCAGTCATACCCACCTGACATGGTGACGCCTCTATGTTAACTAGTGGGGGCGGATCGAGCGGGGTACAATGAAGAGACCTTCTGTAGTAAATGATGGTTCCCCCCATCGCGGTTGCTCTATCGTTCCTAACTGCGTTGAAGTTTGCGATGAGCGGATCGCGGTTACACGGTTTTAGAAAGGTCTCTTGGATTAGCAGTATGTCTATCTGGTGGGGAACTACGAAGTCGCGTACCTGATCTATCTGTTTGAGCAGTCCGTTCGCGTTGAATGTCGCGACAGTCAGAGAGCGAGGTTTTATTCTACCGTGTGATGTCATTTAAGATGACATTGTGTGTTTGTAAATTTGACTGATTAGGACGGCGTGCTTGAGGAGCACATCCATCCGCGCGGGGGGATTCTTTTCCGTATCCCTCATTTTGTTCGAGAACACGAGTAGCTCTTCAATGTCTATTACACCGAAGAGGCTTGAGATGCACGCGAAAGTGTCCGCAATCAAAAATCAAAAAATCAAAATCAAAAATCTTTATTGAAAATAAGTTTCATACAAAACATTTTTTCATTGTCAAAGCTACCACCAGCTCGGAAAATTATTTCCACAGACCTGAGAAGAGCTGGCGACAGAAACTCAGCGGGATTGTCATGATTTGTTTTTTTTTTTTTCCTTAAATAACATAAATACATTACACAATATTAAATAAATAATCTTGAAGCAGCCTGGCAGCGATCGCTTCATACCCACGGTGCATTATCCTCTAAGTATTCAGATACATTGTAATATCCTTTTGCACACAAACGTTCCTTAGCTATTCTCTTAAATTTGTTAAATGGTAATACTTGAACGTTTGCTGGGACTTTGTTGTAAAACTGTATACATTGCCCCATGAAAGATTTACTCACTTTTTTAAGTCGAGTAACAGGTAGCGCGAGCTTGTGTTTGTTCCTGGTATTTATAGTGTGTATATCACTATGCTTAATAAAATTGTCAGTATTTTTATGTACATATTTAAGATTTTCAAAAATATACTGACTGGCGACCGTAAGTACATTAATTTGCTTAAACTTATTTCTTAAAGAATCTCTAGGGCCCAGATTGTAAATTGCACGGACAGCTCTTTTTTGTATAACGAAAATGGTATTTATATCAGTAGCACTACCCCACAGTAGGATACCATAAGACATTATGCTATGAAAATAACTATAATACACTAACTTAGCAGTAGTCTCGTCAGTTAGGGATCTAATTTTTTTAACAGCTTACGCGGCAGAGCTAAGTTTACTAGCCAATCCAGCTATATGAGGGCCCCATTGTAGCTTAGCATCAACAGTGATTCCTAGAAAAACTGTGGATTCCACCACTTCCATCGCTTCCTCATTTAAAAGTACATTAGTTTTCACCTGTTTAATATTAGAAGTTGAAAATCTAAGAAGTTTAGTCTTCTTATTATTAAGCAACAGGTTGTTAACACTAAACCAATGCACTATTCGAGAGAGAGCCTTGTTTACATCGTCATACATTACCTGATGCCGTTTTACTTTAAATATTAAAGAAGTGTCATCAGCAAACAATACTATCTCATTATGTTTGTCTACAAAAGTAGGCAGGTCATTTATATAAACAAGGAAGAGAAATGGACCTAAAATTGAACCTTGAGGGACCCCCATATCAATCGGAGCCCCAGCCGATCTTTTTCCATTCACCTCTACCCTCTGAATTCTATTAGACAAGTAAGAAATCAAGAGTTTGAGATCAATGTTCTTAATGCCATAGTGGTACAATTTCCTGATCAATGTTTCATGCTGAACACAATCGAAAGCCTTAGATAAATCACAGAATACTCCAAGCATCCTGTGACTGATCCCAGGCCTCATATATATGTTTTATAAGAAAGACGCCGGCGTCCGTAGTAGAGCGACCTCTAGTAAAACCGAACTGTTTATGGTGAAGCAATTTATATTTATTAAAATGGTCTATCAGCTGATTAAGCATGATTTTTTCAAATATTTTACTAAACGAAGGCAATACTGATATTGGTCTGTAATTAGACGGATCTGAATTATTGCCTGATTTTAAGAGTGGTATTACTTTGCTGTGTTTCATTAGGTCAGGAAATACTCCACAAGAAATACAGTCATTAAAAATGGTCGCTAAGTAAGGCGCAACGAGGTCCACTATTGAGCCAATCACCTTAACAGATATTCCCCATAAGTCAGGAGTATTCTTAATATTTAAGGTCCTAAAACATTTAATTATATCATTGGATTAGATTTTCTTAAATTTAAAAGGAATGTTACATTTTTTTACATTTTTTTGTAGTAATGACTCGGCGACTACAGGAGAAGAAATTAAAGAAGAAGTGGTAGAAGCTGGATTTTTTTTTAAATAATTTTCAAAAGCAGAGGCAACTTCCTTATCTGATTTTATTACTTGATTATCCATTTGAAGAGAAAATTTGGAGTTGCGAGCTTTGCTTTTACCAGCTTCGCACTTTATAATATTCCAGGTCATTTTAATTTTATTTAAAGAATTACTAATTAAGTTTCTAATATGTAATAACCTGGCTTGTGAACAAACTTTATTAAATAATTTAGAATAATTTCTAATATGTTGAGCAAACGAGTCACTGCGATTGAGCTCCCTCTCATTGTAGAGTTCAAACAGTTTTTGTCTACTCTTATGAATGCCTGGGGTCGCCCACTCGTTAAAAGAAAGGTGATTTCTCAAAGTGCAAGTTTTAGAGGAGAATGTCGATTTGAATTCATTATTAATAATTTTGAAAAATTTATCAAACAGTTGTGAAGGATTTTTATTATATTCCAGATATGAACATTTGGCCAAAATATTATTTTTAAACTTATCCATGCGCCTTACAGTTATAGGAACAAACACAATTTTTTGTTTTTCTTTGCTGAATTTGTAATTAAAAGATATTAATTGCCCACAGTGATCAGAATTTAACCTATCAATTATTTTCTTATTCTTCGGTATAAAGTCTGTGAAAATATTATCAATACAAGTGGAAGTAGACTCAGTTATTCTAGTGGGCTCTAAGAATAAGTTAATAAGGTTATATGATTTTAACAATGATCTGAATCTAATAGTGGTAGCGGAGTTATCTAATAAGTTTATGTTAAAATCACCACATACAATAATATTTTTATTAGACGCAGACAGTTTTAATAAAACATTTTCAAAAACAGGTTCAAAAGAATCATATAACGAACTTGGGGGTCTGTAAACACTAACAACAATGAAACGTTCAAGCTCTGCACAGGCTATTTCAATAGTCCGCTCTACAGAGAGGCTCACAATATCTTTACGTTCCTTAAATTTTAAATAATTGTTTACAAAAATTCCGTCGGCGGTATTGCGTACCGGCGGCGGCGGTGTCGGTTTCGGCGTGGGCGTGGGGTTCACCCTTGGGGTTTCACCCACGCGTTCGCGGGTGCCTGAGGGGCCTGGTTTGCCTGAGGGGCTGCGGCCCTTCCCGGGGCTAGAGAAGCCCAGGGAGGCTGAACGAAGCGCGAGGGGATCCTCGCCGGCTGCATCCTGCGTGGGGCTTTGGGGCACCCGCGGTAATTCGCGGGGTGGCCCTTCTGCTTGCACAAGACGCAGCTGGGAGGATTCTCCGGGATCGGTTGTTTGCGCGGACAATCGGCTGTCGCATGGTCGTCTAAGCATTTAAAGCACCGCGGACGCGCGTGGCAAAACCGTTGTGAGTAGCCGTAGAGTTGGCAGCGATGACACTGCCCGGGAAAACCGCGACCGCGAGGGGGTTCGACCCTAAGACCGGATAGTTGGCAGATTGCCTTAACATTAAAAATTTGCTTTCCTTCCGGGGAAAGCTCTAACTGAACTAGCACGAGCTCAAAAGGAGCCCTAGTGGTCGGTCGGTACATACGGTGTACCGATATGACGGGATAACACTGAGACTTAAGGTCCTCGTAAATCCGCTCAGCTGGGATCTTCACGGGGAGGCCCCTGATGACCACGGTGAGGCGGCGTTCATCTTCCAACGCGAACGTGTGGTATCCGTACCCACGTTCGCGTAGGAGCTTTGTCAGTCCACGGTGGTCTGTTGATGTCGCGGTTTGAACGCGAATGCCCTGTACCGTCGAGCGGGCCGAGGTGTAGTAGAGCTTTCGCTCCGTCATGAGGGCGGACACGGTGTCGCACTTGGACTTGTCCCTTATGTACAGCGGCGGCGGGGACTTGGTTGCTGAAGGTGCAGGCGCTGAGGGCGCAGAAGTCGCGGGCGCAGAGAGCGCAGAAGTCGCGGGCGCAAAGGGCGCTGATGGCGTTGGCGCTGAGGGCGCGGACGGACGCTTCGCGACGTCGCGTGTCGGGTCCGGAATCGACGATCGTTCGGGTTCGGTTGCGGGCAGCGTGGCGCGCTTCCGCGGCAATATTGGCGAGGGTGCCTTTATCGCCTTCCTTTTAGCAGATTTGGACTGCACGGTCGTGAAACCGTCGTCCTCCTCTGCGTCCGAGGAAGAGGATGAAGTCCTCGACTCGGAGTCAGATTCCGTCCCCTCTTGTGGGGAGGCGGATTCAGTCTCCGTGTCGGAGGTTCCCTCTTCCGGCTCGGGTGAGTTTGAGCGCCCCGAGTCGGTGGTTTGCGCCGCGAATTCGCGGCAGAGGTCAGGGCACTTCTTCTGCATAAAGCAGAAGAAGGCCCTTATGTTTATCTTGTCGAGGTCCATACTGGACCCCGATAGACAATTGGTTCTCCCTGCGGAGGCAGGGAGATGGGTTCCTACTGTGAGCCTACTATGGCTCCGTCCGTAGGTGACGGAGGTTTGTGCCTAACGCCCTATCGACTGTGTACTTACTCAACGCAGACTATACGACGAAGGCTTGAATTGGGTTTCGTACCCTAACTAGGGCAACGCCGGACTTTAGGACCCCTAAAAAGCGCAGCTGCGTTTCCAGGAATCTTGAGTCGGCTTCTTTCACTTCACTGACACTTGTTAACACAATGGGTTCTTTGGACCCGTATGGTACTGGCCGGTACTGGCCGGTACGGTATGGAGTGGTACGGACAGCGTGAGTACACGGGAGCAGGTAGTCGGGACATGTGTCCGGTCCAACTGCTCGAAGCGGAATCGAGGCACAGGCATTATATCCGACGGTGATACAGGATAATTTGAATTGACTGCTCGACTACTGCCTGGTGTTTTGGGAATAATACACGGTATTTTGCTTGTAGACTCTGTTTGCAATTCCACAGGTGTGGATGCAGAAGTAGCGGATGACGACAATACGAAAAAAGCTAAAATTTGTTCAAATGACGGTTTTTGCGAAATAGATTTCTTCAAAGAAGTGTTAGAAGGCATAATATTTATAATTGCAGATTGATTGGCATTTTCTTCTTGGAAACACATATCCGTTGTTTCAGCAGCTGCAAAAGTCTGCATCACTAAAGACATTTCTATCTGTAGGGTATATGCCTGTCTTGGAGAAACCAGAGAGGGCATTTTGCATTGAAGCCACCCTGGAGTAAGCTGTAGCAAAGAGTCTAGATAGTTGAAATTGCGTGACAATTCTTGCAGGATTGTTTCGCAGAAATGTGTTTACTTCCTGTGTGTAGTAAGTACTCAGTGGGCCCATCAAACTTACGTCCAATGGTTGCAGTCTACGGGTACAGTGTGGGGGAAAGCTCAGCATAATAACTCTATTGTCTCGAGCTTTCTCTAGCAATGGAAAGTTTTTTGTATGTGTGGAATGTCCATCCAGCAAAAGCAAAATAGGGTTTTCTTTCGTTGGCTTTACAGATGAGATCAGATGATCTAACCATTGTACAAAGTTTTCACTTTGTATCCAACCACTTTGATGGCACACTGCTATAGTGCCCGGTGGCGCGCCATCAAGCAATTCAGCCTTCATGCGTTTTCTTAGAAATATTAGCAGCGGTGGCAGGTAATATCCAGAAGCAGACATTCAAAGCACAGCAGTAGTCAGCTGACCTCTCTCAGCAGAACTTGCTAGATCAACTTACTTCTTCCCTTTCAAAGCGAGAATTCTGCTCTGTCTTTTAGGCACGGTAGTCAGACCGGTCTCATCAACATTGAAAATATGAGTCGGCGGAAATTTGTGTTGGTCCAATAGGCTTTCAAGCAAAACAAAAAACTTACCTACACTAACACTATTAAAACCCATAGCTCTTGCAATGGAGGTTGGCTCAGCAGCACGCAGTGACAATTCGGGATGTCTCTTCATAAAACAAGAAAACCAATCCTCTCCAGCTTCTTTCCGATCTTTATTAAAATTATGGTGGGTACCATTGGCTTCAGCGAGTTGGTAAGCTAATACTCGCAGGTCCTTGTATGTTAGCCCAAACAAACGTTGCTCCATCAACAGAACGTGTTGAACTAAAGTGGCTTCTTGATCAGTTGAAAAAATTGTCTTGAATCGACCCAATCCTGTTGACACTGTTAGGTCATTATTTTGACTATATTTAGTAACACGATCTTGCAAGGTACTTTTTGGCACACCGTAGACCTGAGATGCTTTGAGGTATCCAAAAGTTCCTTCAGACACACTTATTATGGCCTTTTTCATTTGTTTGATATCCCAGTCCTGTCTAGTAGTCGTTCTTGAATAATTGCGGGGCATTTTTGATCTGAAAAAAAAAATTGTTAGCATATCGGGGTACAACCATTTTTTTTTTTTTTTTTTTTTTTTTTTTTTTTTTTTTTTTTTTTTTTTTTTTTTTACGTGGGTAAATCCAGGACGGATACCCTGCCGCCTCGGGGGAGACGACCTGGTTATGCCGGGCTCTAACCGGCTAAAACCCCACGGTGTCCTACTCATCGCCATATGTCGGGGTTACGGGAACATCCATCAGGCAATCTTCCGCAACCCCTGCGACGATGCGGTCTTTTTAGACCTCTACTCGTTTCAGTGGAAGACAGATGGTCGTTCTTCCCCTGACAAACAATAGGTTAGAGTGGCGTGCAGGGACACGCCCACGCCTACTCGGGCTAGAATCAGTGGTCAGTAGACTCCCCCGAGTCCACTGCCCTCTAGTTGCTGTTATGGCGGAAGGTGGCGAATAAAGGCCTCCCTCTGGCGTCCCGTTCTACGTCGACGGATGTGCGAGATGCTGTAAGCCTCCCTCATTCTCTCCGCTTCCTCTTTTTGTTGCATGACCTGCTCACAAAATAAACGGACAGCTTCCCATGAATTTTGATTTCGGGTCATAGCTCTAACGACAGCTGGTAACGATAAGTCCAAACCGATTATCGCTTTCAGTTCCACTCTCTCCTCTCCCCATTTGGGGCATGTCTCGAGCACGTGCTGAGCTGACTCGTCAGGACAATTGTCACAATGGTGACATGCCGCTGTTGGCTCTCTACCCGCAATCTTACATAAATAACCCCCGAAACAGCCATGACCTGAGAGGACCTGTGTTAATCGGAAGGATAGAGTACCATATCCTCTATTTATCCACTGCTTAAATACGGGCCGTATGGCCTCGATCGTCCGGACACCCGCACCAGGCTCAGCCAATCTTTCTTCCCAGATGTTATGGGCGCAATCGATAATGGAAGAGCGCGATAACTCTGTCAACGTTTCCCCACGGTGCTGATACATCAACGTGAGGACTCTTGCGTCGAGATCCCAGGGCAATAAGCCAGCCAAAACACAGGCCGCCTCGTATGAGATTGTACGGTAACCACGTATCAAACGGATAGCCATCATTCTCTGCGGTTTGCGTAAAAGGGCGATGTTTCGGCTTCTCAGAGATTCAGACCACACTGGGGCTCCATACATGGCCATAGATCTCACAACACCAGCATATAGATGTCTGTTAGACGAACTTGGTCCTCTTAAGTTTGGCATCAGTTTGCCCAAAGCTGCCGTCGCACGAATCAATCTCGGGACCAACGACTCGAAATGAGCGGTAAAATTCCATTTGCTATCAAGAATAACTCCTAGATACTTCATAGTCGACCCAATGTTAATACGGATACCACCGACAGTAATATGAGCATCTGGTGGTGGCGCATTCCTCGGTCCATAAAAACATAGAGCCTCGGATTTACATATAGCTACTTCCAGACCCAGACGTCGTATATGCCCGACAACATGTGCTACTCCAGCAGTAGCAAGAATGGCAGCCTGCCGAGGAGTTTTGGCTTGAGCTGTCACCAAGGTATCATCTGCGTAACAGGTAATGCGAATTCCTCCAAGGTTTCTCCCGCGTAACACCCAATCATACCCAATATTCCACAGCAACGGTCCAAGCACCGATCCCTGAGGAACCCCGCAAGTCATCTTATGCTGGCTCCACCCATCACGTGTAGGGTAAATAACAACGCGGTTAGATAAATAAGATGATATAACCTGCCGCAGATAAACTGGTACTCCGTGATACCTTAAAGCTTCCTCAATACACTTCCATGGCAATGTGTTAAAAGCATTGGCAATATCTAAGGAAACAGCCAACACAACTTCTCCTTTGTTAATTGCTTGACGTACTATATGCTTCAGGCGCAATATTGCATCAATAGTAGATTTGCCCCGTCGAAATCCGTATTGATTTTCAGATAAATTAGGTCCTGTTCCTCCAAGATGGTCAATGATTCGAGAAGCGACAATACGTTCAAATAATTTTCCGACTTCATCCAGCAGTACGATAGGACGATAGGCAGAAGGGGACTCCGCTGGACGTCCTGCTTTTTGAAGAAGTACAAGACGCCCTAGTTTCCACTGTGATGGAATCTGAGCCTGCTCGAGACATGCGTCGAACAGTCTCCTCAACCGAGGCTCCAGTTCTTGCAATGCAAGTGCCATTACCCGCCCGTGTATTCCATCAGGACCTGGGGCAGTATTTTTTGTTTTAAGCTTAGTAATTGCTACACAAAACTCATCTTCACTCACTCTCGGCACTACCATAGCTGATGGCACTTCAATTGCTGAAGTAGCCATCTGCGGTGGCACATGTTCCTCTCTGTGTGGAAAAAGAGTGCTTATGATTTGCTCTAATAATGTGGAATGAAGAGTTTGCGTCAACGGTGGTGACCAAGTGCGGAGCTTACCTCTTACCATCATATATGGACGTCCCCATGGATCCCGTTCCACTGCGTCTATTAAATCTTCTCTCGCCTGGTCTTTTGCTCGTTTTATAGAGGCTTTTAGCGCCTCTTTTGCAGATGTATATGACGAGTAAAGCCTTGCTTCTAGGACCTCATTTCTGCGTCTTCTTCTACGGCTTCTCGTGTATTTGCGTCGGGCCAATACACATAAAACACGTAAATGCGCTATTTTCGCCGACCACCAATATACTTGGTTCCTAGGAGAATAGGCTCTAGCTCTGGACATGGACGAATCACAAATGATCGTCATAGTGTCCTTAAACCATGTTGCCTCATCTTCTATCAGAGTAGGCCCTGGTGGCACAGGTACCCACGTTTGTATTATTGCCGCTTCTGTAACCATATTTTTATCAAGGGATTTTATTCTCCATCTAGGGCATTCACGATTCAGAGTAACTGAAGTGAAGTTTTGTCGGACAGTGGAGGAAGCAACCTTGAAGCGAATATAACGATGATCTGACAATGTTTCAACATTGTCAAGCACTCTCCAAAATTGTACACGATTTGCCAAAGCCGGACTTGCAAACGAAACATCAACAATTGACGCACCCTGGGCCCTCACGCATGTGTAAACTGTTCCTCTATTAAGTATCACTAATCCGGTTACTGCTAGCCATTCTTCAACAACTCCGCCTCGAGTGTTAATAATAGGCGAGCCCCAAGCAGCTGACTTAGCGTTAAGGTCCCCAATAACTAGGACAGGATAAGGGAAGTAATGGCCCACCAATGCTTCAATTTCTGTAAGAAATCCTTCAAATTCAGAAACTGAACGGTTGGGTGAAAAGTAAACCATCGGGGTACAACCATATACTAACCGATTTTACCTCGTACGGTTCTGCCCCAAGGCATCCTCAAATTAATATTTTGTTCATCACAACAAACACAAAAAAAAATCGGTTAAGACAAGCACTGAAAATAATAGTAGAAATACATACAACGGCATAGTGTAAATTACGTACTTACAGTGAATTCTGTTAACAGTATACACTTGTATTAGTTATTTAGTTAATAATTAGATTACAGTAGCCGAAAAACATTAAATTTATTTAATTTTGTAACGAGTGTGGCAGCATTGACAAGTTTTTGTCGACAAATGGCTCTCATTGGTAGAACCCATTGACTGAAGTTTGAGCGGCAAATTCAAACAACCAGCAGTTCTAAGGGCACCATACGGTTATACCCCGGTATACGGTTTTGGATAGGTCTCCCCTACATTAGAACAAAAAATTTTAAATTATTCATTTACTTTGGTAATGCATTTTGAATATTATTGCTCATTGGATTTTTATATTATTCGCTAAGTCTTCGAATAAAATTGACAAGCCTATTTAGCAACCTACAGCTGAGCAATATTGCCTAACTGTAACATATTGAACTTTTTTTTATTTTTTTAGCGTCTGAAACTCATCATGAGTACACACCGCATTTCAGGGGAGGAAGGCGGTGGTTATGTGAGACTCCTACTCAAACAGACGGTCAACACCTCGCCGTATAGAGGAGCGCCACGGGAATGCTTTCGCAGACATCCGCGTTGCTCCAACGGCAGGCCGCGTGAGCGGCCACCACCTTCCAAATGGAGCGGCGTAAACTGTTGACAGTAACGAGCTCCACTCCGGTGGCCGGCTTGTTTTGACGCGGGGAGCTCCCCTGCTCTCCACCCAAGCCGACCGATCCAGATCTGGACAACCTTCTTCACCGAGCCGACAGCAAGCCGCACTCAAGAATTAAGAAGAAGAATTAAGACCCAGACGGCCCAGGAAATGCCACCTCGACTTACCCGTCACCTCGCGTCACGACAACGATCCCATAGGGAACCGCAGCGTGACGCAAACCGCGCGTTGCTGACACCGAGTTGCTGGACATTAGCAGACGGCTAACGCGATTCCGAAAGACCGAATTAACCGTCTCCCAGGGAACACCGATCCGTACCGCTTCCAACCCCACCAGATAAGTCCGAGTGACATTGATAACGGACGGGCAAACGAGGAGGTTACCAGCATGGTCCCCCTAATATATTGGACCTACCTCAAATAAATGAACTATGCAACAGTTTCAAAATTCAAATTCAAAATATCTTTATTCAAGTAGGCATTTACACGCACTTTTGAATCGTCAATTACTACAATACAAAAAAGGTCAGTGTAGTCAGTCCGTAAGTAAGCTACCACCGGCTCGGAATGCTGCTCTGTTGAGAAGAGCCGGCCAGAAACTCAACAGTTGCTCTTTTCAAAAGAAATATAACAATAGGTAATGTACATTATAATATAAAGCCTGCAAATTATTCAACAACTTAAGTTCCACATAGTTCGATCCACTAAAAATCCGCTCCTCCTTCTCGGGCGAAGAGAACGGTAAAGAAGTGAAATCTGTCATTTGATGTTACTTTAATTTTTCATTTTATTTAATTTTTCTTTAAGAGCTGGGTATGGCTAATCTAGATATTATTTTTTTATTCACATTATGTTTTTAATTTTTTTTTGTGTTTTAACAATTCTTGTAATTACAATTAGCAATAAAATTAAACCTTTTTAATAGTACTAAATATTTACACATTTTGACAGCTGCCATTTTCTTGCTGTCATTAATGCTTATATATTCGTTTAGAAATCAATGTTATTGTTGTCTTTGTAATGTAATGGCCATTCAGCCTATTTTGTGTCTTAAGATTTTATCTTTAGAATTTAAGATTATTTGTTTTTTTTTTATTTTTTAATACTATAATTATACCGCAAAAATATTTTTAAGTTGATCTGTTATCAATAGCTGGCGGGTTAGGCAGCCACATATTGGTTAGTTAGTTAGCTTAGTTAAACAAAACTTATAGTAATAATTATAATAAATATATTATATTATATATTATATTTATTTTCATTTTATTTGTATATACATATAAATATATATAACTTTAAATATGTCTTCAACTGATAGCAATAGTAGTAAAAACTTTTATTCAATGTCGTCTAGTGATGCATCGTGTAGTGAGGATAGTTTTCACAGTACATCAGACCAGCCTCTTAACATAACTCTCAATTCCTGTTTTTCCGATTCTCTGAAATCGTTTAATATTATTCACATTAATGCCCAAAGTATCCCGGCTCATTATCCCCATATGCTTGCGTCATTTGAATCGCGCAATATTCATGCTATTCTTATCTCTGAATCCTGGCTTAAGCCTTGTTTACCTTCAATCTCCTACTCCCTGCCAGGATTTCATCTTATACGTAACGATCGCATTGGTAAAATGGGAGGCGGAGTAGCGATATACTTACGTTCTCATATTCCTTTTAATGTTGTTAGTACATCTACTCAACCTCCAACCCATGATGCTGCTGAACATCTCATGATAGAGGTAATGTTATTGCACACTAAAATCCTCCTTGGTGTTTTTTATAATCCTCCGTCCACAACAAATTATTTTAATTCCTTTGAAATTTTACTTGAAAAATTTACCTCTCTCTACAGTCATTCCATTATAATGGGTGACTTAAATACCTGTCTAATTAAAGATGACTACCGCAAAAATAAACTCTTGTCTTTAATAGATTCCTGTAACCTACATCTATTACCTCTTTCGGTTACACATTATTTTCCTGGCTGCACTCCTTCCCTACTAGATGTAATTGTAGTTTCTTCGCCTGAATTTGTAATAAAACACGGCCAGTTCTCAGCTGATGCATTTTCATATCATGATCTTATTTATCTCTCTTACAAAGTTCGTCCTCCAAAAGCTAAATCTAATATACTTCTGCAACGTAACTTTGGAGGAATTGATAAGGAACGCCTTCATGAGGATGCTTCTAAGATAGATTGGTCTGTTATTACCAATAGCGATTCTATAGACCTTAAAGTCGAATTATTAAATCAAACACTAAATCATTTATATGATACCCATGCTCCTGTCAAACCGATTAAAATGAAACATCTTCCAGCGCCGTGGTTGACAGAGGAATTAAGAAACCTAATGGAGAAAAAAATTCATGCGAAATACAAATTTAAATTAAACAACAATGACGTACATAAAAATAATTATATAAAATCTCGAAATCGCTGCAATACATCGTGTAGAGATGCACAACGACGCCATATTCACAAATCTATCGAACACGGTGATACAGCAAAAACGTGGAAATTTCTTGAATCGCTCGGAGTCGGTAAAGCAGCCTCATCAAACACACCTTCCATCGATATTGATATTGAACTTCTCAATAAACATTTTTCGTCGTCAGAAGTCATTGACAGGTCTAATAAAGAACGAACTTTAAATATTCTTTCGTCGTTTCCGACTCCTGAGTTTTTGCCGTTTACTTTTTGTCCCTTCACTGAATGTGATGTTAAGGAGAACGTACAATCAATATCTTCTAATGCTGTTGGCGCTGACAGTATCAGCCGTAACATGATCATTCCAATCCTTGATATTATTTCTCCTACATTAACTCATATCCTAAATTACTCCATTTCAACTAGTACATTTCCCGATTCTTGGAAATGTGCTCAAGTCATTCCTCTTCCTAAAAAGTTGAAACCACTAAATATTAATGATTTCCGTCCTATTTCTATTTTACCTTTCCTCTCAAAAATCCTTGAGAAATTAATTCATAAACAGCTAAGTCGTTTCCTAAATAAAAATCTCCTTCTTAGCCCTTTTCAATCCGGTTTCCGTCCTGGTCACAGTACAGTCACAGCATTAGTTAAGGTAACGGATGACATTCGATTGGCAATGGACAATAAACAGCTTACAATTCTAGCGTTGCTAGATTTCAGTAATGCTTTTAATACTGTTGACCATGATGTCCTGTTAGGCCTGTTACGTTCTATTAACATATCTCCATCAGTGATAGACTGGTTTCGAAGTTACCTCACAGGCCGTCGGCAGCGCATTCGGACTGATAATTTGTTATCATCCTGGTGTGACGTCCCGGCTGGGGTACCTCAGGGCGGCGTGTTATCTCCCTTACTATTTGCCATTTTCATTAATTCCATCACTCAATATATCTCTTCTCTCTATCACATGTATGCAGATGATATTCAGATTTACCACCATTCACGTCTTGAAAATCTTGATAGTTCTGTTACCGCCATTAACAATGACCTCAGTTCAATTAGTAACTGGAGTAAGCAGTTTGGTCTCAAATTAAACCCTGAAAAATCACAAGCTATTGTTATTGGGAGTCCCGGTATGATATCAAGAGTGGACTGGCGAAACTTACCACCTATACAATTTAATGGCATTACTATACCGTATTGTTCATTTGTAAAAAATTTAGGCATTTATTTGGATCAGACAATGTCGTGGTCTATACAAATAAAAGAAATCAGTAGGAAAATATTTACTACCATGAGGTCACTTCGTCGACTGCGTTTTTACCTTCCAATTCCTACCAAAATTATGTTAGCACATTCACTTCTTCTGTCCATTCTAGACTACGCCGACGCAAGCTATACTGATCTCACCGAGGACAAACTAAACAAGCTTGAGAGACTTCAAAACCTTGCTATACGGTTCATATTTAGCCTACGCAAATATGACCACATTTCAGAATTTCGCAAAAAACTCAAGTGGCTTCCTATACGTCGACGCCGGGATTTACATTTAGTTTCTCTATTGTACTGTGTACTATTTCACCTGAAAACACCTCTTTATCTAAAAGAAAAATTTGTATTTCTAGGTCAGCAAGATACTACGAGATCTTCACAAATTCTCACTATAAGACTGCCTATTCACAATTCCATATTTTATAAACGTTCATTTACAATTCGTGCAACCAAGCTGTGGAAAGCTCTTCCTTTAAATATTCGACGATCTAAATCCTTAGAAATATTCAAAAAATCTGTTAAAGAATACTACCTTTCTGACGATAATTAGTTACCTTTGTTTATTAGACATATATCATATTTATTATATTGTATTTATTAGTGTATGTTTGTTATGTAGTATATATGTATTGATATTTTTGTATTATTGAAATGTATCTATGTGTAATTATTGGTAAGTATGTTTATTATAATAACACCACCATCCATTACCTAAGTGCTTGCAGTTTTCCTAAACCTAAGGTTGTCTGGAAGAGATCGCCATTAGGCGATAAGACCGCCTTTTGTACGGTACAATTTTTTTCTATACATGTCACTGTAACTTTTTTTTTTATTTCATTTGTATTGTGGTGTACAATAAAGAGTAAATAAATAAATAAATAAATAAAAACTCTTGAACGTTATAATAAGCTTTATTTAATAATAAACTTTTGATTTTAGATTTAAAACTAAGAAATAGAAGGTCTAAGATATCTTGTGGAACTTTATTACATATGCGTATACTCAAACCCATGAAGGATTTATTAACTTTTTGAAGCCGAAACTTTGGCGTTACGAGTTTGTTTTTATTTCTCGTATTTATCGCGTGTCTGTCACTGTTTTTTATATAACTATTTAAATTTTGACGTATATATAATATGTTATTAAATATGTATTGCGAAGCGACTGTAAGAAACCTATTTCTTTAAAAACATCTCTCAGAGAATCTCTAGCTTTTAAGTTATAAATGGGCCGCACAGCTCTTAGCTCTTTTTTGTAAAATTAATATTAAATTTGTAATAAGATATTATTTTTGTTATTTTTTTTTTAAAGGGGAGAATATTGTAGGGGATACATTGTGCAAGTAAGCAATATTAAATGTATATAAGTGAAGTGCGATCAACGCACCACACTCAGTCAAACTGACACACTCAGTCACACTCAGTCATGGAGTCAGTCGCCCAATGTAATTAGGTGTAAATAAACGTATGTCACGCAACGTCGATGTTTCACTAAATCACGATCACGTAATCATGATCCACATACTAAAAACACTATTATTCATAACGTACACGCCTATAACTTAACTGTTTAGCTCCTTCTCATTTTCTTTAGTTTCTGAGGAAGATTAAAAAAAAACTTACTTGTACCACAAAATCGAATGCTCCTGAAACATTTTATGCCATATATTCCACTTATAGTAATAAACTTATTTCCAATTATCAGTCGTGGTTTCGTCCTGACCACAGCACTACTACCGCTTTACTTAACGTCTTAGAAGATATGTGAGTTACAATGGAGAATGGTCAGACAACTGTGTTAGTTCTTCTTGATTTTTCATACGCTTTTGCGTATTATTAACTATTAAAAAATTCAGTTGATCATGACATTATGCTTGCACTTCTTTCGCACCTAAATATTTCTTCCAAGTAACTAAATTAGTTCTTGACATATCTTCGTGGACGTCAATACGCTGTACGCATGGACAAAATTTTGTCAACTGGTGCGACGTAGCTACTGGTGTTCCACAAGGCGGTATACTCTCTCCCCTCTTAAGTCTTTAAATTATTAACTCCATAACTTATAAATTAACGAACTCTAATAATCTTTATGCCGATGACGTACAAATTTACGCACATGGTACCGATATCGCTATAGCGGCCATAAATAAAGACTTGCTGCACATCCACGACCGGTGCCTCAAGTTGACTATGTTGACCTCTGCTGCTCTAATATCTTTACAAATAATATCAATAAACACGATCGTCTCCTTAATAACTTTGTTCGCTTTATTTTTAATCTTCGAAATTGTTATTATATTTCTCAATACCATTCGAAACCAAATTGGCTACCTATTCGCGAGCGAAGATTTTCAAGCTATTATTATCAACTTTACTCTATTCTTAACTATCCCTTTTCTCCTCAGTATATTTATTTATTTATTTAGCTTCACGTCATATCCCTTGCGAGGTAGCCAGAGACGACGGAGCGTCAAACGCTACGATCCCTGCATACCTCTTGCACCTCGGCCACAGACATCACCCTCTTTATACATGCCCTCTGGGGGGTCCTCATGCTTTTTACGTGACCTTCCTCAAGTATTTATAGATACTGTGTTTTCGAAGCTCACTCGAGGCCTCCCCCTGTCTCTCTTACCGCCCACTTTTCCTTTATAAATCTTTTTTACCATTCTTTCATCACTCATTCGACATCTTCGCTAGTACCTGCCAGTCTGTGGATCTCTTCATTGCGGATTCAGTCAACTAGACTGATTCATCTTACATTCTTCTTCGGTGTTACCGACGTTTGGCTGCCATATAACAGCGTCTCCAAAGCGTTCATCTTACATTCTTCTTCTGTGTTACCCACGTTTGGCTGCCGTATAACAGCGTTGGTAGCAAAACCGCATTGTGTACAGCCAAATGTGCAGCTATGCTGACGTTTTGCCGTCTCAGCAATTTGACTCTGTTACCGGCAGCAATGCGCGTTTCCACATCGATTTTGTATCTTTCGTCTCTGCTAAACATACTTCCCAAATATACCGCTTAATAGAAAGATAATAGAACAAATGAATTCACTTGTTCTATTATCTTTCCATTCACGTTGATCTTACATTCTGTTCGTTCTTCATTTCTTTCAAATATTAGAATCTTCGTCTTATCTGCACTCAGGATTAGACCATTATTTTCACACCCATTTTTCAGGGTGGTGACCAATGCCTGCAAATCACATTCTGATGATGCAATGAGCATTGCATCACCTGCATATAGCAAGAAGTTGACCTTAAGGTCACCTACTTTCATTCCCATGCCACTGTCTTTCACGCCTTGGAGATAACTATCCAAATACAAATTGAACAACCAAGCTGACTTTTTTTTTTTACTTTGGGAAATCCAAGACGGATACTTTGCCGCCTCGGAGGAGACGACCTGACTCTAAAAGGCTAAAACCCCACGGTGTCCTATTCATCGCCATATGCCGGGGTTACGGGAACATCCATCAGGCAATCTTCCGCAACCCCTGCGACGATGCGGTCTTTTTAGACCCCTACTCGTTTCGGTGGAATACAGATGGTCGTCCTTCCCCTGACGAACAACAGGTTAGAGTAGCGTGCAGGGAAGCGCCCACGCCTCCTCGGGCTAGAATCAATGGTCAGTAGACTCCCCCGAGTCCACTGCCCTCTAGCTGCTGTTATGGCGGAAGGTGGCGAATAAGGGACCTCCCTCCGGCGCCCCATTCTACGTCGACGGACGTGCGAGGTGCTGTAGGTCTCCCTCATTCTCTCCGCTTCCTCTTTTTGTTGCATGACCCGCTCACAAAATAAACGGACAGCTTCCCATGAATTCTTGTTTCGGGTCAAAGCTCTAACGACAGCTGGTAACGATAAGTCCAAACTGATTATCGCTTTTAGTTGCACTATCTCCTCTCCCCATTGGGGACATGTCTCGAGCACGTGCTGAGCTGACTCGTCAAGACATTTGTCACAATGGTGACATGCCGCTGCTCTTTACTCGCAATCTTACACAAGTAACCCCCAAAACAGTCATGACCTGAGAGGACCTGTGTTAATCGGAAGGATAGAGTACCATATCGTCTATTTATCCACTCTCTAAATACGGGCCGTATGGCCTCGATCGTCCGGACACCCGCACCAGGCTGAGCCACTATTTCTTCCCAGATGATATGGGCGCGATCGATAATGGAAGAGCGCGGTAACTCTGTCAACGCTTCCCCACGTTGCTGATACATTAACATGAGGACTCTTGCGTCGAGATCCCAGGGCAATAAGCCAGTTAAAACACAAGCCGAACCAAGCTGACATAGCGCAACCTTGCTTAACACCCGATTGGACGTCAAACCAGGGCGACATGCCAGCTCCTACTCGCACACAGTATGAGTGATCTCTGTAAAGAGACTTTACAGCCTGTAGCAAACTGTAGCAAGGGTCCGCTCACATTGTATCGGGGCAGTATCTCCCATAATTTTTTTCTCACAACCCTGTCAAACGCCTTTTCCAAATCCACAAAAGCACAGAAAACCTTTTGGTTTAGGGCCAAAAGCTTTTCCCTGATCATGCGGAGGGAAAAGATCTGATCTATACCACCTTTTCCAGGTCTAAAACCTCCTTGGGCCTCCCACAACAGCCTTTCAGATCTCTCTTGCATTCTTCTCGCTAATATTTTAGCTTAACTTTACTGCCCAAGCTAATCGAACTGATAGCCATATAGCTTGCACAGTCTATCTGTGAACCTTTGCCTATATACAAAGGTACAATGATTGCACCTCGCCAATCGTCTGGGACCTCCCCCGATTTTCAGCACAAATTACACAAAAACCAGAACAAGTCCACGCGTGGCCCACTATATTTAATCATCTCGGCATCTGCTCTCGCAGCCTTACCAAAATTCAGACTTCGAATCACGCTCTCCACTTCTTCCAAACTGATTTTACCATCGGCTACATCCGGACTCAGCATTGCGCTGGTACTCAAGGCCGAGGCGTCCTCCTATCCTTGTAGAATTCCGCCCACTGTTGCTAAACGTGTGCTTGCTCTGTTAAGATTTCACCGCTCTTCGAAAGCACCCCTTTCATCACACGCACAACCCTAGCAATCACTAACTTCTCGCCATTAAAGCATCGTGTTTTCTCGGAAGTGGTTCGTCAACCTTTCATCCCTTTCTCTCTCAGAATTTTCACGCTTCATCTTTATATAAGTGCTTTCGTTTTATGCTTTTGCAGCTTGTATTCTCTTTTTCTTATCTCTCTCATACTTTTATCCTTACCCGAGGCTTTATAATCCAGCCATGTTTTCTTCTTTAACTCCACAGCGCCTTTTCCCAGCCACCATTCATCGCGCTTTTTACTAAAACTTCTTTTCCTTTTTATCTCTGTTGCTACTTTCACCATACTATTCCTAAAGTTCGGCCAGCATTCTTCAACACTTTCAATTCCAGAATCACAGCTTTCAAGCTCCTTGGAAACCTTTTCTTGATATTCCTCTCTGATCTTTTTTTTTTTTTTTTTTTTTTTTATGGGAGAGGAGGGCAAACGAGCTGGCGGGTCACAGATGACTTGTGATCACCGCCGCCCATGAACTCTTGCAACATCCGAGGATTTACAAAAGTGTTGCCGGCCTTGTAGGTAGAAGTAGACGCCTTATTTGAAGGTACCCATGTCGTACCAATCCGGAAATACCGCCGAAGGGAGTTCGTTCCACAAGCGAGTGGAACGTGGAAAAAAGGTCCTTGAGAACCGCACAGTGGAGGATCGCCACGCATCCAGGTGGTAGGGATGGTAAGGAAGTCGATGGCGCGCTGTGCGGTGATGAAATTCGGCGGCAGGCATCAGATCGAAAAGTTCTTCGGAACACTCCCCGTTGTAAATGCGGTAGAAGACGCACAAAGAAGCCACGTCTCTACGCAATGCCAAAGAGTCCAGCCGTTCGCAGAGCACCGGGTCCGCAACAATCCGAGCGGCTCTCCGTTGTACGCGGTCAAATGTTAGAAGCTGATATTGGGGTGATCCGGACCAGAGATGAGAACAGTACTCCATGTGTGGCCGAACCTGCGCCTTATAGAGCGCAAATCTTTGGCCAGGTTTGAAATACTGCCTCGCTCTATAAATCACTCCCAATTTCTTCGAGGCCAACTTGGCCTTGCTCTCCAGATGACCACGAAACTGACAATCATCACAACAAATGAACGTCCAAGGAAAATAGAGCCTGCCTAATAGTTTTCTGCCGAAAAACTATTTCCGGCATTGAGCTCTGACACCGCGGGATGATAGGCGGTGTCTTCCCCTGGTCGTCCAAAGTCGAGTTGGAGGCGAAAAGAGTGCCCAAGAGATCGGCTTTCTCTTTTGCCGTGTGGGCCAGAGAGTCATTCCCCATGTGCAACGGCGGTAGGGACAGCTGGCTAAAGTTTCCCAGAGTGGCCTTTGAAAGCGCCCAGAATTTGCGCGTGCCAGGGGGGGTACTTTGCCAACTGATCCCCAATTTTGTCGACATGCTTGAACTTTGCTCTAGCGATTTGCCGTTTGAAGAATCTGGAGGCACGATTATATTTCCTCTTCAGAACTCTAGAGTTCGGAGCTTGGTACAAATAGTTCCATGCCCTGTAGTATCACATCAGCTACAGCCGCAGCGCAGTCACTAGGATCATCGGAAGGGAAACAAATCGGCCCCCATGGGTAGGATGCAAAAAAGGACCGCATTTCATCCCAATCCGCTGACTTGTAGTGCCAAACGCGTCGAGTCGCAGGTGTTGTGCGAGCCGGCCGTTGAATGGGCACTACACTCCGTACCAGACAGTGATCAGAGGAACCTAAGGGAGCCTCGACAGTGATCTGGTACTTTTCTGGATGTGTAGTCAGCAGAAGATCCAACAAAGAGGGCGTGTGGCTGTCCACGTCCGGTAGACGAGTGTGCGTCTTTACCAGCTGGGACAGACCATTTGCCAGAGCAAAGTCAAACACAGATCTCCCCGCGTAGTCGGTGGCACGTGACCCTAGCCAATCGGCATGGTGCGCATTAAAGTCCCCTAGGACTACGACTTCGGCGGAGGGAGTCTGTGAAAGCAGATCGTCAATCTTCGCCTGAACATGGCCCAAGAGTTGATCCGTTTCTGCATTACCACTATGGGACCTGTAGAGGCACGCGTAGACTCTGACATGGTCGTCCATGTCCACGCGTAGCCAGAGTATAGACACCTTCAAAAACCTGAAGGCGACGGTAGCAGATATCCTCCCTTACGAACACAGATACCCCGGCGTGTGGTATAAAATGGTGTTCTAGTTTATACCCGGGGTATGACAGGTACGCTGTGTCGCTAGGTCGAGATATCTGCGTTTCCGTCAGAAACAACAAGGCCGGCTGCGCCGTCTCTAGATGATAATGGACGGCGTTCAAGCTGGAATGAAGTCCCCGGATGTTGCAAAAGTCCACATTTAGAGTGGGTCGGGGTGCCGCTGTGTTGACTCCTCGTTTGCCCTCATAAAACACAAAAGGCGATACTTTGCCCGCCCCAGATACGACGGGCAGCCCGAGCAAAATCCGAGAATCATTTCCCCGATTTTGCTCGGGGAGGGGGTCCCCGGCTTCATCAAAGCCGGTACCCTCCTGGGGTATTTTTCTTCTAGGCATCGCTTTCATGTTTGGCGCGGGGGGGGGAGGTTGGGCTTCCGAATTCTCTCACTCACCGACGGAACATAACCAAATGAATTTGGTTACTACACGTCGGTCTTCTGTGAGAGGGTGGTCCTTCCACGGTCGAGCCAGCGCAATACGAGCTGCTGTCAGATAACTACAGCTAGGCTCTACCATCTGAGGATCGATGGATCTTGAAACTTCCAGTTTCTTATGCGATAATTCGCTAGGGCACGTCGTGCGGATACGCCAACTTGCAAACAGACCTTTTGTTCTAGCAACGACTAGATAATGGTCCGTTCCCAGATCAGCATCCCTAAACACTCTCGTGTCCATAATTTGGCTTCGAATACGCTGATCCACTAGGAATAAGTCAACCATACTTCTTTCTTCCGCTCGCTCCTACGTGTACATGTAAATTTGTTTATGATCAAACATCGTCGTGTTTGCCACAAACAAATTTCTCTCCTTACAAAATTCAAAAATAAGCTTTCCAGCCTCATTTACTCTCTTATCACCGTACTTACCTAGCACGCCTTCGTAACCACTTCGCGTGGTTCCAACCCATTCACTAATATCCCTTTCCCTATACTATCAACTTTTCATTACCTCTGACACTACTTAGAACATCCCTGACACTCTCCCAAAACTCCTCGAGTTCGATCACTGGAGCTGAGGATACTGGCGCATAAACAGCTAACAAGAATACTCTTGTTATCCCCAGCTTAAAGCGAACCCAAAGAAGCCTCGGGTTGATGGCCTTGTATTCTACCATTGCATTAACCATTCGAGAGGACAACAACACGCCTACACCTTGGCAACCTCGCTCATCCTCTGAAACCCCAGCCCAGAAAGCGACCCGGTTGCCAGGCAAATCGGTCGTATCATTGCCTTTTCGCTTGGTTTCAGACACACAAATAACATCCAGATCTTTGTCATCTATCACATCTAATAATTCGTTCACCTTCTGTTCCATTCCACCGCTTTCATTCCTCGTAGCTATTTATAACTCCGTCCTCCACCTCCCGCCGTTAGGAACATGGCGTGTTGGTTGGTCCTCAGTATTTAAAGTGTACATTTTAATTACTCGGAAATTCTCAGAACTTGTGGCAGTGACAGTGACTTCACACCATTCTGGGTTTCCTGCAAGTTCCTTCACAATACACACGACTAACCTCTGGATCGATGTGCCGTAAAACATTAGATGCTCTCCTAGTATAATGACTTTTAAAAAAATTGTCCACAAGCTTCTCAACAAAAATCTTATTGCTTAGTTTTCTATTTCATACATACATATTAAGTATGAATTTAATATGTATGTATGTATGTAGTATTTGTATTTATTTATATATTTTGTAGTTATCATAAATATCATATTTTATTATTATATAACGTATATATTTGCATGTACCTATATGTATGTACCTATACGTATATATTTTTTATTTATAGCATATCTTGTAATTCTTTTTTCTTTGAACTGTTATTATTTTCATAGCTGACTTTTAGAGAATGCTGTGTAACATTGAATAACCCCGTTGCTCCATTTTATTTGGGTCAATAAAAATTAAATAAGGAAATAAATAAAAAGTACTTAATTTAAAATAAAACATCAATGTTTCTAACCGATACATCGCATCGAAAAAAACATCTATGTTTTTTCTTGCACAGAGTCCTAATTACTTTAATTACCTATCAAGTTTCAAATTTTATAATGGCGGCCCGTCGCGTCCCCCGCGCCTGCATTTTGATGACAGTCAAATTATGAAAATAATAAAACGTAAAACCCTGAACAGTGCAATGTTTTATAAGTATTTTAAAAAGTTAATGTTTCAATTTAATCTATAAGGAGTAATAATGAATTCGGATCTTCATAATATAAATACGGGTGATAGCCAGCCACCAGGCAATTCTGAGGTTAGCATAGTTGTTGTTTTTTACTGGATGCTATCCAATTAGGCAGGTATTAAACTTATATTTATGTGATGATTGCAGTCTCAAACTCAAAGAGTTCAAACATCGCAGCAGCAACAGCTGCAGCAGCAAGCACAATCTAACAATATAACTCCTACATCTGCTACAGACTTACGAGTCAATTCAGCGGCAGTAAACGTTGCTTTGTCAAGCGTAGCCAAGTATTGGGTGTTTACTAATTTGTTTCCGGGCCCATTGCCACAGGTTTCAGTATATGGGGTGCCCACTAGTTCAAGAATTGAAAATGGAAAATCTGTACAGGTATTTTTTTTTTCTTATAACCAATAATTTGCTCCTTAATATGGCAGTTATTTATTTATTATTCCAGTTATTCTCTTACATGCAAACAATACTACATTGTTAAAATAAAATAGAAAACAATGTTAAAGAATAAATTTCAGAATACTTTATAATAAAATACATATCGTAACATTGAAAATGTGATAATAAATGCATTACATAGGACTAACTAAACATATTTTCACTTACAACATAGTTTTAAATATCAAGGGTTTTCAGGATCTTGGTCAAGCTCATGCCAGTATCCTGAATGGGGACCCAAGTATTATTCTAGGGCATGCAGGTCAACCTCAGGTCACTGCATCAGCTGCTGGCCAACAGATTCCTGTCTCACAGATTATTGCTACTCAGTCTGTTCAAGGACATGGTAAATATAAAACAAAATCTTTCCCCATAGTGTCTTCAATAAATAGTATAATTTTATTTATAAGAAAGTATGTAAAATTATATTTATATGGGACTAAAGTTTAATAATAAAGTGTTGTTTAATATTTGATCTTTTTATAACTAATTGAACAAGAAACCATAGTGTTTGGCGCTCCATTGTCTCTGGCTACCCCCTGCAAGGGATATGGCATGAGGATAAGTAAATAAATAAACAAGAAAATGGCTTATCTTAGCTTTAAATATATTTTTTATCTAATTCTGATTATATCAAGTTATTTGTAGGTATCTGAAGAAATAATGACGATTAGGTTCATATGAAGATTAAGAAATTGCAGTAACCAATATTTAACTAATTTAAATGTAAACATAGTACGAAAGGTTTGTGTTAATAATTTAAAAAAAACTTATTGCTATCATCAAGGTGTATTAGAGTGAATAATGAATAGTTGCTGTACTATTAAAATTAATTGTATATCTAACATGCATATCTAACAAAAATTTAAATGTTAATTTTTGTTAGATATGCAGGAGTATACTTTGATACTAATTATTTGAAGATTATAATCTTTCATGGTCATTCAAATATTTAACTATTCATAAAAAATGTATTAAATAAATCTTGTTATCTAATAGATGATGTGATGTGATTGTTGAATATGCAGGGGCATAGTTTGATACCAATAATGTGAAGGTTATAATCTTGCAGTACTAGTTGACATGTGAAGTGCTCTGTGTCAGTGAGGTGTGGTGTGTTGCAGAGTCTCTGGGCGGCGGCGGCGAGGGCGGGTCGCTGTCGTCCCCGCAGGTGCCCGGTCGGGTGGAGTTTGTACAACACAACATGGACATGGTAAACAACATACACTGCTCTCTATTGGTGGCTATCGGTACCTTCTACATGTCTTGTTATAAAGGAGAATAGTCTTTTTTATAGTGATTATTGCTTATAACTTTGAGTTTGTGTTAAGACAATGGACTATTCTCGTCACTTAACAGGTTACTGTCATGTTACTGTCTTTCAATGTATATATCCATATCATTAACGCATGACAGTTTTTTGTTTGAACACTTTAAATTATAGTTATTTTTTTTCTCTCCATGAATTATTGTCCATTAATTTAGTAACTACATCAATATGTTGTTGTAGGTAGAATGCATGAACTACAGATTGAAATGAGTATTTTATAAATTAAATAATAATATATGTTTTTACGCTTATATTAATAATCATCCTAAAAGAACCTTTAAATTCAAAGCAAAAATTGTAATATAAAATTCAATAAAATATATTTTTTTACTTTTTTCATAGGTAAGAGTGAAAAAAGTGAACATAGTTTTTTGAGCCTTACATCTTTGTCTAATTAATTTAAATAGTTAAATTAATCTACCCACCAGTATATAAAATCCTTATATGTCTTTTCATTTGAACTTCATCACTATCTTAAACAACTTCATCACTATCTCAACATGGATTCCATCAAAGACTCTCTTGATGCCATGGTCAATATTTTCAATAGAAGGAAAGAACGAATTTCAGCAAGACCTTCAAAAAACTACGTCACCATTTTCTTCAAGTTCCCTGGCAACTGAATTTACTACATTTAAAAGCTTTATATTATCTGCTCTCAATGGGCTGCAAAGGCAAGTTGAATTTTTAGCCAAGGAAATTGATCGCCAAGAGCTCCAGTGTAGAAGGAAAATGCTTCTTTTACATGGTGTCGCTGAGTATAAGGCTGAGAACTTATCAGTGCGAGTTATAATCATATTTGCGGAGCATTTAGATCTTCAAAATTTTTCTACAGCAAGCATTAAATACTTCCATCGACTGGGCCGGGCATCCGAAAATAAACCTCGGCCTATCATGATTAAGTTCACAGATGCTTCTATCCGCGATAAGGTTTGGTTTACAAAAACAACAACAAACATCGGCATAACTCAATCTGAGTTTCTTACAAAAAGTCTTCACAATGTGTTTCTTGAAGCTCGAAAACTTTACGGCGTTGGTAAATGCTGGACACAGGAAGGGTGCATTCATATTATTGCCGCGGACGGATCCCACCAGCGAATAGAATGTCTTGCCGACCTTAATAGTATTTGTATACCGAACTCAACATCTCCTGGTCATCCTCCTATAACTACTGAGAATAAAGAGCCTATGGCAGCTTCGCGCACTAGGTGAGGAGCCGTAAGGAAGCAGTAACTTTAGTTGAGTAATTTTCTCAGTTTATTAATATATTTACTCTAATTTTAATTAATTTTCTATTCCTAATTTTTCAATTTCGTTTTTAGTTTGTTTTGACGTTTGACAAATGTTTATTTTTAAATGTTTGTGAAACGTTTAGAAATGTATATTTAAATTCCATAGATAATATTGTTCCTTAGATTAGATAATTATTTTTAGTCTTTTTCTTATTGTTTTTATTATTATTAGTTTAACTTTTTATTATTGTTTTTTTTAATATATATTTTGTTGTAAAGATTTTTGTGATGACGATCTACTTTTAAAGCAACTGGCGGTTACGTATTTGTTGCATATTAGGAATTTATCTTTTTATTATTATTACTATTGTCATTGTTATTAATATTTTATATTATTATTATTTACTTCATTTACTTTATAATTTTATTAATACTTTTCAGTTTTAAGTACCTTTATTTTGATCTATTTTATTCTATTTTTATTTATTATTATTTTTTATTTTAACTAATATACACAGTTTATTTTATATTATAGATCTTTTAGAGATGTCTTTTAATGGTAGCCCAAATGATAGTTGTTACTATTTTTCATCCGATGAATTAAGCAGTGGTAGCAGTTTCCATAATCTTCTTCTCTTAGTGAATCTCTTAACTCACATTTCTTAAACTTACAGAAAAACTTAAACATAGTTCATATAAACGCTCAAAGTATTCCGGCACACTATCCTGATTTGTTATCCTCTTTCGACAATAAAAATATTCATGCTATCTTAATTTCCGAAACATGGTTCAAGCCTTGCCACTCTTCCACTTCATATTTATTGCCCAGGTTCAGTCTAATACGCAATGACCGTGTTGGGAGATCTGGTGGAGGCGTTGCTATTTATCTTCGTTCTCACATTCCTTACCCTATTATCAGTAAATCACTAACGCAACACCAAAACGAGGCTGAACATTTATTAGTCGAAGTAGTTTCCTCCCACAGTAAAATACTTCTTGGTGTCTTTTAAAAAAGGAGAAAAAGAACTTAGCCAAATTGAAATTGAAAACATCTCCTACTGACCTGAACAAAGAAAAATACCATAGAGCACGTAATCGTTGCAACACGGTGTGTAGAGATTCACGACGACGCCATATTCACCGATCTGTAGTCGAAGAGGAAGATCCAGATAAAGTTTGGATGTTTTTTAAGTCTCTTGGAGTTGGTCGAACTCAGGAACATGCAAATTTTTCTAATATTAACTTAAATGACCTTAACCGGCACTTCTCCTCAACTCTTACCATAGATGGTTTGACTAAACTTAACACTTTAAATCAACTCGCAAGCTTATCCACTCCTGGCTTTATCTTTTTTAAGTCAAGTTTCTGAAAGTGATGTTAAGAGGAACGTACTTGCCGTTAAGTCGGATGCCATTGGTTCTGACTGCATTAGTCGGAAAATGATCATTCCCGTTATCGACATTCTTACACCTGTCATTACTGTAATATTCAATAGTTCTATTCATCTCAACCAATTTCCTTCTGTCTGGAATGATGCACAAGTTATTCCGATTCCTAAAAAAAGAATCCTACCTCTTTCTCTGACTATCGTCCGATTTCCATCCCTCCTTACCTGTCAAAAGTCTTGGAACGTCTTATACATAATCAGTTAAGTTGTTTTCTTTCCTGCAATAAAATTATTAATCCTATGCAATCCGGCTTTCGCCCTGGTCACAGCACGACTACTTTCGCTGGTTAAGATTACTGCTGACACCCCACTGGGCATGGATAACTAACAAGTTACCATAATGTCTTTGTTGGATTTTTCAAGTGCCTTCAACAATGTCGATTACGACATTCTTCTTAATATAATAAGTTCTCTTAGCGTATCTCCTGAAGTAATTGACTGGTTTCATAGTTACTTGTGTGGACGCCGGCAACGCATTCGTATCAATGAATCCTATTCTGAGTGGTACGCACGCACGCTGGTATCCCGCAAGGTGGCGTGTTGTCTCGTCTCCTGTTCTTATTTTTTATGAATACTATCTGCAAATCAATATCTTCTCTCTACCACCTGTATGCTGACGACCTACAAATTTCTTCTAACTCTAAATTAGATGAACTCCCGCAAACTATAAACGCATTAAATGCCTAACTTACTAGTATTCATCAGTAGAGTATTTTCTTTGGACTCAATATCAATCCTTCAAAATCCCAAGGGATAAGTATAGGTAGTCAAAGATTGATAGCGAGAATTAACTGGTCTTGTCTTCCACAAGTTTATATAAATGGTGTCCAGGTTCCTGACAGTAAAAAAGTAAAAAACTTGGGCATCATTTTCGATCAACATTTATTTTGGACCCCGCAAAGATAGCGCTGACTAAATCCCTTCTCTTGCCTATACTTGACTACGCTGACGTGTGTTATCTAGATTTAAAAGAAGAGCATTTAAATAAACTTGAGAGACTCCAAAATCTTTGCATCAGGTTCATATTTGGACTACGCAAATATGACCGTATCTCTGAATTTCGTAAACATCTCAAGTTGCTCCCTATCCGCTTCCGCCGGAATACACATATTCTTAACCTGCTGTACTGTACGCTGTTCCATTCTTTTACACCTCCGTATTAAAAAAAAAAACAATTTTTAACTAATTCTCATTATTTTTCCTTACGCTCTGATAACAATTTCCATTTAAAAATTCCTTTACATTCTACTACATTTTACACGAATTCTTTTTCTGTAAAAGCTTGTCGTTTAAGGAATTCCCTCCCCTTACAAGTTAGACTATCAAAATCTCTTGCTGTTTTTAAAAAACTCGTCCATGATTTCTATTCATCAAAATGTCCATAAATTTTACTTTATATATGACTGTATGGGGTTTTCATACGTCTTTAATCATAGAAAATGATAATTGATTTGCTTGATAATATTTGATTTATTCTGGCTATAAAATAATGATAAAATTGATAGAGAGAACGCGCGCGATGCTTGCTTACTGCGAACTGAAAAGTATGTCAATTATGATTTATAGCGAAACAATTAAAAAGTTGATTTGGCGAAATGTGCGGTGTTGCAACGTACATATAACTTTGTCCTTTTTTCTTCGTCCTCACTGGTTACTTCTATTATATGTATGTGTGTGTGTGTGTCTGTAAATATATATATATGTATGTTTTATTATATTTTATATTAATTTATTTTATTTTACTTTTTATTTATTTTTTGCATTTTTTAAATTTATAATTGTATATGTCGGATATACTGAATATTGATGCAAAGCATTCCGACTCATTACTCCGATCTTCTCGCATCTTTTAACGGGGTCAGTGTTGACGTTATTCTGGTCTCAGAGTCATGGTTAAAACCCTCTCTTTCCACCTCTTTCTACAATATTCCCAACTTCAACCTGATACGTAATGACCGAACTTCCAAAGGAGGTGGTGGTGTCTGTATCTATCTTCGTGACAGTATTTCCTTTAACATAATTAAGCAATCTTCTGATCCTTCCCCTGAACCTTATCTTGAATACTATACTAATAGAAATTATTGCTCGTCATACTAAAATTTTAGTTAGCGTTCTTTATAGCCCTTCTCTTCATGTCAATTACTTCAATACTTTTGAATCCCTTCTCGATACGTTATCTCCTTCCTATAATCATGTTATTATAATGGGCGATTTAGATACATGCTTAGTCAAAAATGACTCTAGGGCTCAAAAACTTAAATCCCTGATATCGTCCTTTAATTTGAGCTTGTTCCCCTATCTGAGACCCATTTTCCTCCTAACTCCAAGCCGTCACTTCTTGATCTTATCTTTGTTTCAAAGTCAGAAAATGCATTAAATCACGGTCAGCTAACAGCCTCTTTCTCTTACCATGATCTCTTGTTCCTTCGCTGTAACTTACATTTTTACAAACGCTAACAAAAATGTATATTTCGTCGTAGTCTTAAAAATATTAACCTGAATAATCTTATGTATGATACACTTAATATAATAATAATAATATATAATTTTATATAATTCTCGAAATGTTAATGATATGGTTACGATCTTTAATGCAGAAATAATAAAGCTGTATGATGTCCATGCTCCAGTAAAGCAAATAAGAGTTCGACATCTTCCCGCGCCTTGGCTCACTCCAACAATTAAATCAATCATGGCCAAACGGGATAAAGCTAAGAAAATTTGCAAAAAAGATTCATCTCAAGACAAAATCAAAACTTACAAAAAGCTGCGTAATCTATGCAATAGCATGTGTAGGGATGCAAAAAGTCGTCATATCTTTTCTTCTATAGACATTCTTTCGTGTGCACAAATGTGGAACTTATTAAAGTCACTAGGTGTGGGTAAGATTTGTAATACTCTCAACCATTCTGTTGATTTAAATCTATTAAATACACATATTTCTTTACCGCCTTTAATACTTTCTAAAGGATGCAAATCAAAAACCCTGCAACAACTGACAAATAGCACCCCACCTATCTGTGATTCTACGTTTTTCTTCCAGGATTTAACGGAAGGAGATGTCAAAAAATCACTATTTCCAATTTCTTCTAAGGTCATGACGACATTAGTAGAGACATGCTTATTTCTATAATCGATATCCTTTTACCTATTATAACATATATTTTAAACTTTTCCTTAAGAACTTTCTCATTCCTTCTGCATGGAAGGCATCACATATAATTCCCTTACCTAAAATAAGTAATCCTACCTTGCCTTCGCACTATCGACCAATATCTACATTCCCTTTCCTTTCAAAGATTCTCGAAGATGCTGTACAGAAGCAACTCTCAGAATTCCTTCACGGTAATAATCTTTTAAGTCCTTTTCAATCCGGTTTTCGTCCTCATCATAGCACTACCACAGCACTAATCAAAGTCACTGATGATATCTGATATGCGATGGATAACAAACAGCTTTCAAGCTGGTTGATTTTAGTAATGCATTTAATTCAGTGGACTTTGATATTTTGCTTGGCATTCTTTCCACTTTCTCTATATCTCCTTCCGTTTGAATCTGGTTTAAATCATATCTTTTCGGGCGTCCGCAGATTGTGAAATTCGATGACAGTTCTTCTCATTGGACGGATCTTTCTGCTGGTGTACCTCAAGGCGGCGTACTATCTCCTCTACTTTTTTCTATGTTTATAAACGAAGTCTCTAAAATAATATCTTCTCCCTACCATCAGTATGCAGTCTGCAGTCATCACTATGCAGATGATTTGCAGCGTTACAGGCACGTCACTTTTTCTGGAATCGGACAGGCAATAGCATCAATGAACATCAACCTTGAAAACATAGGTCTATGGGCAGAAGAATATGGTTTATTAGTGAATCCAATTAAATCGCAAGCTATTATAATTTATAACAAGCAGTCTCGCAGCAAAATTGATTTCTCGACCTTGCCTTGCATTTTTTACGATGGTACTCCATTACAGTACCTAGATACCGTAAAAAATCTGGGATTAACCATTGACCACCATTTCACTTGGGTAGTTCAATTCAGCGACATAAGCAAGCGCTTATATCGGTCATTACATTCACTTAAACGCCTTCAAAATGTTCTTCCCTTTAAAACTAAAATTATTCTAGCCCAGTCTCTTCTTCTTCCTCTCCTTGACTACGCTGTCATTTGTTATTTAGATGCAACTGAGGAACTGCTTGATAAATTCGATTGACTTCAGAATTTATGCATTCGTTTCATCTACGGCTTGCGTAAATTTGATCACATTTCGGAATACCGCCGCGAGTTAAAGTGGCTCCCTATCCGCTTTCGCCGGAATGTGCATGTATTCTTCAACTTCTTTATAAAGTTCTTCAAAAATCTTCTCCTTCTTACTTGTAAGATCTCTTACAATTATGTCCACCTAGACAATTGCCTGGACGCTCTTGTGTTTCTTTAAAATTTCTTGAGGTACCGCATTATAACACTGCCCATTACCGCAAATCTTTCTCTGTTCGTGCTGCTCAACTGTCGAACTCATTACCTCCTCACATGTACAAAGATTTCCCCACTATTACTTCCTTTAAGTTTAGATTAAAGAACTACTTCCTCTAAAATGTCCTCGGTATATATATAATATTTATGTATGTATTATGTTAATATTTATGTACATTTATGTAATATGTGTGTTTATATACTCAGATATAAATGTGTATGTATGTATTTAATATATATTTGAATATCTTCTTATTACCACGTTTTATTTAGCTCGTCTTCATCACGTCTGTCTGTTTGTGGCGATCAAATCTTGCAATCGAAATTTCACCCACTTTCCACCTAGCTAGAGCGCTGAAATTTTCAAGATCGCTCAGAAGTCGATGACAATGCAATATTCAAGCATAAAAAAATCTAAAAAGTAGAAAAAAATTAAATAATTAAAAAAAAAGTCACGTTTTACAAATGCACTCAAAAGAAGAAAATAATTTTGCCCTATGGCAGCTCTGAGCTCCACGTCTGCCTCACTCCATCACCCCTCCTGCAGCTGTTGATCAACACACATCTCTACTCTCATATAAACATTACTCTAATCTTCCTTCCAAGTACATCCGTCAAGAATGTCAACTTTAATTTCTCTTCCGATCAAATTCATTGTCCATTCTAATCTATAATTATGCTGATATAGATTTACAACAGTAGCAATTACTAAGAATTTTCCTTATACTCCTAGTCTAAATATCCACACATGTCATACAAACTCACTGATGAAGATTGACATGAATCTCATAACCTTAACTCTCTAACTCTAATAGCTTTGATATCAAACGCATACATAGAAATTCACTCTCAATTGACTAAAAATTTTAAACCACCTAGAACTAATCAACAGCGTGACTTTTAGTACCGTAATGTTCGGTACTAAAAGTCACGGGAAGATAACTAGTTCTTAAACTATCTATGTATCAATATGTATAACTATTGATCAAGTTGTGTAATTGAAAGTGTAACAGACAAAACAGTTGCTGTTTGTGATATTAGTATAGTTAAAAGGTGATTACGTCAGGTGTTTAGGGCCGGTGGGTGTAGCCTGTATACAATCAATTTTTACTACATCCGAGAGGGAGGAGGATAGAGAAGTTGATCTTACGTAAAACTTCGAATTTCATTGTAATATATGATTATGATATACATAATGACAAAAGGGACACGGTCAATCTGCCTTCAAATCGCCTTACGTAATTTATAAATGATCCTTGACGTTTCTTTAAGAGATACATGCTAGAAATGATGACCTATTATTAATAATGTATGTATTACACTCAGGGACACCACTCGCAGCAGCATCTCATGCAGCAACAGCTCATGGCGCGGCCCGACCACGCCAACCAACAGGTCAGCTCATACATTGTTATATTAGTGTGTGTGTCAATATTATACGCGTGCGCGTATGTGTGTCTTCGTGCGTGCGTGTGTTTGTTTGAATACTTACTCATTTGTTGCTTATTATTTATTTATAAATTAATAAAAAATATTTACTAGCAACCATTTGTCATATCGCACAATTTTAATGAATATAATATGTACATGTATTATTATTATTAGTACTGCTTTAATAATAATAAAATGTAATTTTCTATACTCACGCGGCTTTATCATCACAAACAGGTTAGCGAAGTAAGTTAATCACGAGTGCTTATTAATTGATACTTATCATCCATACGATTTTATTATATATTTTACTGAATTATAATAGCTATATATACACCACGAAACACTGGCTTGTAGGGTGTAGGGTACTTTTAAATAGAGGTAATTACTCGCGTCGCCACGTAAAGTATTAGAAATCATACGAGAAGCGGTTAGTCTTTCTGTAGCAAGAGCGCAGAAGGGTATAACAACCACCAAAATATCAGTAGAGTTCGTAAAGGCAAGTTCGTCCAAAAAAACAAAACTAAACCCTTATTCCATCTTGGACGCGTCTCCCGATTGGACTCTCATGATGGACACGTATGAAAGGCAATACAAAATCCCCGGGGATGTTTGTGTTTCGTCATCTAGACCGGACTTATTCCTGTACTCAAAACAACTAAGGCTCGTATACTTGTGGCGCTTATTGTACCCTGGGAAACAAACATACCCAAAGATCATACATTTAAGCTTAACAAGTATTACGAACTATTTAACGAACTGATCAGGAATAAATTTATAGTTAAGTATGAGGGCCCCTTAAACTTACACCTGGGTCGCAAGTCCCAGGCATTTTATTTATTTATTTATTTATTTATTTTTATTTGTTTGCATTGTTTGCGCTCCTCTTCTTACAACGCGATGGGCCCGGCACCCGCACGGTGAAACCGTGGAACGCTAAAAAGTTTCGTCTCGTCTCTGATAATATAGACATATGATAAATTTACTGTGTATGTATCTTTGGTTAGAAAAGTTGTTTACAATTTAGTTCTTCCCTAAAAAAAATTATGTAAAATTTAGTTTCGATTATTATTGATAATTTTTTTTATATTTTAATGTTTTCTCTTTTCTCTCTTCTTCATTTGTCGTATTTTTTTTCATCCATTATTGCTTTTAATAAATATTTTTAATTCACACTCGCTATGTATTTATTAGTAGTGAAAACTTTTTGGTTTGTGTATATTTAAAAAAAAAATGTTATAAATGGAATATTGTAAGCTGTATGTTTTTCAAAATAAATAAATAAATAATTTTAAAATTGTATAAAGACACAAAAATGTAGTAATTTATTTAGTGACTCAATTAGATCCAGCTGACAGTTAGCGAAGACGGACTAGTAACGGTAGTGGAGCCGGGCGGGGGTAAGCTGGTCGATAAGGAGGAACTACACGAAACCATCAAGATGCCCTTCGACCACACGCTCACCGTGCACCAGCTACAGCAGATTGTGGGGCACCACCAGGTACACAATGACCGATTATGTCAACCGGAATGGGTGGATTACATTATATAGTATAGCTACAATGAGTACCTGTAACAGGTCATAGACAGCGTGGTGCGCATAGAGCAGGCGACGGGTGAGCCGGCCAACATCCTGGTGACGCAGAACCCCGACGGCACCACCTCCATAGAGACCAGCGCCGCGGACCCGCTCTCCGCCATCAAGGACGAGAAGACGGCCAAGATGGACGCCGCGCAGTTCGCCATTCCCGCCGAGATCAAGGACATCAAGGGGATCGATCTGAAGGTGACAAAAAAAAATTTTGTATGCAAATGGGGAAAGCATCATAAAATGTTTGTAATGTAATTGACAAGAAGCCCGATATTTTAGCCAGATAACCATAAAGATAATTTTACAAAACGCCCACCAGTGTGTGTCGGAGTAATGAGGGGTGCTGTTGGTATATTTGGGCAAAAAAAAACTAGGTTTTTTTTGCCCAAATATACCAAAATTATCAATTTTATTACTTATATTTAAACAATTCATTAAAGTGTTACGACACAAAATTTTGCCACATGCCCATAACGAATGCAATCGTTACAAACGATGAAAACCCTGAGTCATTGTACATTTCCAGAGTGCAATGGGTATGGAAGGCGCAGTGGTAAAAATCTCAACGGGCACGGAGCACGACCTACACGCCATGTATAAAGTGAACGTGGAGGACTTGTCCCAGCTGCTGGCCTACCACGAAGTGTTTGGAAAGTTAAACACCGAAGGACAGCCCCAAGCTAAGGTGATTATATATAACCATTAATGACTCAATATAATTAATATGATGTAAATATTTATAAAACGGAAAAATTTCTAAACTCATTGGTATTCATAATAGAAAATTGTGTTGGTCTGAAAAGCAAGTTTCATTTTATACACGCGATTGAAAGAAAACAAAGAAACGACATTAGAAGTATATTATTTAGTATCACAATTACTTTAATTATAACAATTTCATGATGTACTACAAAATTATAATGTTTGATTTACCGACTTTGATAGGTTTTTAATCACAGCGCCATCTATGGAGAAGAACATACTTTAAACATGTAATACTTTGCTAGAAGTAGTGCTAACAGAAGAGATAATACAAAATATATATAATTATATTATATTGTGTGTGTGTGTCAGGTGATAAGCGAGGTGGAGGTGGAGGCGGGCACGAGCGCGGCCATGTCTGAGGCGGAGTCGTCCCCCGGACATCACTCTTGCGACATTTGCGGGAAAATATTCCAATTCCGATATCAACTAATTGTGCACCGGTGGGCGTTATATTGACATATATTATATTTATTTATTTAATATTTTCTTTATATAGAGAAAATTAATTAATTATTAAATGTTCCTAAAACATCTACTATTTATTAGAATATAATAAAATGATAGGCACAATATTTCATACTAAATAAAAATTTTATTAGAATTATTTGTATAATGATCTATTACGTAAAAATATTGTACATTTGAATGAAATTTTGCTGTGTAACGTAAAATAATGTATTAAAAAAAGTGGATGGAGTTGTAATTACAAAAAAAAATACTGTGCGTTTAATTAAAAAAAAGTATTATTAAAAGATTATTTTGTTTTCTTTAAATTATTACTAATAGAAAAAATTAAGTAGTTTTTATCTACATAGGCGATACCACGGTGAAAGCAAACCACACACATGCCAAGTTTGCGGATCTTCCTTTGCGAATCCCGTTGAGCTGTCCAAACATGGGAAATGTCATCTGGGTGAGACAACTTGTAATATTTTATACATATATATATATATATATATATATATATATATATATATAGAAACATTTAAGGAATCTATAAAATGTATAATAAATTCTCGTCAGCAAGCGACTCCGCGGGGCGCCAAGCGAAGCGCCTCGCTCAGGACAAGCCGTACGCGTGCTCCACGTGCCACAAGACGTTCTCGCGGAAGGAACACCTCGACAACCACGTGCGCAGCCACACCGGGGAGACGCCCTACCGGTAGGCACCGCTCAACACGACGCCTCCCGTCTCACACAATGCAAGGTCTACAGCGTTGTATGTATGTATGTTGTATGTATCGCAGGTGTCAGTTCTGCGCCAAGACGTTCACTCGCAAGGAGCACATGGTTAACCACGTGCGGAAACACACGGGCGAGACTCCGCACCGCTGCGAGATATGCAAGAAGAGCTTCACGCGCAAGGAGCACTTCATGAACCACGTCATGTGGCACACCGGTATGTTACGCGACTAAGAGTGTGCGTGCGTGTGTGCGTGTGTGCGTGTGTGAGTTGCGAATCGAATGACACTAGTAGGTAAGTACTTTATCTGATAGTCGTTTCTTTGGTGAAGTCTCGAGTGAGGAACTCAAGGTAAGAGCGGCGCTATAACGCTTCCGAAGTTAACAGTATCGTAGGGCACGTTAGAATGTTAGAATATAAAAAGATTTGTCGTAAAATATGTCAATATATTTTTGCAGTTTTCTGGCTCTCTTTTGAACTGTGCCTTCAATATAAATGTCTCTAGTCAAAGTATAAGTAGTTGGAGTTGATTATCTTGTAGTGTCTATGTTATCTGTTGACTCTATTAGGAAGCATGCGTTATAATTTCTTTACTTATATAATTTCCAAGTATATTTTTTGTAACACTTCTAACAGTATATCTAATACTAAATATAACTGCCCGTACATCTCTCGACTCTCGTAAATATAGTATAGTAAGGATTGCCCAAGCCCGCACCCAATACAAGGTAGTACCGGTGGTGCAGAAAGTAGAACAATTTAATGATTCAACTATTATATTACAAATTATATAAGTACAAAGTCGCCACTAACCCCGCCCCCCGAGCCGTCGGCCGACGCGCAGTGCCCGTAACATAGTTGCATCATTGATTGTTAACGTATTATTTTCTGCCCACACAACTAGGTGAAACACCGCACCATTGTCAAATTTGCGGCAAGAAGTATACTAGGAAGGAGCATTTAGTGAACCATATGAGGTCCCACACGAACGATACACCCTTCAGATGCGAACTGTGCGGCAAGTCGTTCACCAGAAAGGAGCACTTCACCAACCACATACTGTGGCACACCGGTTAGTATGGCCCTCGACGCGGACGGCGAACGCAACGCGACTCGAACGTATTTCAATATTAATAAATTAATAACAATGTTTTGACTTAATGAGGTGTTTAATCTAATCTACCCGCAGGCGAAACTCCCCACCGCTGCGACTTCTGCTCGAAGACCTTCACGCGCAAGGAGCACCTGCTGAACCACGTCCGCCAGCACACGGGTGAGTCTCCCCACCGCTGCAACTACTGCGCCAAGTCCTTCACGCGCCGGGAGCACCTCGTCAACCACGTGAGGCAGCACACGGGGGAGACGCCCTTCCAGTGCGGCTACTGCCCCAAAGCCTTCACGAGGAAGGATCACCTCGGTGGGTGCCGATCTACGCAGCACATCGCGAATACGAATTGTCATATTAAATACCGAGTCGTGAAATATGCGCCCGTTACAGTGAACCACGTCCGGCAGCACACGGGGGAGTCGCCGCACAAGTGTTCGTTCTGCACCAAGTCGTTCACTCGCAAGGAGCACCTGACCAACCACGTGCGTCAACACACCGGCGAGTCGCCGCACCGCTGCGTCTACTGCTCCAAGTCCTTCACCAGGAAGGAGCATCTCACCAATCACGTTAGGTGAGACTACCGCCGCCGAGGTGTTCCCTCGTTAAGTGTAAACCGATGCGTACGGTCCCGTCAACCCGTAGTTGTGATGCATGTGTCATTCATATTTGTATCTTAACCTGCTTGTCTCTTATGGAGCGCTGGTTGTGAGGCTTCTGCTTTTGCTTTTGGCAATATCATGACAGGAGAGAATAATTTCGATTTATTAAAACTATTTTTAACGGATTTAACTCGCATATCATTAAATATACATTTTATATTTCATCTCTTCTTATGCAGGAATAACAATTATATATATATGCAGACAAAAATGGCTAGAAATATAAAAATATAGATAATGAGTACTTAAATATTTTTATAAAAGATTTACCGCATTCACAGTACAGTACAGAGATACTTAATATAAATTTAAAGTGTATACAAATTGGCTATTCCTTATCTTACCCTAACACATCCCAGCTTCGCTAAACGTAACGATTTAAACCGCACGCCCCATATGTCCGTAACCATATCCATATAACAAACGAGACGTCATTTGTGGGAAGTCGAAGCCCTTGCACTGTGCATTCCGATTCGGGCGTATCTTCCCACAAATTGTAATCGGAATGTACTTTGTAGGCAGCATACGGGCGAGACTCCTCACAAGTGCACGTACTGCCCGCGCGCGTTCGCGAGGAAGGAGCACCTCAACCAGCACGTGAGGCAGCACGTGGGGGACTCCCCGCACACCTGCTCCTACTGCCAGAAGACCTTCTCCAGGAAGGAGCATCTCGTTACCCACGTCCGGTCAGTATTACGATAGCGGTACGCCAGGGTTTATTATATGGATATGTTGTGCTCATATCTCGCCGTATCATATACCTCTTAGAAGACTCCTCGTGAAATAAATTAGAACTGATTGAAGTATTTTTCTCGTAGACAACATACCGGCGAGACGCCGTTTAAGTGCACGTACTGCGCCAAATCGTTCAGTCGCAAGGAACACCTCACCAACCACGTCCATCTCCACACGGGAGAGACGCCGCACAAGTGTGCCTTCTGCACGAAGACCTTCTCCAGGAAGGAACACCTGACCAACCATGTCAGGTGAGATTAATGGATATTTAGGCGATTTATAAAATATACTAGAAAAATGTAGTATTTAAACAGTCATGGTATACCATAATTTCCTATACCACATCTTTATTAAAAGTATTTTTTGTCAGAATACACACGGGTGAATCCCCGCATCGCTGTGAGTTCTGTCAGAAGACGTTCACTCGCAAGGAGCACTTGACGAATCACATCAAACAGCACACCGGCGACACGCCCCACGCCTGCAAGGTGTGCTCCAAACCCTTCACCAGGAAGGAGCATCTCATTACTCACATGAGGTTATTGTCTATATACTATTATTAATCTATAAACTTTTCATAGCTCTACGGTCGTTCCTACGAGGCAATATATCAATCCATTACGGGTGCACTGCCGCAGTCGTTGCTTAGGAATAAATAGCAAACGACATGGTGGTCAAAATTCATTTTTGGTCACAATTAAGTATCTTTATGACCGTAATGAACAATTTACGCAATTCGACAATGTACTGGTGCCGTAATAAGTGATGCAAATTGTTGAATATAAAATAAATTCTTTGAACACATTATTAGTTTTACGCAAATTTAATACGACGCTTTGCGAGCAGGTCCCACAGCTGCGGCGAGCGTCCGTTCAGTTGCGGTGAATGCGGTAAATCGTTTCCGTTAAAGGGTAATCTACTGTTCCACGAGCGATCCCACAATAAGAGCAACGCCGCCAATAAGCCCTTCAGATGCGAAGTGTGCTCCAAGGAGTTCATGTGTAGAGGTGAACACTATATGTATTACTTTTTTTTTAATTGGATGATTTAATGGAGTACCGTTTTAGTAAATTTCGTTACGTTCCTTACGAAAGCGTCACCGGTAACGTGTTAATATCGAAGTCGGCGCACTAAATGGAGACATTAAACTCCCAGGTCACCTCGTAACACACCGGCGGACTCACAACGCCAACGAAGCGGCCACGACCGAGCCCGCGCCGGAGGGAGAAGAGTGCGGAGATTACAACAAGTGCGACAAGGAGGCCGATAGACCGGAACGAAAACACGAGATTAGGTTTCAATAATATTTTCATACTGCGTTAACTATACATTTATTGCTACAAATTTAATCCTCGGGAATGTCGAAAATAAGATTCCGCGGCAAAACAGAAAAATTTGTGTATAATTTTAATTAATTATTTATTCTTTACATATCAGAACATCAGTTGACACTAGAGCCTCAGAAACTTCTGCGATGGTAAATCAGCAAACAAACACGACTGTTATGCAAATAACAAGCCAAGTAAGTAAAAACTGTGATAAACATTTATTTAACAATTTAACCTACTAAAATATTATAATGATTACGTAAAATATCGAGGAGATCACTTTTTCACTGCACCCGTTTTATAGCTTGTCGCCGTAGCCGCCCTTTTTTTTTTGACTTAACTGTTGCTAGCGTTTAATTTGAGTAAAACTAACTCAACCCTAAGTATATTTGTATAGAAGAGAATATAGGATTAAAATAATCACCGACTTACTTTTTTTATTGCACAAAGTGTGGTAAAAAAAGTAAGATTGTTTCATTGTTAGTTGCTGAATTGATCTATTGCTTGTAATTTTGTAAACTTCACTATATATTTAACCAAAAGAAAATAAATGTAGTGGCTAAGATTCATTTTCTTTTGGTGATTATTACTGAAATAGCTACGAAAAATAAAAAGTATTAGTAAATAGTTTTTAGTTGGCTAAAGTATATTGTTAGAAATATGAATGTAATGAGATGTATTGCGATTCATAGCCCATCGCTTTTTTTGTGCTTTAGTAGAAAAATCCTTTTGTCTAACCTAAATGCCGCGTTGCTAGAAGATATATTTCAAAACAGAGTGATTAGATCTCTAAGCAAACTCCAAGAACGACAATAAGTATGCAATGAAATGCAAGAACGGCAATGGCAACGCCGGTTCAAATAATAAATAAATTAAAAGCAAAAAAATAAAAAAAAAGCTTTCATCAAAATGCTCTAAAAAAAGTTTTCCTTTTAAATATTAATTATCAACTTAAAACCTTATAACTTATCACAATTCCTATAATCACAAATAAAGTAGTACTCATTTAATTATGTATTTTTTTATTTTTTTATTTTTTTTTTTGCGTTGGAAAAATCTGTGACGGATACCCACCGACCAGGAAGGTGATGGCCGGGAGGTTATGTGAGACTACCCGGCGGCATAGAGGACGCCGCCATTTTTAAGGCAACCCACTAAAAAACCAACGGTTGCCCTCAACGCCTTAATGGGACGACACAGGATCGCGTTAGCACTCACCGTGCCTCCCCGGCGGTTACCCCCCGTGCGAGGGTGCCCCGAGCAACTTAGGACACCCTCACGTCGTAGGCCTATGGCAGGCGAGAGGGGTCACCTCCCCTCTCACCAAGGCTTACGGCTAGGAGAGGAAGCGGCGGGCGTACTCCTGCCTGCTTCTTTTCAGACTCCTCCGGCGAAGCCGGTCAGAGGGAGAGGCTTGACCCGCTCCGCGGCCTCTTTCGCGGCGATGACTTGCTCGCAGAAAGAGGCCATAGCGGCCCAACACCTCTCGTTGCCGACCATCGCGCCAACAAGGCGCGGCAGCGAGAGGTCCCTGCCAACCACGGCCACCAGCTCAGCGCGCTGATGACCCCAGGCTGCGCACTCCTCCACGGTGTGACGAGCCGTGTCGACCGACTCGTCACAGTAGTGGCAGGACGGGGCCGCCGCCCTTCTTGCTATCTTGTGCAGTTACTCACCGAAGCATCCGTGGCCCGTGTGCACGTGCACAAGACGGAACGTCAGTGTCCCATGTCGCCGGTTGATCCAACGATCCAAGTGGGGTCGAACTGCCCCAATTATCGTCTGACCGGCGGCAGGGGACTCTAAGTCCCTCGTCCACCGTCGAATCAGGGCTCGGTGAGCTGAAGCCCTGATTCGAGCTGCCTCGGACCTTACCCCCCTAGTCCTGGCTTCCACCCGGTGCCAATACACTTCGGCGAGCACCTCCGCCTGCAGCTCCCAATGCGGGTCGCTCACTAGGAGTGTGGCCGCAGTGTACGACACTGTACGGTATTCCCTGATCATTCTCAGCGCTAAGACCTTGGAGTCGGCGGTGAGAGACCCCGACCATATGGGGACACCGTACAGCGCCATACTTCGCACGATGCCGGCATAGAGTCGCCGGCACGGAGCCTGCACCCACCGACGTTGGACAGAAGCCTTCCCAAGGCAGCCGCGGTGGACAGTAACTTTGGGGCCAGAAGGGAAAAGTGAGCCCCAAAGTTCCATCTTCCGTCCAGGGTGAGACCCAGATATTTTAGTTGAGCCTTCACCACCACCTCCTCACCCTGGACGGAAATGGAAGTCCGGCGAGGGCCGTGGAAAAAGATGGCCTCCGCTTTGGATACGGATACCTCCAGCTCCAGCAAACAGCGTAGCTCCGACTGTTGCCAGACGGGCCGCCTCCGCATATGTCCCTCCCCTGCATAAGACGAGGATGTCGGCCGCGTAACACAACACGGCATCATCATCATCATCATCATCCGCGGCAGGAGAGGACAGCGGAGCAACCAGTCATACCGGAGGTTCCACAAGACCGGTCCCAAGACGGGCCCTTGTGGAACCTCGCAGCATACGCTACGCCGGTGTATCCGCTGGACCTCTCTGTTCTGCAGGTAGGTCTCCAACAGTCTCCGAAGATAAGTTGAGGTACTCCATGGAACCAAAGTCTCAAACGGAAGACTGTTGAAGGCATTGGCGACGTCGAGCGACACCGCCAGGACCACGTCCCCCTCGCGAGTTGCCTCTTGGGTCAGGTCTCTCAGAGCCCTCAGGGCGTCGATCGTCGATCGACCCACCCTGTAGCTGAACTCGGCATCCGATAGACCCGGCCCCACCTCCTCGAAGTGTTGGACAACACGGGCAGAGGGAATTCTCTCGAAGAGTTTGCCCGTCTCGTCCAGCAGCACGATTCGCCTATATGCAGAAGGGGAGTCGGCAGAACGACCCTCCTTCCTCAACAGGCACAACCTGCCCTCTCTCCAGGCCTTCGGGAACTGTCCAGTGCGGAAACAAAGATTAAACAGCTCCCGAAGCCTGCCCCCCCAAGTATTCCAGGACGATGAATAGAATCCGCCCTGGAATACCGTCTGGCCCCAGCGCAGTGTTGCGGGCTCGAAAGTGAATCAGCACGACCGCCAGCTCGGCCTCCGTGGTGTCCGGGACAGAATCCACCCTCCCCCATTAGAAGAAGGGGGGGCATCACAGGAGGCGAGTGGCCGGTGGATTCCGGGAATAGGTCCCCCACCAGCTGTTTGAAGAAATCCGGCTGAAGGGACTCCATGACCGGGGCGCAAGCGGCGCGGAGTTTGTTCCGCGCCACCCGATACGGGCGCCCCCATGGGTCCCTATCCAGACCGGCCAGGATCTCCTCCCGAGCCAGGTCTTTCGCCTTCCGAATCTTCAGCCGCAGAGTCGACTTCGCTTCACGATAACGACACGAAACGTTCACCACGGAAGTCCCTTGGTGTCGCACGTAGGTCGCATCGGTTCCTCTATTGAGGAGGGACAGACCGGAGAGGAGCGACCAGGCCTGGATAGCCCTACCCCTAGCGTTCTTGGCGTGATTCCCCCAGGCCGCGGATTTGGTGTTCAGGTCGCCGAGGAAGATGACCTTCCCCGACGCCTGTCTGCCAATCGCCGCACTGACGGAATCGAGGACAGTCTCGAACTCCGCCAGCCGGCGATTGGGGGAGAAGTACGCGCCGATGACGACGTACTCCCCCCACCGTGGCACTACCAAACCCGGGCCAGTCTTCAGGGTGGAGAAAGGGGGACCGGGATTAGAACCCACAACTACAGCCACGGAACCGCTAGTGTCCCCTGCCCAATTGGTATTAGGGGGGCATAATAGGGCTGGCAAGCCACCGCTACACTGATATCCTACTCCGCCATTGCCTGGATGAACAAATCCTGGGCCCTGGCGGAGTGGTTCAAGTTCGCCTGCAGGAAGACATGTTGTCGTCTATTCATGCCGACATGGCTTCAACTGGCGCCTGTAGGCGCCCTCCGCTTGGGGCAGCTGGGGAAGGACCATGCCTTGCCTTTTTTCCGGGGAGCTTTGCACGCCCGGCTCCCAAGTTTATGTCCTTCCTGGAGACCTAGGTCTGCGCAGACTGTACATAGAAGTACTCCGGTGCAACTGTCACGGGTATGCCCTGACAAGCCGCACCGGAAACACCTCACTTCGGTCTACCTCTGATGGGCAGAGCGCCCGTGTGTGCCCCGGTTCCTGGCATCGGAAGCACCTCATCGGGCGCTCTTCTACGAGCTCGACCCTGGTCGAGCTCCAGCCCACCAGGAGTCTCCCAGCGTCGAGACGCGACTTTGCCGCGTCAACGGGGCAACGGGCGAATGCAACGCCCATAGCCCCGTTCCCCCACCGAATCTCTCCAACTCGGTGGGATTCGCTAGGACAATTGGTGACGTGGCAAATCGCGGCCACAACTTTATCCTTAGTGGCAGAGTCGTCCAGACCCCTTTACCTTCACCATGACCCTCTTCATGGGTCGGACGACTTCTGCCACTCCGTCTAAAACCGTCCGGAGGTTGGCCGCCAATTTTTGGCTTTTTGCCGGGCCCCGATGGCCGAGCTCCGGATCTTTAGCCCGTCCTCGAGCTCCAACTCCCCGAGATCTACCTTCTCGGAGGCGCGCTCGAGGAGCTAGGCATAGGTTACCCCCTTAGCTGCCGCCTCGGGCTGCAGTGTGATGACCACTGCAGGTGACCGTGGAGATTGCAGCTTGAGGAGGGACCCTTAGACCGGTCTAGATTGACCGGCCTTTTGACCATTCTTCTTGGCCCCCTTTTTGTTTCCCTGCTTCGGTGGTTCAGCGGTTACGACTCGTTGAGCCGCCGAAGCTTGGACGGCAGGAGCAGAGACAACTGGTTTGTTGGCCCTTTTCTGTCCCCGCCTCAACACCGAAGATCAGGTCTCGGCGGTAACGGTGTCCGGAGCAGGTGTCGGCGCTGTAGCCGGTGCAGGTCTCGCAGTTGCGCCTACAGACCTCGGCGGCCGCGCGTCAGCAATCGCTGCCGCACTAGCCCTACGATCCGCTGCCAAGGGCGGACGCATGACCCTCTCAGGGAGGAGGCGCTCCTCGATGTTGGCGAACCGGGCGTTCACCATCACCTCCAGCAGGACACAATGGAGCGCCTCAACTCCTCAATACAGTCCGCGTCCAGAGAGGGCGCGGCTACGGCAGCGGCGGAGGATTTCGCTGCCGCCGTTTTGAACTCCACAAACTCCCGCCTGTGAGCTTTAATTTCGGCTTTTGGGGCCTCCACCTCTCGGGTCAGGCGGGAGTTTGCAGCCCTCAGATGACGGGTCTCGTCAGCCTCAGTACGGCTGACGAGCGTGTCCACCACCTCCAGCAAGTCCTTCGAGGCTTCCTTAAGGGCCTTAATCATGGTGCCCTTAAGGTTGCCGGACTTACGGCTGACTTCCAGGATAGAAGCAGCGCATTTTCCCGCATCGGCTCTTAGCGCTCCTGGGCCCCCAGGGATTCTGGGTCAGGCCTACGAGAGCCCTGCAGAGCTTTCTCCTCGAAACACGTAACGTTGCCGGAGGACGGCGTCTCCTTACGAAAGGCCCGGCAGCACGGGCCTTTTCAAATTCAACGTCCTCGGCTTCGAGGGCAAAGGCCCGTAAATCGGCCTTCGCCCCAGAGAGGCCAGTTCCTCTAGTGTTAGCAGTGACGCGTCCAGGACGAGCAGTGTTGCATTTTCCAAATGCAACACTCAGCTCAGAGTCGCTATCGGACGCGTCACTGGTATTCTCAACAACCCCGCTAAGGGGTCGCTTGTGCGAGCCTTCGACCTCGTGGTCGGACATGATGTCCGAGCCACAGAGGTCTTTTAAGCCGCTCACAAAACTTAAAAATTACAAAAAACTATACCACAATATACACTAACGCTAAGAAAACAAAAGAAAAGAAAAAGCTAAGAAAACCTCAAAAAACAACTAAATAAACAAATAACCATCGGGGCCCTGAAAAGAGCCTTTTAAATCACCGATATAAACCTCCTAAAACAGCAACGAAAAGAAATCCTACATATAATCCAACCTCAACTCAATTATGTAATATCTGATAATTTAAGATTTTTATAATATCAACTATTTAAATATTAATAGATACTTAAACAAAAATACTTCACATACATACAAATATTGCAAGTTTTATTAAAGCTTTTAAAAATAACTAATTTAATAATAAATTATTATTTGATAGTCGCAATTGAAACTACGAAACAATTGTGTAATATGATAGAAAATGTAAAGAACTCGGTCTTTTTTAGAAATATAACAATATTTTTCAAAACAGCAGTAAACTTGTTTTTTTACTGTTTAAGTGTTTTATTGTCTTTTGGCACGTGGTCTGTTGTTATATATATGCCCTCCTCTAATATAAATATATATATATATATATATATATATATATATATATATATGTGTAATGAAATAACATTTCATTAATTGAAATCTATAGCGCTTCGCGCTTGTCTATGGATAGTCTATGGATAGTTGTAGAAGGCGCATCGGTCGGAATGACGTTTAGTTAAATGGCGGATATTTTATGAAGAAAGAAAGAATCATTATAAAAATTAGTAATTGTTACAGAGGTGATTGAGGAAGCGATATTAATAAACTTTAATTGTCGTTTCTTGTATTTTCAGGTGAGATATATTGATTGTTAAAATGTTTTTTTTAAATTGTACTAATATTGTAAAGGCGTGGCAAATTAAACGGAAACTTGTATTTTCAGTGAAACAAATTGTGGTTTACTTACGAAAATCCTCAACAATAAGTTATCTTATAAAACGACAATTTCGTTAACTAAAGAAAAATGGACCGGCTGCAATTTGAATTTTCGATGATAGCCTCAAATGACGGCAAATCAAATGTACTAGCCATAACCTCAATATCTACTGAAGAAGGAAAATGTTATGTTTTACCTGATGAACGGAAGCCGATTAATCATCATACACACATTGTGAAAACGAACATTTTCTCAAAGATAAAACATAGTATAAAGAAAAGGCATCAAAGTAGAAAAATATGGCTAAAATTGGATGAAGATAAAAAGAAAACATATATAGATGAAGAAGGTAATATTAAATTTTTAGATCAATATTTAGAAGAAATAAGCACGATTCAACCGAAAGACAAAGATGACAGTTTGCAACGTATCTTGGAAAAATTAATAGAAACTACAACAAAGAAAGAAAATCAACATAACCTAAATAATATTTCAGAGAAATTTATCATTGAAAAATTCACAAGCAAGAATCCTAATGCAATACAATGGATAGAGACTTTTGAAAAAGAGTGTGAGCGCTTTAATATAACAAAAGATGAAACAAAAATAGATATACTGAGATTATTTTTAGATAAATCTTGTTTGGAATGGTATAGCTCGATGGTCATAAAACTAACAATAAATTCTGAATGGAATCAATGGAAAAACGAATTTATAGAAACTTTTAAAAACCAAGGATGGGACACAGTCACAAATGCTTTCTTATTCAAATATAAGGAAGGACTGTTGATTGATTATGCTATAAAAATAGAACGTCTTATACTAGAGATTAACAAATCAATAGATACTAAAACAATGATAGATCTTATTGCAACAGGACTACCGTGGTTTATCCTAAATAAGTTAAACAGGGATGAACTCAACAACACTACTGATTTGTTCAACGAAATAAGAAAACATGAAAGTATGATGTACAAGAAAAACTCAACTGCAATGAGGAGTGGCATATTTCCTTATAAAAACAAGACAAATGAGAGGAAACCATGTAAAAATTGTGAATCATTGAACAAAGGAATTAGATATCATCCCGAGGAGTCATGTTGGTTCAAAAAAATAAATAAAAATGAATTTGAAAAGGTTTTTAAAGCCAGAAATGTCCATAATAACTCCATTATTGAAGTAGATATAAACACTGAGAAAAAAAACTTATAAGTACACCATTAATAAAAATCAGGCTTTTATTGGAAAACAAACTGGAAGTAAGCGGCATTTATATGTATAGGTCTGTGGAAATAATTTTCCGAGCTGGTGGTAGCTTTGACAATGAAAAAATGTTTTGTATGAAACTTATTTTCAATAAAGATTTTTGATTTGATTTGATTTTTGATTTATGACTCAGGGTCACAAATCTCTTTAATAAATTCAAGACTGATAAAAATAAAAGAAAAAAAATACAATGGGAACATAGCATATATGAAAAGGATTAATGGTGTGAAAAAAACAGATGGCTTGATAACAATAAAAATAAAAATATTTGATTTAAAAGAGGTGGATGTATACGTTGTAGAAAATAATAATTTTGATGATTTTATAATTGGATTGGATATGATAAAAAAATTCAAACTTACCCAAAATGAGGACTTACGGATAGAACAAAAGATAACAACTAATAAAATAGATAGAAGGTCTGAAGATAACAGAAATGAAGAAAATAAATTAAACACATTTGCAATAAATTTCAATGAGCACATAGAAGCAGAAGAATTTGTATGTATGATAGCCCATTTAGATAATGAAAAGAAAATTGAGATAGAAAAAATTATAAATGACTACAAAACAATTTTTGCAAAGGACAAATATGACATAGGATCAGTTACAGACTATGAAGCTCACATAGATTTATTAGTAAATAGATACTGTAGTAAGAGACCATACAAATACTCAATTGAGGATAAGTTAGAAATTGAAGAGCAAATATCCATGTTACTGAAGAATAATTTAATAGAGGAATCTTACAGTCCTTTCGCTGCTCCAGTGACATTAGCATTTAAAAAAGGTGAAAATAGAAAATCCCGCTTATGTGTAGATTTCAGGTAATTGAACAAAATTGTTGTACCACAAGCTCAACCCTTCCCGTTAATAGATGATTTAATTATAAAAACTAGAAATTGTAAGTACTTTACTACACTGGATATAAACTCAGCGTTTTGGGCTATACCACTTAGGGTGGAAGATAGAAATAAAACTGGATTTGTCACACAAGATGGTCTCTTTCAGTGGACCTGCCTACCTTTTGGTTTAAAAACATCACCAGCAATTTTCCAGAGGATTCTAAGCAATATTCTAAGAACACACAGCACATTCTCACAGAGTACACCGTAAATTACATAGATGATATTTTGATATTCTCACCCACCTTTGAAAAACATATAAAACATATACAAAATGTATTAGAAGCAATAATAAAAGAAGGCCTAAGACTGAAGTTTAAGAAATGTACTTTTGCTTCAAACTCAGTAAAGTACCTCGGACATGTTATTCAAAATAATTCTGTAAGACCATTGAAAGATAATTTGATCTCAATAAAACAGTTCCCAACCCCTCAGACGCGAAAGAATGTAAGACAATTTCTGGGAAAAATCAACTTCTACCATGAATATATACCAAGAGGCTCAATAACCTTAGACCCATTACATAGTTTATTAAGAAAAAACGAAAAATTTGTGTGGTCAGAAAAGTGTGAAGAATCATAATAAATAGAAGAAATAAAAAGATATTTATGTTCTCAACCTGGTTGGAAATATTTGATAAAGACTTACCAATAAAAATTTTTACAGATGCATCCTTAGAAGGTATCGGAGCAATATTAAAGCAGACATAACTAGATGGTAAAGACAAACCGGTGGCATATTTCTCAAAAAAACTAAATGAATCTCAAAAACGAAAAAAGGCTATGTATTTAGAATGCCTTGCTATGAAAGAAGCTGTTAAATATTGGCAACACTGGCTCATTGGAAAACATTTCACTATTTCCTCAGACCACAAACCTCTGAAGAGCAAGAATATTAAATGCAGGACAGACGAAGAATTAGGTGACCTTACATATTACCTATCTCAATATGACTTTACAGTAAATTATATACCTGGTAAAGAAAACGTAGAAGCAGACTGTTTAAGCCGAAATCCAGTGTTAGAATCAGAAGATAACAAAGAGGAACTACTGAAAATAGTTAATTTAATACAGATAAAAGATATAGTTAAAGATCAAGAAAAAAATGAAAAAATAAAAGAAAAGAAAAATAATATAATACACAAAGATAAAATCTATTATAAAAAAAATTAAGAAACATGAAAAGATTATCCTCTCAGAAGAATTTAGCAAGAAACTTATAAAAAAAGTCCATGAAGATTTATGTCATATTGGAATCAGACAATTACAGAAAAAAATAAGTCCAACATACACAGCTAAGAACCTAACAAAAAATATCATTAATATTTGTAAAACATGTGAAATATGTATAAAAAATAAATCAAGATGTAAAGAAAACTTTGGAACCATGTCACAACTGCGACCAGCAACAAAACCATTTGAGATAATGTCAATCGATACTATCGGTGGCTTTGGATGATCGAGGTCAACAAAAAAATACCTACATATTTTAGTAGACCACTACACAAGATACGCGTTTATTGCGACTTCAAAAACGCAGAGTGCAGGTGACTTTATAAAACTAACCAAGAAAGTGCCAGAGACAGATGAGATTGGAATAATTCTGACAGATCAATATCCAGGCATCAACTCGAGAGAATTTAAGCAATACTTACAGGAGAATAACATTAAACTAATTTTTACAGCAGTAAATACATCATTTTCTAACGGATTGAACGAAAGATTAAATCAGACTATAGTAAATAAAATTCGATGTAAAATGAATGAAAAAATAACAAGAGAACGTGGACTACAGTAGCAAGAGAATGTATACAGAAATATAACGAAACCGAACACTCCGTCACAGGTTTTGCACCAAAATATTTACTGGATGGTACAAATGTCAGTATTCTACCAAGTGAAATTAAAACAATTGAAAAGGAGGACAAGTGGATTGATGATAGGAGATTAGCATTGGAAAACACAATAAAATCCCACAATTACAACAAGAAAATATTTGATAAAAATAGAAAAATGCAAAAGTTTGAGATAGGAGACAGTGTATACGTCGAAAATGGAAATAGACTAAATAGAAAAAAAATAGAAGAATTAAAAATAGGCCCTTTCAAGATAGTAGAGAAGATATCAAACTCCATTTATAGGATTGACACTGGCAACAAAAAAACAGAATCAACTTTATTCCATGTAACAAAATTACAACCTGCTGCTCCTGCTACTGCAGAAGTTGAATAAAGATGAAGTAGAAGACAACGAATATGGAGATAACTAGGTTATATTGTTTGGAATTTTCGTTCTTAAGAAGGGAGATGTTATGAAATAACATTTCACTAATTGAAATCTATAGCGCTTCGCGCTTGTCTATGGATAGTCTATGGATAGTTGTAGAAGGCGCATCGGTCGGAATGACGTTTAGTTAAATGGCGGATATTTTATGAAGAAAGAAAGCATCATTATAAAAATTAGTAATTGTTACAGAGGTGATTGAGGAAGCGATATTAGTAAACTTTAATTGTCGTTTCTTGTATTTTCAGGTGAGATATATTGATTGTTAAAATGTTTTTTTAAATTGTACTAATATTGTAAAGGCGTGGCAAATTAAACGGAAACTTGTATTTTCATTGAAACAAATTGTGGTTTACTTACGAAAATCCTCAACAATAAGATGTCTTATATATATATGTCCTGTCCTGTCCCTGTCGTGTAATAGTAATTTTCCTAACCAACTATCTTTTTCTGTGGACGAAGTCTATAAAGTGTTAAAAAGTCTGGATTCTTCTAAGGCGGCAGGAGCGGACGGTATACCATCGATTTTTGTCTGTAATTGCGCTAGCTCGTTCGCTTTACCGCTAACATTAATCATTAACACTTCGCTTCAAACTAGCACATACCCAGCTTTATGGAAGGAAGCGTTGGTCTTGCCATTGTTTAAGAACGGGGATCGAGAGGAAATTAAAAATTACAGACCCATTTCTATAATTTCGGTGTTCGCTAAAGTATTCGAAATACTCGTTTGTCGTGTTATTTCATGGAATTTTAAACATCATGTAGCGGCAGAGCAACACGGTTTCGTAAAAGCTCGTTCAACAACCACGAATCTGGTCACTTTTGTTGAGAATGTTGTCGAGGCTCTCGATGGCGGGAATTCTGTTGATGCTATTTACACTGACCTCAGTAAGGGTTTCGACAGAGTTGATCATGTTGTATTAACTAATAAATTGAATAGGATCGGAATGGATGGACCGCTGTTAGCATGGTTCCAATCATACCTCACAAATAGGAGTTCTGCTGTTGTCGTTAACGGTTATACTTCTTCTAAATTCATTACTGGATCAGGTGTACCACAAGGCTCCCATTTAGGGCCTTTATTATTTAACATATTCATTAACGACATCAGTGGCTGTTTTACCAATTCAAATTGCTGTTTGTTCGCTGATGATCTTAAGTTGTTTAGACCAGTTTGTTCCGATGCTGATGCTAAACTTTTGCAGGATGATTTGGACAGATTGGTGCTATGGTGTAAAAACAATGGCATGGTCCTTAATTCTGATAAATGCCACTTTATTTCTTTCTCGAGAAAGAAAATCACATTTGAAAGGTCATACTCTGTTGAGGGTAGAAATTTATTAGAGGTGTCTCATGTGCGTGATTTGGGAATAACGCTTGATAATCAACTCCGATTTCATGTGCATATTAGTAATATCGTCGGTAAAAGTCTTAAAACCCTTGGCTTTGTACTCCGTAATTGTAGGGATTTCAAAAAGCCCCAGACAAAAATTACTATTTATTCAGCCCTAGTTCGTAGCAACTTGGAGTATGGTAGTGTCGTGTGGAATCCATATTATGATGTATACTGTAAAAGAATAGAAAAGGTTCAGAAAAGATTCATACAGCACCTCTCATTTTATCACGGTAGGTCGCTCAAAGGTTACGAGAACAAATTAAAATATTTCTATCTTCCCCCACTTGTGAATCGAAGACGTCCCCATGATCTTGTGTTTCTGCATAGGTTGGTTAATGGTGTTGTGGACAGTTCGGATTTACTAAGAAAATTAAATTTTCATGCCCCTTTAAGAATAGTAAGACCAACTTCATTTACTCCATTTGTGGAGAAACTTACACGCACTCGTCAGGGACGCCACTCGCCGATAAATAGAAATGTGATGAGTTTCAACTCTTATTATAAAAAATTCGTAAAGCGTCCCGAGTGTAATGCTAATTTTGATATTTTTTCAAGTAAACTGTCAAGGTTTAGAAATATGATTATTAATGATATATAATTGCATTCTTAATGTTAATTTTTTTGTTCTTTTCTCTCTTATTGTTTTGTATTGTATTGTTTTGTTTTCATTGTTTTGTTTTTTGTTTTTTTTTTCTTAATGTTAATTTAATTTTACTGTGTCTAAATTTTTGTTAATTATTGTATTTTTTTTATTGTATATACGTGTTTAATTATTGGAGTGATGTTAACACCTATAATTAAGACAACGCTTAGCTTGTATGATATCTTGTATTTTATTGTAACTGTCTGTTGTGGGCGTCTGTGTTGTTGGTGTTACATAAATAAATAAATAAATATATATTTTATATTAGAGGAGGGCAAACGAGTTTGCGGGTCACAGTTGATATGTGATTACCGCCGCCCATGAACTCTTCCAACATTCGAGGATTCACAAGAGCGTTGCCGGCCTTGGATATAGGAATATATGCTTTTTTGAAGGTACCCATGTCGTATCGATCTGGAAATACCGCCGAAGGAAGTTCGTTCCACATTCGAATGGAACGTGGAAAAAAAGTCCTTGAAAACCATACAGTGGAAGATCGCCAGGCATCCAGGTGTATGGGTCGTAAAGGAGGCGATGGCGAGCTGTGCGGTGGTGAAATTCGGTGGTAGGCATCACATCGAATAGTTCTTCGGAACACTCCGAAAATGAGTATGAAAATGTAAATGTGGTAGAAGATGCACAAAGAAGCCACGTCTTTACGCAATGCCAAAGAGTCCAGCCGTTCGCAGAGCACCGGGTCCCCGACAATCTGAACGGCTCTCCGTTGTACGCGGTCAAATGGTAGAAGCTGATATTGGGGTGATCCGGACCAGAGATGAGAACAGTACTCCATGTGTGGCCGGACCTGCGCCTTATAGAGCGCAAGTCTTTGGCCAGGTTTAAAATACTGCCTCGCTCTATTGATCATTCCCAATTTCTTCGAGGCCAACTTGGCCTTGCTCTCCAGATGACCACGAAACTGACAGTTGCTCGAAATGTCGAGATTATTATATTGTTCAAAGCTGGCTTTAGATATGAATATTACGGTAAGTATCTGTATTACGGCCTCACAATTCACCGATTACGTAAGTACCTTTAGTGTTGCGTGTTGAATATATAGAATAAATAGATAAATACTACTTATATATAAATATATCATAATATAATATACTAGGTCACTTCACTATAATTATTAACACTGGATTTGTACTTGTTACTTTGATTAACAATTGCTAATTGAAATACCAAATTTTAATATACAGAACAGTTGATACATCGACATCAAATAGTACTTACAATCTTAACGTCCTCTTCAAACAATATTCCCAACTCACTGGGCACTATGAAGTCACTGCGAAATTCTTTTAGTTTTAACGTTTTATGCATCACAGCCAAAGTTAAGTAATGTTGGTCAATTCAATGAAAATAGATATTTATATAAGGTTTATCTAATACAGGAGGTCCGAAGTGGAACTGCGACGAGCGCGCCGTCTGTTGCGGGTACATTCACGCACACGAGTACTCATCACAGCGGCACCATAGCGCAGCACCCCGTCACCGTCAACTACTAGGGCGCCACACAAGACATTGTCACTGGACAGCCGACACAACTAGTGTGCGTTCTAAACTGGGCCGCTATTTGAGATCAATCTTAAAGTTATTGTCCACTCAGATATATAACCTATATATATGTAATTGTTAAGGTAGTGTTGGATTATTCTCTAAAATATTAGATTAAAGTAAGATAAAAGCTATTTTTCAAAAGTTCTGCAATCGTGTATAGTTCGTGTAAACAGTGTAAACTAGTATGTAAATTAAATTAATTTTATTAGTTTTGTTAGAAATAGAATTTAAAAATATGGAATGTACCTAAAATCAATCATTTTCTATATCTTGAGTTGCACTATAACTACGTTGAGTTATTTACTGTTTGACGTAGTGTATTTCATAGCTATTATGTGATTAAATAGTGATATTGGTTTCAAATCCTACATTATTTTTAGAGGTAATTATAATAAGGTCTCCTAAAATAGTTTTTATTTCTAGATAATATAACCAGGTTACCGGAGTAACAATTTAACTGTATTTCTTTTCACTCTGTGGCATATTATTAATCTAACAAAAATATAAAATAATCAATAAAATACATTCCTCACTGTGAGCCTTTGTAATGTTTATGCCATTAAAAAAATGAAATCATGGGTAGCTTTAAAAAATGCACCGATCCTTTAGCATTATATTTTATTTTGCAATTTTGTGTGTCGACTATAGATTATTTCTATTTACAACCGATATAGGGACGGCACCGTGGAGCGCGAGGCAATCATAAAACGCCGATTACCCCGAAATCAACTATTTATTTACTTTTATATATATCTTAATCATTATAGTTATTCTTTGCCATTTATGTACAGTACAATGTGTGATAAATTTATAGTATTCTAATGTTAAAACTGTATAGACGTTGAACCGGCGGTGAGTATGCTTAGCTCAGTCGAACCGCCGGCGCGAGAAGTGGTGTTATAATCACTTCGGGACTACTCTAACCGCTTTTAAAACGTAGTCTGTAATTACCTGTATATAGAAAAACTTTTATGTAATAGTTATACGGTTATACATAAGGTAAATATATCATTTACGATTATGTGGAGATATTACGTGTTAGATATTGGGATTTCATGATTTTAAATCATCTTATATTGTATTTTAGTTTCTTTTCTAACCCGTGCTATCGTTGAGGTAACTTATCTATTAGATAGTCACTATCTCGAGTAGTGCCACTTTTATTTATATTTTATAGAGCTAAATCCTTATGTAGACTGTAGTAAGTACTAAAAATGTTCAGTAATTTGATATGGATGAGATTAAATTGTAAAACAAAAGTCTTTTATTTTAATATATGCCCCGTTAAAAATATTATTTTTTCCTAAGACTAAGCAAAGGGTTATAATAAGAAACAATAATAATAATAATATACTTTTTTGCAACCACAATGTAAAATAACAGTACGGGAACAACAAACATTTAAACTATGTTCAGCAGCCAAGTCCCCGCCGCTGCTGTACATATGGGACAAGTCAAAGCGGGACACCGTGTCCGCCCTCATGACGGAGCGAAGGCTCTACTACACCTCGGCCCGCTCGACGGTGCAGGGCATTCGCGTTCAAACCGCGACATCATCAGACCACCGTGGACTGACAAAGCTCCTACGCGAACGTGGGTACGGATACCACACGTTCGCGTTGGAAGATGAACGCCGCCTCACCGTGGTCATCAGGGGCCTCCCCGTGAAGATCCCAGCTGAGCGGATTTACGAGAACCTTAAGTCTCAGTGTTATCCCGTCATATCGGTACACCGTATGTACCGACCGACCACTAGGGCTCCTTTCGAGCTCATGCTAGTTCACTTAGAGCTTTCCCCGGAAGGAAAGCAAATTTTTAATGTTAAGGCAATCTGCCAACTATCCGGTCTTAGGGTCGAACCCCCTCGCGGTCGCGGTTTTCCCGGGCAGTGTCATCGCTGCCAACTCTACGGCCACTCACAACGGTTTTGCCACGCGCGTCCGCGGTGCGTTAAATGCTTAGACGACCACGCGACAGCCGACTGTCCGCGCAAACAACCGATCCCGGAGAATCCTCCCAGCTGCGTCTTGTGCAAGCAGAAGGGCCACCCCGCGAATTACCGCGGGTGCCCCAAAGCCCCACGCAGGACGCAGCCGGCGAGGATCCCCTCGCGCTTCGTTCAGCCTCCCTGGGCTTCTCTAGCCCCGGGAAGGGCCGCAGCCCCTCAGGCAAACCAGGCCCCTCAGGCACCCGCGAACGCGTGGGTGAAACCCCGAGGGTGAACCCCACGCCCACGCCGAAACCGACACCGCCGCCGCCGGTACGCAATACCGCCGACGGAATTGCGGGCTCTTTCGCGTGCATCTCAAGCCTCTTCGGTGTAATAGACATTGAGGAGCTACTCGTGTTCTCGAACAAAATGAGGGATACGGAAAAGAATCCCCCCGCGCGGATGGATGTGCTCCTCAAGCACGCCGTCCTAATCAGTCAAATTTACAAACACACAATGTCATCTTAAATGACATCACACGGTATAATAAAACCTCGCTCTCTGACTGTCGCGACATTCAACGCGAACGGACTGCTCAAACAGATAGATCAGGTACGCGACTTCGTAGTTCCCCACCAGATAGACATACTGCTAATCCAAGAGACCTTTCTAAAACCGTGTAACCGCGATCCGCTCATCGCAAACTTCAACGCAGTTAGGAACGATAGAGCAACCGCGATGGGGGGAACCATCATTTACTACAGAAGGTCTCTTCATTGTACCCCGCTCGATCCGCCCCCACTAGTTAACATAGAGGCGTCACCATGTCAGGTGGGTATGACTGGCCATCAGCCGATCATACTAGCATCAGTATACCTCTCCCCGAATAAGGACCTACTAGAGGGGGACCTTAAGTCCCTACTCCAATTAGGTAACGCAACCATTCTGGCCGGCGACCTAAATTGTAAACATCCCCGCTGGAACTCTAGAATCGTAAATACTAGAGGATGTCTCCTTGATAGGCTAAGCAACACGCCTGGTCTCAACTTTGAGATCATAGCGCCTTTGAGCCCCACGCGATACTTTGACTCGGACTTCCGACACGATACACCTGACGTGCTCGACATAGCGCTCTTGAAAGACGTAACGCTTCAGTTGCGATCAATCGAGACACTATCCGAGCTAGACTCCGACCATCGACCAGTCCTAATCCAGCTAGGACCCCTCCACCCTACGGCACCCGCGTTAAAAACTATAATCAACTGGAGAAAGCTAGAAGAGCAACTCCACTCCCCCGCCTCAGTGCACCTCGAACGAATTACCTGACCAGATCGTAACGGTCGAGGACGCTGAAAAAGCCGCGACGCGATTCACAAACCATCTATCAGACATAATAGGAACGTCCTCGAGGGAGGTCCGCGCAACCTTCGACGGGAGCCGTGCACTCCCTCCGGACATTAAGCACCTAGTTAACCGTAAAAACGCCGCGATCAGGAACCATGACACATATCCGACAGACGAACATCGACGGGAGCTACGCCGTCTCCAAAGGGAGTTGAGACAAGCTCTTGACACCTTTAGAGATGGAGGCTGGGACAAGAAGCTTTCAGAGCTCTCTCCTTCACACCAGGCTTACTGGTCATTGCAGAGAGCCCTGAAAGCCGAAACTGTCTCGGCAATGCCCCCACTCGATAGACCTAACTCCACGCCTGCCTTCGACGACCGAGACAAAGCGGATTGTCTAGCCGACAGCCTAGAGAGCCAGTGTAGCATTAGCACGCAACCGGTCGAACGCGAACATGTCGAAGTCGTCGACAACACTGTTCGAGTCATGTGCTCTCAACCACCAGCAGGTGCCCCTATAGAGGAAACGAACCTCGAAGAGGTGACGACCCTAGTTATGGCGCTTCACGCCAAAAAGTTGCCAGGATCAGATAGGATCACCAACAAAGTGATCAAACTCCTTCCGCCTCCTTTGCTTTACCTAATAGTTAATATTTTTAATGCTCTACTGGCCGGTTGCCGGTTTCCGGCCCAGTGGAAAGAGGTCATAGTGATAGGCATTCACAAACCGGGTAAGCCCCGGAATCTTCCAACTAGTTATCGTCCAATTAGTCTCCTTAGTTCCCTAGGGAAAATCTATGAGAGGATTATCCTCAGTAGACTAAGTCAGAAGTAGAGAGACTAAACATCATCCCAAATGAGCAGTTTGGCTTTCGAGCCTATCATTCCAATTCCCACCAGGTGCAACGCCTCACGGATGCACATCCTTTCTGGGGCCACTTTGTGCCGCAAGTTGCGTAGGACAGGAGCGCTCTTCCTCGATGTAGCGAAGGCATTCGACAGGGTCTGGCACAATGGACTGGTGTACAAGCTATATCAGTTCAGGGTGTCGGACAGACTCGTACTAATCATACGGGACTTCCTGTCGAATCGCTCCTTCCGCTACAGAGTGGAAGGCGTGATGTCGACTCCCCGCCCCATCAGGGCGGGCGTCTCTCAAGGTTTTTTTTTTTTTTTTTTTTTTTTCTCATCAGTGTACCTTCGAATGGTTGGTCGAAGCCTGTGTTAAGGTAAAAATAAGTTTTTCAGTTTGTTTTCGTTTATTTAACGTGTGATGTGTAAGTAATGTTGTACCTATTCAGTGTACAGCTATGTGGGCAGCTATCTATTTACTAGTTTTATATTATATAATATTTGTTCTATTACTACGTAATCTTAGTTTGATATCTTATATATGTATCTAGTTTATGAAATTTATTCAAATATTGTTTCTATATACATAATAATTACAGATCCAATTTATCTTTATGTTTTACATTATTTACATTAGCATTATTTACATTATTTACATTCAATTTATCATAGCTGCCACACATAAATTATATTCCTATTAAACAATTAACAAATATACTATATACAATAATATTAAAAAAGAACTTATTATTTATACTATATCTAACTACTAATTCTATAATAATTTTAAGGACCTTAGGACAGGTTTTTTTTTTTTTTTTATATAATCTTTAAAAATAATAATCTTTCTTCTATTTTCAGGTTCCAGGTTGCGATTTGGGTGGGCATTATTGATTAATGCCTCCCTCGTCGGTTGTTTCAGCCAAGGCCCTAAACATCCCATGTGGTCACACATGGTGTTAGGACGTTTTCCTATGTTCCGTGAATTGTTGTTCATCCAGTGTTCCCGAATGGCGGCGGCTGCTGATGTCATACCTGTCTCAGTCATAGTCATTATATTAATCTGTATAAGTTTAGTCAGTTTAGGTCAGTCCTGTCCAAGGTCCTGTCAGCTGTCATTTTAGAGTCTCATGTCTTTATTTTCTTTAATAACTATCCCCCCCACATATTTGCAAAATTCTAAAAACTTACATCGTGCCCCTTGGTCCGTCATTATCCCTGAAATATTTATCCTGTTAATAGTCATGTCAAGTTGATTTTCCGTTTCTCGTCTCTGTCTGTCGAACCTTGGACACTCTGTTATCAAATGAATTATGTCTTCGTCAGTTATGTCGTCACATTTGCATGTCGGTCTCTCTTTCAGTTTATATTTATGTAAGTAGGATGCAAATCCCCCGTGCCCGGTGAGGATTTGCGCTGTCAGGGAGTCCATGTCAAGTTGAGTCATAATTTTCGCCGCCATTCTCACATCAGGGAAGAAGATTTTGGTAACCCCTGCTGTGTCTCCCTCTGTATACCTCTGTTGCCAGGTGTCAATTGTTGCCACCCGCAGTCTTCCTTTGGCATAAGATAGGGGAAAGTCGTCATATGTTACCTTCCTTTTGATGTTCAACGCTGCTTCCTTGGCCAGTTCGTCGGCCCTTTCGTTTCCTGGTACACCCACATGCGCTTTAATCCAGAAGAGTCTTATTATGTTGCCTTTATCTTTGATTTTCCGTATGTTTTTTGTTATGTTGAGCGCAAGTGGGTGCACCATCGGGTCAGTGTTTAATGCGTCCAAGGATGATCTGGAGTCGGTCATTAAGTTGGTCTCAGTCCAGTTCCTATTTTCGGCTAGTTCGATTGCGGTTGAAATCGCGACCATCTCCGCCTGGTATACGGAGCAGTGGTCCGCTAGTCGTAGTTTCCTATACTGCATTTCTCGTGTTGAGTCCCACACAGTTATGGCAGCGCCCACTTTCCCTTGTATTTTGCTTCCATCGGTATATATGAATTTTCCTTTCAGGTCTAACTCTCTTATTTTTTCAGGTGTGAGCGCGTCCAGACAGGTGTACTCGTTTATACGGACTTCGGCAGGATGTTCGAAGTCGGCGTACTCAACTCTTCCCTCCAATCTGTACTCGTCGGAAACGTGTGAGAACGGGCGTCCTCTTCGGATTTCGTATAACGACGCCGACTCCTTTATCCGCAGATCAAGTGGGAGGAGCCTTGCCAGAATCATGGCCGCATGTTTGGACACTGTTCTGTGTGTCCGGCCAATCTTCTGATCAAAACCCCTCTGCACCACCGAGAGCTGCTTCTGCACGTATTTTTTGTCAACCTCCGTAGCCCAGACCGCCGCGCCGTATGAGATGATCGGAACGATCACCGCCGTGTAGATTGTCCTCGTAATGTTTGGGTTTAGTCCCCACGTCGCCTTTGCCGCACGCGATAGCTGGCCATGGATGGTTAGGGCCTTCCGGGTCACGTAGGAGACATGTTTGGCAAAGGTGAGCTTTTCGTCGATGATGACCCCCAGGATTTTTATTTCGTTTGTTAGAGCGAGATGTTCGTTGCCCATAGTTATAATCGGGTTGTCATACTTTAACCTCCTGGTGATCACCATCGACTTAGTTTTGTGAGGCGCAAATCGGAGCTTATTTGTGCGTCCCCAACTTTGGACCAATTCCAGCGCGCTGTTGGCTTCCCTTTGGATCTGGATTGTCTCGTGGCCAGAGAAGACCAAAACGATGTCATCGGCAAAAGCCTGACAATATGTCCCCATCCTGTCAAGTTCGTTCAGGAGCGGATCAAGAAGAACGTTCCAAAGGAATGGTCCACCCACCGAGCCCTGGACGCACCCCTTGGTAGTTTCCCTCTCCGCTTGCCTTCCCAGGTAGTTAACTCTAACCTTCCTCCCGCTCAGGTAGTCTGCCATTATGTGCCACAGGTTAGCAGGACATCCCAACCTGTTCAGTTGGACCTTTATGGCCGGCCACCACGCGCAGTCGAAGGCACCCTCTATGTCTAAGGATATCAAGACTACAATTTCCTTATTTTTTCTCTTGGATCTAATGTAGTTTACTAGATCATAGAGGGCGTCCTCCGTGCTGCGCTGTGGTGTAAATCCATATTGACGAGGATTTAACTTGTGTCGCAGGTGCCACCTTAATCTCCTGATGACCATCTTTTCCATCATCTTCCCGAAGACGGACAGGAAACCAATCGGTCGGTATGACTTTGCCTCGTGATAGTCGCTTCTCCCAGGCTTCCTGAGGATAACCACCTCTGCAGTTTTCCATGCACTTGGAAACACTGAGAGTTCCATGCATTTGTTTATTATCCTCAGGAATGTGGCAGGTGCCCGTTTAATCACAGCCTGGCAGATATCCGCGGTTAACCCATCCATTCCCGGAGCTTTCTTGGCGCTAAAGGAGTTTGCTGCCTTATGCAGCTCCGCCTCCGTGAATGGTGGGTCATTCTGGGTGCTTGGACTTGTGTTCTCAGCGATCTGTCTAGCCTTGGCGTGCTGCTCCTCGTCTGTCGCTGTGGTGTCACTGAGCCAAGTGGTTGACTGACTCAGTGTCGCTGAGAGTGCATCCCTGCGTTACCATCGGAAGGTCGTCGCTCCTTTTGTGCGCGTTTCGGATTACCCTGTAAATTGAATCCCACATCGTTTCATGTTCTTGTTGAGAGCAGTACTCCACCCAGCTGTCCGTCTGTGCCTTCCTCGCCGCCGCCTCGTATTCCTCCTTTCTTTCCAGATATTCTGTTATGACATACTCCCTCCTCCCCGGTGCCGCATTCCTGATCCTTCGCTTTCTCGTCATAACCTCCCTCTTGAGCCGCGCCAATTCCTTCGTCCACCACGGAATAGGAGGTCTTTCGTAGGTTCTCGCTTTGGGTATAGTTTCCTCGCATGTCTTTTGAACAGTTTTAACGAAGTTATCCACTATCGCCTCCAGCTCTTCCCGGCGGTTTACCCGATTCACCTCCTCCATTGATATTCCCACCTCACTCATATTTATGTCAAGTTGTTCACCGAATTTGGTCCAGTCGGCCTTTCTGGAGTTGTACACCCTCGTTGTTCTCTTGTGAACCGCCAGCTCAATTTTACGCTTTATGGTGAAGGTGATGGCATTATGGTCAGAGTTGACCATGCCCATCTCCACCCTCCAGTCATCCACCCTCCCAAGCAGGTCTTCCGAGCACATCGTGATGTCTACTATGCTCGTACACACTCTTCCTCCTCGGATTGCCATAAACGTAGGCAGGTCACCCGAGTTGAGCAGTTGCAGATTGTTGGCGTTGATGTATCCGCTAAGCTCCGCTCCCCTTGGGTTTTCGCGTATGCTACCCCACCAGGGGCTCCACGCATTTACATCCCCGCCAACCACCGCGCTCTTCCCCGCGTCGTTCTGCAATATTCGAGAGATGTGGCATAGGTAGGAGTCTAGAGGCTGATCCTCCTCAAAGTAGACCGAGACTAGTTTGAGGGTGTTGTTTTCGGTTCTGATGCTTACCCATGCCACATTTTCGGTCTGCTCGGTCGGGTCCCACTCAATTGACAAGTCAAGATGATGCACTATTATTGCTGCTTTGACCGGTTTCAGGTGGTTTGTGGTCTTCTGGATCACCTTCACTCCTGGGTAGGCTGCAACGATGCCACTGGCCCCCACATATGGTTCTTGTACTAAACTTATATATGTGCCATTTGCCTTTGCAGCCTTTAGTAGTTCCGCCGTGGCCAGCTTGCTCCGCTGCAGGTTGACTTGTGTTACTTTGAGAGTACGTTGGGTGCCCTTAGCAGTATGATGTTGCGGATCTCGCTATAGCATCCCAACGCTTTCTCACTTGGCAGTCTTTATCGAAGGCGGAATGATCCGTCTTATCCGCCTTTGCCGCCTGACAATTGATACATGTCGGCCTGTCACCATTGGTCCATGCCGTGCAGTCTGCCCTGTGATGGCCACCGCCGCAGTGGCTGCAGGTGTCTGTAGTTTCCTTGCAGTATTTTCTTCCGTGACCATAGCCCAAGCATTTCGTGCATTGGACCAGCGGGGAATGATCTTCGACGGTGCACCTCTGAAGGTCAACATGCAGTTTTCCTGCAGCTGTTAGGGCATTCCAAATTTTAGGGGATACTTGAAGGACGGCATGACACTCGTGGGGATTCCTTGCTCTTCTCCTAAATTTAACCGCGGCCCGGTAATCCACTGGTGGTATCTTCCCCACGAGGTGCTCATTTTGTCGCTTTATGGACTCAAGTATGTCCTCGTCCTTGTTGTAGTTGAGGACGTTGTATATTATTAGGAGCGGGTCTTTGTTCTGCGCATCCTCAACTTTCAACTTTCGGCTTTCCTGCAGCTTGCTCTTTAATTTATTGACGGTGTCTTTCGAGGAGCAGCTAATGACCACCTTTTGATTTCGCGCTTTTCTGATGCGTTCAACCGCTACCCCAGTTTCTCGGGCATTAGCGGCTCCACGAACGCGCATCAAAACGTCCTCGCTCGTATCTTTTTCCTCAGTGGATGACACAATTATAGTGTAGTTCGGGTGCTTCACTCTATCGTCTCGCTGCGCGGATCCTGCGGCCTCGGCATACGTTCTCCCCAGGCTTGTCCCCTTGACTATGCTGGCGAGCTTCCTCCCGGTCTCCTGGAGTTGTTCGTTCAGTTCGGTAGCCTGTTGTAGTTGCTGTTGCTGATTTGACTTCGCGATCAGGTCTTTTATTTGTTCGCTATTGCGATGAAGTAGTTCCTGATGCTCGTCTAGCTTCTTCATCAGGGCATCTTGGTCATGGGAGGTTGCAGTAGCCGGAGGGAGGGCTTTCAATCTGGCGTCTGCCTCATATGTGAGCCAGCGCACAGATTCCGCCTCCTTCCGCGTCTTTTCTACTTTTTCTAGTATTTCGTTGTTTGTTGATTGCTGGGTTTTGATGAATTGGCATAGCGCATCTGCATGCCTAGCCTCTGCTTTCGCCAGCAACTGTTCCCTTCTCGCTATGATCTTCTCCTTCTCAGTTATATGGCGGTTGCGCGAGTCCGCCAATCTCAGGATCATTTGGTAGAGCCCGTGGAGTCCACCTATTACCTCCTCTCGGATGTCCCTATTTAAGTTACGGGACTCCTCTAATCTTGTCTTGGTTCTTTGGAGAAGCTCTCCTGCCAGCCTAGGCATGTCATGAAGAGCTCCTCCTCCGAAACACGAGACATCCGAGCGTAAAGTTCCTGCGTTATCCTCCTCGGTCTCAGATGCCAGGTTTACGCTAGTCTCTAGACTTGCCCTAGAGGCAGCTCGTACCTGGGCTGTGATTCTTAGCAGGGCGGACTCTGATCTTGTTTTATTGTGGAGGTCGTTTTCCGGTGTTGATGCCGTCGCAGCCAGGCCTCCCTCACTCTGCGTCTCGTTTATGGCATCCATGTACTCCTCCTCGGGCCCTCGGAGTGAGGCCACCTCGGCGTCTAAGAGCCTTGCCTCCTCAGATGTGATAGGTGACAAGGCTCTCCTCTGTTCCTCCATAGGCTTAGGTCTCGCCGATCTTTCCCTAGAAGGCGCCCCTTTGGCTGGGACGCAGGGCTTGCGGGGGACCTTCTTGGAAGCAGTTGTGCTCGTCGACATCCTGATTCTGTGCGAGCCTTGTGGGACAAGACTTTCGGAGGGGATATTGGGGGGGCCGAATAAGTCTGGTGGAGATGGATGGATGCGAATGATGGTATAAGGAGGATAAGGGGGCTTTCCCACTCTATTTAGTGAGAAGTGAGGTGCAAAGTATGTGCTCTATGTAGAGCCGGTGGAAAACACGCTGCCAGGGGCTGTTTGGGGCCACTGAAGGATCTCAGATGGAATTTGGAAGGGTAGAGTACAGTCCGGTTTTAACTCTACCTAGAGTCGCTGTTAGGGGTTGTCAAGAAGGAGGGTCCCGAGACCTTTAAGACAACGAAAACCAGAAGTCGCTGCGACTCTCGGTTCCAGAGATATCGTGAAAAGAAATTTCCAAGATGGCTGCTGGAGAGGGGGTCGAGTGGCAGGGATACACCACCGTGGATCGCAAGCTCCAAGTCCTGAGATGGACTTAGAAGAAAACCGCAAACTCCTGGGACCTCCCGTTCCCGAGATATCGGGGAAAGAAGATTTTCAAGATGGCGGTCAAAAATGGCCGCCAAAACAAAAATGCTAATATCTCCCCAACCGATAGCCGCAGAGACGCGGGACTTTTTCCTCTGTAGCTGTTGAGAGGTCCTCGAATTTCTGGGGTGGCCAGAAGTCGGGTTTGTCCTGAGTTGAATTTCCAGGAAGATAAAGCCCTGCCACGGACAATGCTGAAAACCCCGTGTTTGTACGATGTCTAGAACCAGAGATATTCAGATTTTTAGAAATCCAAGATGGCGTCCGCGCAATTTTCGGAGCCTCGTATCTCCCGAACGCTTTGTCGTAGAACGCCGATCTTGGTGTCGTCTGGTAGGGATTTTCCAAGTCTATCTAGAAATAATACTAGCTAGGGTTGTCCAGATGCACCCACTTTTTTCAACGGAATGTGAAAAATAACAGTTAGCCAACGTATACCCCGAAAACCCCGTCTCTCTACGACTTGTACTTGCCGAGATATGCGAGGTCAAAGAATTCAAAGATGGCGGTCAAAAAGGCTAAATTTCAAGAAAATTCCGATTATTCCCCCAATAGTAAACGGAAATTACCCGTGTTTGGGCTCAAAAGATGGGAAATTTGATGAGGAATTTGAATTCAATGCCAGAAAAATTTTTGAAAGCTCCGTTTCCGAAATATTTCGGAAAAACGCGAAAAATCACGGAAAACGCTGTAACTTTGCCGTTTTTTAACGGATTTTTAAACTAAAAACGGATAAATTATGCGTAATGGACTAGCTATTTAGACATATGAATAACTCTAGAATATTCTGACGGGAACACGGACCACGTGTTTTTTCCACGTCAGTTTATAGCGCGGCGCTCGGAAAATACTGTGCGGCTTGCGACGTAATTAAGCCCGATTGAAGAGCTTAACAGGCGCTACCAAGCAGTATTTTTTGTCCTCCGAAAGACTTAACGTCAGAGTTTTTACAACGTTTTAAAGAAATTTAATCAATTTTTGAGCAATTATAACTCGAAGAATAATTGAGATATTTCAAAACAAACAAATTAGGGTAACCGTTCTGAGTGTGCTCTTTCTAAATAATTTGGTGATTTGAGGTTTGCGAACAAAAACCTGCCATGTGCTTTTAATATTTCTAACTGTGGTTTCGTGAATTTCAGTTATAAAATTCTGAAAACTACGGAAAAACGTGGGCAACAACTAGACCGACAAAATGCACAATTAAAAAATATAGCTCACCGCTTTAGTTTTTGCAGGGTTTGAGGTCAAAGTTAGGAACACCCTTTCTCTAACCTCAGAAAAAGCTGGTTTTCCAGCAATTTCTTGAGAACGCCTGATCCGATCTGGATGAAACAAACACTAAAACGTGGACGAGCACGAGACGCACACACAGACACCAAATTTGTCACAATCACAGAACTTTATACCACCAAAACTGATTTTAAACTACGGAGCAATACAGAAAAACGTGTGTTCACGACGCCGGACGGGGGGGAACTCGTCTCTCAAGGTTCAGTCCTCTCACCAATTCTGTTTTCAATTTACGCTAGCGACATTCCTAGGCCGCGTTCTAAAGTAGAATTAGCAATGTTCGCGGATGACACCGCAATTTACACATCCTCAAGGGATCCTTATGAGATCTCTCAACGCCTCCAATCCGCAGCCGACTCCCTCGGGAACTGGTTTCGGAAATGGAGGATTGAGGTGAACCCGGAGAAGAGCATCGCGGTACTCTTTGAACGGTAACGATCCACAAGGGGTCCGGAGATTAAACTCTTTGACAAACCGATTCCTTTGAAAAACAAGGCCAAGTACCTAGGAGTGACGCTGGACAAACAGCTAATATTCACTTCACATATCGAGGACGTTCGCAACAGAGCGGCCTTTATGCTAGGGCGACTTTATCCCCTGTTAGGCAAGCGGAGTAAAATGTCCCTTAGAAATAAGGTCACACTTTACAAAGCCTGCATACTAGGGTGATTCAAAAATACATGTGAAATTTTTTATTTATTTTTTTTATGGGGGCACCCTGTCATTTTGTTCTATTGGTTAAAAAACTTCCACCAATTTTTTTTTTTATTTTTAAAAGAGGTTTTAGGGGTCGCTACCAGGGATGAAAAGTGTTGGGTTTTATGAACAGGTAAAAAATAAGTAATAACCTATTTTATTCAATAACTACAACAATAATTTAAGGATAACTACTATTATAACTAAGACTAGTAAGTAACTTAAGATGTTAATGTAGATTTGTTACAATCGGGGAATTTTCGCCTAAAGTCTTTGACCGCCAACAATAGGTACTGTTTCTGGTCTTCGTCTGTCGTATGAAGGCGATTGTACTCTTCAATCAACGATACTCCCCTCTCAGCTGTATCTTTGATAATTTTTAGACCCTTTACAACAGTCACACATTTTTTAAACTCACAATCGTCCTTCCAGGTCTGCACGTCCTTTTTTAAAAATCGCAGGAGATGGAGATACTTTTAAAAAACGTTAATATGTGAGAAGATACGAAGTCCTCCAGGTTTTTTGTTGCAATAAGGTTTTGATCCAGGATGGCTCGCTTTGGAGAGTCTTCTTACCTTTCTATTTGAAGAGCAGCAACCATCTTTTGCTTAGTTTCCAAATAAACTGGGTCGTCAGAGAAGGCCAAAGCTACAAGTTTTTTTTATAGGTACCAAAGGTGCCCCAACGCTTGTTTCATAGCAACTTTTGAAAGTGATTCATTCACTTTATTGTAAGCTAATAAATCCTTCAAAAGTTGTAAGTCATTCCTTGGTGCAGACCATGCGCAAGGAGCTTGATACCAGTATTTGGCGTAAATTCGTACAGTAAAAATGCAAATTCCATTGATTCCTTTAATTTCCCTCTTCGTCAGTTTTTGTTGTTCCCGAAATAGATATATTTTAAAAGAATAGATGGCCTTCGCTATCCACCTTACCCGGTGGAGACCAGCAGGCGCTCGAAAAGATACACCTTTCTCAGGTATTTCTCCCAAAAATATGATTATCAGGTTAAGTAGTTTCTTATAATCGTCTCGTGGTTGAAACTCGTTAAGGTAGTTTTCAGCAAATAATGTCATCTCTTCGGTAACATCTGCTACTTTGTTTTAGAGTTTCAGGGTCCGCAGTAGCTACCCTAAAGTCCTCTTTTAGTATTTTAACCCAACGTTTTTGCAGTCTTTTGAGGATTTGTATATCTGGCCCTCTAGAAGCATTAGTTGCTGAAACTACGATGGCTTTAAGCACAATCTCCAAAATGTGATGCCTGCATGGAGGCCATAATAAATTTTTCTCCAGCTTTTGCTCTAGTAAGGTACAAGCTCCATTGAATCGACCTGTGTTTGATGCAGTGGTATCAAAACACATCGATTTTACTTTTTCATCTAAACCCCAGGACAACAATAACATTTCATAAACAGCTGAGGCCATCGCCTGCCCTCTTCCATTCGGAAGTTTTGGAAGTGCCCTTATAAAAATTTAAAACTAAGATTTGTTGAATCACCCTACTGCATACGCTCCGTCATGTCCTATGCAAACGTTGCCTTCGCTCACGCGAATCTGAAGCCCCTTCAGGTGCTTCAGAACAGATTAAGGCCACAGGATACACGGCCCGTAAGACTCCTAAAGTCAGAAAGAGAAGACCCAAGTCGGTACTTTTCGATCCGGACGACGCGATTACGTTAGGGAACGCTACGTAAAAGCGGCAAAGCGAACATAAATACTACACATACACACACACACACACAGCGTCTTCGCCGGCGAAGACGAGGCCCCCATCCAAGCACGTTGTTCCGGCGTTCTGCCGTCGGAGGACGTTAGTGTTAAATCCTAACCCACATCCAACCCTCGCTTCCCACCTAACGGCGTCCTGAGCCGTGGTCCGAGCCTCACAGGAGGCGCCCTCAGGACGCGCGTTCTCCTGGGGCCCTTCAGGTCCCCCTTTTTCAAGGGCGGGTCTCTGCACCCGTCCATTCCACCGGTGACGCTGTCATGGCCAGTAGGGCTAACAGCAGAGACACAAAAAAATAAAAATAAAAAAAAATGCCTGTGCCTCGAGTAGACAACAACAATAAACGCATCACACGTCGCAGAGGTCAAACGGCAATAATTACATCAATTACAATAAAGACGAGCTTCTAAGTAATCCGCAGTCGAAAATGAAGAAACCAAAGTTGAATCTGTCAGAAACTAAGAAAAAAAATAAAGATAAAGTAGAAAGTGAAACTGGAGATAGTAAAGATCTTTGCCTGTACTGTCTTGAAAAATATGGTCAAAGTCGCATGGATGAGGGTTGGGTACAGTGTACTTCCTGTAAAGGTTGGGCCCATGAAGGTTGTACAGGTTACAATTCCCAGGATCTTGATGATTTTTTGTGCACTAAATGTTTGGTGTGAATGTTGGGGCAAAATCGTATATTGTGTACGGTTTTGGACAGTACACGGAGTAAAACCGTAATAAGAAGTGTTTTAAGATAAGTAGATAGATGATAGATGATGACGTAGATAAGTAACATCTTTAAATTTTTGTTCTTGCAATTATGTACCTGATAAGACTGGTCAATAAAAAAGTTGATTTTACAATTCCATATTGTATTATTACAGAGATACATACATTTCCGCTTAGCTATACGGCTTTAGACAGGTCTCCCCTACTGATGCTAGCCCTATTTGCACCATTTCCAGCAATTATTATTTCCTCCTCTTTACTGTAGGATTTACCCATTATATTTAAATTTAATAAGAGCTATGTATAAAATATTGTAAAATGATGTGTAAATAAAAATATTAGTGAATATAAAGGAAATTATTTGCATACAATCTAACCTAGTTACCGTATTCTACATACCACACATACGTAAACATGTACATACAAAGGAAATTTTTGCTTACGATGTGACGTCGTTATCGCGTTCTACATACTATTGTGACACCGAATGCTATGATCGACTATTATTTGAATAAAAACTACTTACATAGAGCGTTTGCACTATATTAAAATGGATCGCCTAGCATGGCATTCCCTTACACTGTGCAGTAAGTACATATTACTTAAATCTTACATATTCTTAATAATAAATAACTAACTAAACACTAGTTTTACAATAAACTAAATTATACAAATACATAAATAAATACAAATACTTATCAATATAATAAATCAAAAATATATACATATATGTATATGAATATATAAATATATAATATTACAAACGCATATATAATACATATATTTATAACTGGGAGAGATAGTAGAGCTTTAATCTACGTTTAAACAATACAACATTTGGGCTACTTATAATATGGCTGGGAAGGGTATTCCATAACCGCGCTGCATGAATGGAGAAAGATTTGGAGAAAAATGTTGAATTGTAAGGAGGGACATTAAAAGATTTAACAGAAACACAAGAGCGTTTTGGGACAGGTGGAAGAGTTCATATTAATAAGAAGGAGATGAATTTCTTAAAACATTATACGACGTGGTGAAAATCAACGCGCGCGGCAGCGCGCGACCAAGTTCCCCGCCAACACCAAGACTGCGCGGCTGACAAGTATATCTCGGGGGAGAGTTTACGGCAATTTCGCCATTTTCTTGCCCCTCCCCTGGCTCACTCAGTACTTACAATGACTTGAAATATTATGAAGATTAACCAGCACTCTATCATGATTAAATCAGCACTCTATCATGTTTAGTTGCTGAGATATAAGTACCCCAAAACTGTCTTATTCGAGTGGACTGGCTGGCTGACTGACACAAATTCTAGGGCACTTCCACGTGTGCTGGAAAGCTGTAAATTAGGCTGTCCTCACCATGAAACCCCCAGAATAAATCAAAAAACCCGAAAAAGTAACTTTTTGGTTGCCTGGAAGAAATCACTTTAGTGATAAGGTCGCCCTTTGCTGGTATTATTTTTATCTAGTTTTTTTTTTACTGTTTGTTATCTTACATGTATGCCAAGGACTAAACCTCGCGTATAAAACGAATGCAACCATAAAACCCCAGAATAACTCATAAAATCTCCAAAAAATACTTAATAACTTAGCAAAGAAATTAACGAAATTTTCGTGGTATATCAACGCGCGCGGCAGCATTACACAACCCCTCGGCAGGCGCCGGACCTCAGGGTTGACAAAAGAATAAAAGAAAAGGAAATAAATAGAAGGACAGAAAAGGAAACAGAGCGAACACAAACAAAGAACTAAACAAAATCAAACAAAAGAAAAAACGAAGAAATAAAAACAAAACAAAACAAAAAAGAACGAAACAAAAAGGAAAAAAAAAAAAAACAAAAACCCATAGCCGACCCCCACCGTGCTGAACATTAGCAGATGGCTAACCCGACCCCGAAAGACGGGATTAACCATCCCCCAGGGAGCACCGGCCCATACCGCTTCCAATCCCGCCGGACGAATCCAAGCAACATTGATAGCGGACGAGCACACGAGGAGGTCCCCAGCGATGGCTAGTACCGGACACATGCTCCGACTACCTGCTCCGCGTACCTACGCTGTCCGTACCACTCCGTACCGTACCGGTCAGTACCGGACACATGTCCCAACTTGTATTTTAAGGAGTGATACATGTCGAGTGGTTTGCATGTTGTAAGTTGTCCTTTTTCCTTCCTACTACTTGTCAGTCTTCTAGTAACTGTGGTTCTAGCTAGACTTCATTTGCGTTCTTTCCTATCGCCTCTTATTTACACTCGATCCATCATCATGGAAGGCTTCATTGGCGCTGATGGATCTCTCCTTACCAAGCAAGAAATGGAACCTGACGCTAACTGCTTGTTTAGGTCTCTTGCTTTCTTCGTTCAAGGTAATGTAAACAATCATTTAAGGGTCAGGACAGCTCTTGTACAGGAGGTGTACCGTGATTTTGATAAGTATCAGCTTGCGACCGTTGATTCAAACGGCCACCGTTTTTATGCATGCAAAGAGCTATATAGGACTGAAATGGGCACAGAAAGGTGTTACGGGTCTTTCGCAGAAATATTGGCTGCCGCAGAAGTTTATCCTAATTTCACTTTTAAAGTCTACCATTTTCATGAGCAGAATTATAGGCTATTAGATACCGTGGGCCGAGGAATAGACACCGCCCATTTATTGTATTCTGGCAGTGGCAGCACCGGCCACTACGATGTCCTCACGGTTAAAGAAACATGTGTAATCAATAATAACATTGCTAATCAGATTCCACCATGCCCTAGTGGTTCTAGTACACCAAAGCGGGGGCGTCCTGCTAAAAAACGTGCTGGTAGGCCAAAGTTGTACAATTTATCGCGAGATGAACAGCACAGGGCAGCAGTAGCTCGTTATTCACAAAAAATCCCGAGGTTCATAGGGCTTGTGTAGCTACATATGATCAAGCCCACCCCGACAAACACCGAGCTAGGGTTGCTAAAAATGATCAAGCCCATCCCGACAAACACCGAGCTAGGGTAGCTCGGTACTCGAAAGCCAACCCCGAAGTGCACCGTGCAGCAAATCTTCGCTGGGCGAGACAAACGCGAATAAAGCGTAGTTTGGTACACGAATTAGCTAAGAAATTAATTCATAAATACAGAAATCAACGCTCGCGGTCTGCCTTACTTTTTCAAGGGAATATTGAAATGGTTATTTGTAGAATTTATCAGCAGTTGAAAGGATGTGACGTAGGTGACAGGCGCTTAGAGGCGGAACGTATCTTTAAGTGGGCAATGCAAAGACGCAAGCAGCTGTTCCGGTTTGTGTCCAGCAAAAGTCATTACTTGACTCAGCTAGCAGAAAATATTTTAGCAAAGTACGCGATGTGTGATATTACCGTGGATTCATATTTTGACATGTTCATGAAGGTTCTAGGGCCAAGCTTGCATGTACCGTCGCAAGAAGCTTACTACTGGGATACAACTTATCGCCCCAAACTGCTCCTGTGGTAATAGGTAGTTCAGGGACAGTTTATTCCCTGTTTCCTCGTGGCTCCGTGCAATCAAATAGGTACAAGGGCATGCCAGACACATTTGCCTGTTCCCCAAAAATGTGCCACTTGGATGAAGCATTATTTGCTAACTTACTAACTTACTAACAACTAACGGCAACTCCTTCTATAATTTTAACTATGGATATGGGTCAATATATTAAATTGCTTCAACCAACACATGCACATTTCCCCACTGGAAGAACATTAATCAGGCCTCTATGAGACCTACCATTGCATAAATTTAACTAGGGGCGCCAACAAACCGTTTGCGTTGCCGTTGCCGTTTGCATATTGAGCGAAGCGGGCCCAGTTTATTCACTCATCGTTTCCCATTGACTTCCATGTGATATCAGTTTTTTGACATGATATTTAAAAAAAAAATATTTTTTTTGACCTTTTTTCAAATTTTTTTTTAACCATCACCTAATGTGTGTCTTTTTGTTTGCAAAGTTTCATAATTTTCCGTCAAGTAGTTTTTGAGCTAATTCGTGACAAAGAATGCAAAAAGTCTCCAGTAAAACGCTCCGCTCACTTCGTCCGCTTCGCTCAATTAAAGAAGTGGATAATGCATTGCATGATGCAAAAATAGTCTCGCTGAAGGCTTACATGGAAGAGGCTATGGCTGGTTCTCTTTACATAAATGTGGAAAATGAGCAGGTTTCCACTGAAGATGACATAATAGACCAATTCCACTCTGCATTCAAGATACATAAAAAAGTTTCTCGTGATGTCCCAACTAATGAATGCATTTCATGTCAACAGCTTTGCTGTCGAAAGGACGGTTCACTTATCGGCAAATTGAGATCCAAAATTGTTACGGATGCTTGGAAAAAACTGTTAAGTCATTTCTCTATTAATAATCAGGTTAACAAAAGCGATTTTATTTGCAAAGGCTGTCTCACTAAATACAGGTCGAATACTGCGCCGTCTAATAGTATTTTAAATGATTTATTTGTCACTCCCCTACCACCATGCCTATCTTGTTTAGGGGATTATGAAAAAATGGTAATTCAGCGAGCAAAAGCTTTCCAGGTCGTGGTCAACATGCAGCCTGTTGGCAATAAATACATTCCTAACCGACAACTGGTAAAAAAAGTCAAGGGTAGGACTTTCCATCTCCCCTTACCACTTGAAGAGACATTTAAAAAAATGCCAAACCCAACTGATGCGGTAATTTTAGAGGATTTTTACATCCTCTTAAGGAGCGTGCCGACTAAAAATGACGTTGTTTGGGAGGATATTGTTGACGTGAATAAAGTTTATAACGCCCTTCGTTATCTAAAAATGTTCAACCCTTTATATGAGACAATACAATTAAATGTATGAACTGTAATGTGGTTATATCGGAGGTGTTGGCGTTTATGCGCAATAAACACATGTTAAACAATGTTATGGACAATGAGAGTCTAATACGGATCTGTGAGTCTGCTTTTTCCGAAGAGGAGATTGACAAAGCGAATTTGCAAAGCGAAGTTGGATAAAAAGAAAGTTATTCTATCGACTTTTAACTGTAAATCGATTATTAGATCTACAGAGTGTGTACGGAGACTATGAAAAACCTCTGACATCATTGCCTTACAGAAACATGGCTCTGGCCTCATGAATTACCATATTTGGGAACCCTGGATGAATCCTTCCTCAACATCGCATCCCCAACAATAATCTGCGGTTTATTTTTATTTTTATCAATCAACTTATTACCGTTATCCGAGACGGTGCATTCAATCCCTAGCAAAGTTTTATTCACAGGTGCAGTTGATGCAACAATATTTTTCGTATCTTTATTTACCGGCGAGTGAAAGAGAGAACGATACGCTGACCGGTGCATCGCTTCATTGTTATGAACGTCATCATAAGCACTCGTAACTGCGGCTGGGTCAATGTTCTCAGCCGGCGCCATGACACTCATATCAGCTGTTAACTTTGTCGCAGCAAGCGGTAATCCTATCGGATCACTGTCCTCGAAATACCCTCCTCTTCAAGTATTAATATTATCGTCGTTATAATACGTTAACGGCCACCTGGATGTTTGAAAATTCCGTTTTACTTCGTCCAGTACATCCGTAGTAACATAACTACTCTTAATCCGCTCAACGTCAGCCCGCAATATCAGCAAATCCTTTAATTTTTTTGTAACATCTACATGATCAAAGCAAATGGGAGGTAACTTGTGTAGATCATATGCTACGAACACTGGCATCTGTTCAGGATCGACTGTTTTAAGTACAGTAATAATATCGTCAAGATCCTTAAGCTTCTTTTGTTTACGTCTTGAAACACACTTTTGTTTTGTCTTAACGGACGTAAATAACAGTTTTCGCTTTGTCAATCTCCTCTTCGGAAAAAGCAGACTCACAGATCCGTATTAGACTCTCATTGTCCATAACATCGTGTTTATTGCGCATAAACGCCAACACCTCCGATATAACCACATTACAGTTCATACATTTAATTGTATTCACAAACATTTTGACTGACGCGAAACAACATCGACCGACTCGCTGCGCTCGCACGCGTCGACTGCAATACGAGCCAATACGAGCTGCAGTCAGATAACTACGGCTAGGCTCTACCACCTAAAAAAAACGGAAGCGGAAACCTGATTGAAAAGGGTTAAGGTGTTTGTTATGGTTCAGGAAATGAGACAATTGTTTAAATACAGTGTTATCAAGGACTTTAGACAGGAAAGGAAGGATGGATATAGGGAGAACTACGATTACTAATTTTGGGGAGAGACAGAGGCATGATATGTGCCGATTTCCAGGCAGATGGATAAAATTGGCTGTTAAAGAGAAACTAAGGATATGATTTATAACAGTCAATAGGATGTCGGGAATAGGAACTAGCATGTCACGACTAATGTTATCATAAGCCTGTTATGTTATCATTTAGAACTAATATTTAAAATTGCTTCCTTAACATCACACTCCGTGATTAATTTAAAAGTGAAACTGTCACAGATAGGTGGGGTGGTCGTATTTAATTTGTTTAAGACCGAGGTTTTCAAAGAATCGGAAAGTTTAAGTGGAGAAGATGAGAAATGCTGATTTAGAGAATTCAAGTTTAATATATTATTACAAGGGGTCAAAGTATAATTGTGGAGACGTAGAATTATTAACAGAGGAGTAAATATAGCGACGTTTGGCGATTCTACACATCCTATTGCAGCGATTTCGCATTTTTTAATACTTGGCCAAAAGGTCATTCGAAGGGTTTTTCTTAAAACGAATCTTAACAATATTACGTTTATTCATATTTTTTTTATGTCCGTAGTAGCCATAGCCGTAGTAGCCATGGTGCTGGATAATGTTTTACTTTAATTTTCTTTAATGGGGCGTGGGTATCTTACAATTTAGTAATGATTGTATCTAGGATTCTCGTGGATCTTATTTTATGAATTAAACACTTCACTTCAGTCTAATAAACTTGGTTTTATTATTATAACACATTATAGAAAATACAGCGTCCGTCCTACATCTTTAAATATTCTAGAAGGGCCTCTCGCATAGACAATATAAACTAACCATAGACTACAAAAGAACAGATTATATAATTGATATGAATTGATTAATAAATATCATCACTCTCCCTCAATTTTAGAATGTGTTATATATAACTCTCACAAAAAAAATTAAAACTGAAACTGAAAAACCAATCTTCTCCTTAACAAAAAAAAACTCAAGTCCTCATTACACAAAAAAAAAACAGCTCAACTTTTCATGTTCCAAATTTTCTTAACTAAATTAATCTTAAACTTACATTTTTACATTATAAGTAATTTTATATTTTTAATAAATTTTTCAAACTTAATTTTTTTTAAAGGTTTAGTCAAGCAATCAGCTAATTGTTCTTCTGTTTTTACATATATTTTATTTTCGACTTGTTGTTTTATATAATTATACTTAACATCCGTATGTTTCAATCTTTTCTCGTCATAATTTGAAACTGCCTTAATAGTACTTTGATTATCCTCATAGATAGGTACACATTTAATACAAACATTTAAATCCTTTAACATCTTTCTCAACCAACTCGCTTCCATGCTCGCTTCACATAATGACACAAATTCGGTCTCAGTGGTACTCCAAGAAACTGGTCTTTGTTTTCTAGATTTCCATATTACAACATTACCAAATAATTTAAATAAGTATCCTGAAGTCGACTTTCTGTCACTATTCCTTGCATAATCTGCATCTGTATAACCAACTAAGGAATATTCACAATTACTTTTATCATATACCAAAGTATAATAATTCCCAAATAATTTAATGTCTTACTTGTCATGTCTTTCATTCTATATTTTTCTGATAAATACTTTTTTAAAGATTCTATATGTTTCCTGCCTTTTCCTATTATTACCAGATCATCCACATAAATTAAAATGTACAATTCCCCCTTTGAATACAAGCAATAATCATTTTCAGACCTTTTAAAACCATATTGTAAAATTGTTTCATTAAAATGCTCATTCCAATATTTTCGTGATTTCTTTAACCCATATAAAGACTTTGTAAGTTTCAGTACATCTCCTTGTTTTACATACACCCCGTTTGGTGGTTTTGAATAAACATTTTCATCAATACGTCCATAAAGGAATGCACCTTTAACATCCATTTGATGTATGTCATATTTTCTGTGTGCTGCTACTGATAGTAGAATTCTTAAAGTTTGTAGCTTCAATACTGGTGAGTAAACATCTTATGTTACACCTTCTGTTCTTCCATATTTTTTATTGTAGTTTAAAGGTACATCTTCACCATTTGTCATTAGAGCATACATTGCTTCTTCACTGTCTTCATTCAAATCCATTTCAAAGTCTTTGTACCAATGTGGTTTTCTTATCTGTCTTCTTTCTCTGCTTGTTTGTCTGGTTTCTTCATCTTTTGTTCCTTGTTTCTTTTCTGTCTTCTTTTTCTTTATGTTTTCTTCTTCTATCTCAGATCTCTCATCTTTATTATCACTAACTGGAAAGTTATCATCAGGTAAGTAAACTGTATTATTTATTTCTTCTCCACTTTCATCAAATATCACATTCCTTCCTATCACTACACTGTCATTCTCTTCTTCATATAATTTATATCTAGATAATGCATATCCAGTCATAATCATTTTCTTACCTGTATTGTCTAATATATGTCTCAATGCTTTCGGTATGTGGTTATAAGCTACATTTCCAAATATTCGCATATTTGTTACATTTGGTTTCCTTTCTTCCCATAACTCACTAGGTGTCTTATACCTTCCAGTAGTTGTGCTCCGATTCGTCACATAAGCTGAATATAATACCGCATCTGCTCAAAATTTTTTATGTAATTTAGAATCAATTTTCTCAATTAGGGTTCTATTCATGCATTTTGCGACGCCGCTCATCTCTGGGTTGTATAAAACTGTGTACTGAATTTGTATCCCATTATATCTACAAAATTCGTAAAACTCCCTTGACACATATTCCCTACCATTATCTGATCTCAGTTTAAATACGAGTAAGTCACAATTAAAATGTTTTGTTGCAAAATAATAATAATCTTTAAATCTGTCAAATACTTCTGATTTTTGTCTCAATAAATACACAATCAAATCAAAATGTGTGTAGTCGTCAATAAAAGTCACAAAATATCTATACCCCTCTCTACTTACTGGTGTAATTGGTCCACATACATCGGTGTGTACTAACTCAAGTGGTCTAATAGCCCTGCGTCCTATCTTATTAAACGGTTGTCGTGTTATTTTTCCTAATACACAAGTCTCACAATCACTATTAGTCATGTTCAAAATCCCTAATCCATCTACCATATTATTTTGTTTATGTAACTTTATATTTCTCAATCCTAAATGTTCAAATCTTCTGTGCCACAGTGTCATCTTGACATTGTCATAAACATAGCTACAATTAGATTTTTATTTATTTATTTATTTACCTTCACGCCATATCCCTTGCGGGGTAGCCAGAGACGACGGCGTGCCAAACGCTACGGTCCCTGCATACCTCTTTCGCCTCGGCCACAGACATCAATCAACCTCTTCATACATGCCCTCCGGGGAGTCCTCATGCTTTTTACGTGACCTTCCTCCAGTATCATAGATACCGTATTTTCGAAGGTCACTCGAGGTCTCCCCCTTTCTCTCTTACCACTCACTTTTCCTGTATAAATCTTTTTTACCATTCTTTCATCACTCATTCGTTCGACGTGCCCAAACCACCTGAGCACGTTCTTCTTCATTCTCACTGTAACATCTTCACTAGTACCTGCCATTCTGTGGATCTCTTCATTGCGGATTCGGTCAGCTAGGCTGACTCCGCATATTCTGCGAAGAGATCGCATCTCCACAGCATTCATCTTTCTTACATTCTTCTTCTGTGTTACCCACGTTTGGCTGCCGTATAACAGCGTCGGTAACAAAACCGCATTGTGTACAGCCAAACTTGCAGCTATGCTGACGTTTCGCCGTCTCAACAATGCAGCCAGGGCACCGTTGACTCTGTTACCGGCAGCAATACGCCTTTCCACATCCATTTCGTATCTTCCGTCTCTGCTAAACATACTTCCCAAATATACCACTTCATTCACTTGTTCTATTATCTTACCATTCACGTTGATCTTACATTCTGTTCCTCCTTCATTTCTTTCAAATATCAGAACCTTCGTCTTATATGCATTCAGGTTTAGACCATTATTTTCACACCCATCTTTCAGAGTGGTGACCAATGCCTGCAAATCGCATTCTGATGATGCAATGAGCACTGCATCATCTGCATATAGCAAGCAATTGACCTTAAGGTCACCTACTTTCACTCCCATGTCACGGTCTTTCACGCCTTGGAGACAACTATCTAAATACAAATTGAACAACCAAGCTGACATAGCGCAACCTTGCTTAACTCCCGATTGGATGTTAAACCAGGGCGACATGTCAGCTCCTACTCGCACACAGGCTGAGTGATCTCTGTAAAGAGACTTTACAGCCCGTAGCAAGGGTCCGTTCACGTTGTATCGGGGCAGTATCTCCCATAACTTCTTTCTCAAAAACCAGAACAAGTCCACGCCTGGCCCACTATATTTAATCATCTCGGCATCTGCTCTCGCAGCCTTACCAAAATTCAGACTTCGAATCACGCTCTCCACTTCTTCCAAACTGATTTTACCATCGGCTACATCCGGACTCAGCATTGCGCTGGTACTCAAGTCCGAGGCGTCCTCCTATCCTTGTAGAATTCCGCCCACTGCTGCTAAACGTGTGCTTGCTCTTTTTTTCTTAGAATTTTCACGCTTCATCCTTATAAGTGCTTTCGTTTTGTGCTTTTGCAGCTTGTACTCTCTTTTTCTTATCTCTCTCATACTTTTATCCTTACCCGACGATTATAAAGTCCAGCCATGCTTTCTTCTTTAACTCTACAGCGTCTTTCACTTCATCATCCCACCATTCATCGCGCTTCTTACTAAAACCTCCTTTTACCACATACCTCTGTCGCTACTTTCACCATACCATTCCTAAGGACCTGCAGCATACTTCAGCACTTTCATTTCCAGAGTCACAGCTTTCAAGCTTCTTGTAAACCCTTTCTTGATATTCCTCTCTGATCGGTGGATCTTGAAGCTTCCAGCTTCTTATGCAATAATTCGACACCAAGCTATGGCACGTCGTGCGGCTGCGCCAACCTGCAAACAGACCTCTTATTCTAGTAACGACTAGATAATGGTCCGTTTCCAGATTAGGACCCCTAAACACTCTCGTGTCCACAATTTGGCTTCGAATACGCTGATCCACTAGGAATAAATCAATTATACTTCTTTCTTCCACTCGCTCCCATGTGTACATGTGAATTCGTTTGTGATCAAACGTCGTGTTTGCCACAAACAAATTTCTCTCCTTGCAAAATTCCAAAATAAACTTCCCAGCCTCATTTACTCTCTTATCACCGTACTTACCTAGCACGCCTTGGTAACCACTTCGCGTGGTTCCAACCCATTCACTAATATCCCTTTCCCTATACTATCAACTTTTCATTACCTCTGACACTACTTAGAACATCCCTGACACTCTCCCAAAACTCCTCGACTTCGATCACTGGGGCTGAGGATATTGGCGCATAAATGCCCAACAAGAATACTCTTGTTATCCCAAGCTTAAAGCGAACCCAAAGAAGCCTCGGGTTGACAGCCCTGTATTCTACCATTGCATTAACCATTCGAGAGGACAACAACACACCCATACCTTGGCAACCTCTCTCACCCTCTGGAACCCCAGCCCAGAAAGCGACCCGGTTGCCAGGCAAATCGGTCGCATCATTGCCTTTTCGTTTGGTCTCAGACACACAAATAACATCCAGATCTTTGTCATCCATCACATCTAATAATTCATTCATCTTCTGTTCCATTCCTCATCTTACATTCCACGTAGCTATTTGTAGCTCCGTCCTCCACCTCCCGCCGTTCGGAACATGGCGTGCTGGTTGGCGGTCCCCAACGCCGCATTCGTTCATATTATAACATACAAGTAAATACAATACAATATGTCAAATTTACACTCATTGTTTAAATTTATTATTATTAATAATAATTAGTAATTATTCATTTAAAAGACATGTAAAAAAAACTGATTATATTAAATTTATTATTATTATAATTAATATTAAATTATTCACTTAAAATTATATAATATAGACATGTCAAAAATAATAATAATTACAATAAAGAAAATAAAATAAAATTAAAAAAAAACAAAAATACATTAATAAAATAAATCAACAAAAATAAATCTAATAATTAGTTTCTTCGATACACTGAGATTTGAACACGCGGCGATGAAAGTGGGTGTCGTAATTCTTTTTCTCTTTGACATACACTACGGATGACTGGCTGCACATATCGAAATAGTACTATGTAAGTACAACTTATAAACTTTAATTACGATTGTTAAAAAATAACGCAGGTAGGATGCAATTATTACTTAAATTACTTAAAACTTTAAAACTTTCTTGATATTATGATTACTTTCACAAGTAACTCAGTAAGAACACTTTTTTTTATCACTTGGCACTATGGAAGTAATTAAGGATTCCATTCATGAGCTAACTCAGCACTTCAATACAAGAATGGCTGAGTTTCAACAAAATTTAAATTCTTCAATACCGGCAACAAGTCCAAATTCTCATATAGCTGCACAGAACCTGTACTTTTTAAATTCGTTTTGGAGAACCAGACTTTGTTTAATTTGGACTTGTTGCCGGTATTGAAGAATTTAAATTTTGTTGAAACTCAGCCATTCTTGTATTGAAGTGCTGAGTTAGCTCATGAATGGAATACTTAATTACTTCCATAGTGCCAAGTGATAAAAAAAAGTGTTCTTACTGAGTTACTTGTGAAAGTTAAGCAGAGGAGTTGTATTACTCAGTGCTGAAGTGAATATTATTGTAGGAGAGAGTGCTGGCAGGTACAGGAAAAATTTAAATCATTTGTTACTTACATATAATGCAATTATTATAAATAATATTAAATAATAATTGGAGAGCACAATAAAAAACGTGTATACTTTTTTAGCACCTACCGCCAAAAAACTTGTGATTTCTCAGGATTTATTTTTAATCCATATCGTTTACTCCACTTGTAGATTGCAGTATTATTTACAGCTAATATGGAAGATGAAAGACATTCAAGTTCCGAATGACGATATATTTGGATATCATGTCCATACATGTGATATATTGACTTATGGAATTGATGATAATTGAGAATAGTAAAGGAGATAACACGCCACCTTGAGGAACCCCAGCCGTGACATTATACCAGGACGAGAATATAGTATTCATCCGGGTGCGCTGCCGACGGCCAGTGAGGTAACTCTGAAACCAATCTATCACTGATGGAGATATGTTAAGAGAACGCAATATACATAGTAGGATATCGTAGTCCACAGTGTTGAACGCATTACTAAAATCGAGCAATGTTAATATAGTAAGCTGTTTGTTATCCATTGCTAGTCGAATGTCATCGGTAACCTTATCTAGCGCTGCGACCGTACTATGACCAGACCGAAATCCAGATTGGAAAGGATTTAGAAGGCGATGGTTATTGAGGAATGAGCTAAATTGTTCATAAATTAATTTTTCGAGGACAGGAAGGGTAGAACAGAGATAGGATGAAAATCATTGATATTTGAAGGCTTAGACTTCTTAGGCAAAGGTATAATTTGGGCATGTTTCCAAGTATCTGGGAATTTACTGGTGCTTATGGAATAGTTAAGTATATAAGTTAATGTAGGTAAAATAATATCTAGGATGGGTAGGATCATATTACGGCTGATGCTATCAGCACCAACGGCATTTGAAGCAATGGATAGTACGTTTTTCTTAACACTACATTCAGTGAAAGAATAGAAATTAAAAGGCAAAAACTGTGGAGTTGGGAGAGATGAAAGATAATTGAGTGTCTTTTCCTTACTGACGTTGTCAATTAGCTCAGAAGAAGAGAAATGTTTGTTGAGGAGTTCGACATCGACATTTATAGAAGTTGTGTGAGGTAATTTACCAACTCCAAGGGATTCAAGAAGTTTCCATGTTCTGGCGCTATCGCTATTTTCGAGGGATTTATGAATGTGGCGTCGTTGTGCATCTCTACACGATGTGTTGCAGCGGTTTCTAGCTTTATGGTATCTAGAACGAGTGGTTGCAGTATCTTTGATTTTGAACTTAAAATCTTTAACTTTCTTTTCCATTAACGTCTTCAACCGTTCGGTTGACCAGGGCGAAGGAAGATGTTTAATTTTTATTAGCCTAACAGGTGCATGTCTGTCGTAGAGTTTAGTTAATAAATCGTTGAATATCTTAACTTTGCCATCGATTGTGTCACAGTTTGCTACCGCAGATCAGTCCAGTCGCTGAGCATCCTCACAAAGGCGGTACTTATCAATTCCTCCAAAACTACGCTGCAGAACTGTGGTTGGTTTAATTTTAGGAGGACGAACCTTATAAGAAATATAAATCAAATCGTGATAGGAAAACGTGTCAGCAGAGCACTGGCCGTGTTTTGAAGCTAAGTTGGGACAAGATACCATAATTAGGTCGAGAAGCGAGGGGACACTGCCAGGAAAAAAATGTGTAGCTGTAAGTGGTAAAATATGCAAGTTACACGATTCAGTTACATTTATCAGTTTTTTACTACGACTATTATCTTTTGTAATACAAGTATTAAAATCTCCCATTAAAATGGTATGGTCATAAAGAGGAATAAATTTTTCTAATAAACTCTCAAAACATTCAAAATAATTTAAAATAGAAGGAGGACAATAAAAGACACCGAGAAGGATTTTAGTTTGAGGTAAAATCACTTCGACTAATAGATGCTCTGGCGCATCAAGAACGGGTGGTTGAGCAGACGAACTAACAATTTTAAAAGGAAAGTGTGAACGTAAATAGATTGCTACTCCTCCACCCCCCTTAACAACGCGGTCATTGCGTATAAGTTGATATCCTGGCAGTGCATATGAGATTGAGGGTAAACAAGGCTTTAACCATGTTTCAGACACAAGAACAGCGTGAATGTTAGGAGACTCGAAAGACGCAAGCATATCAGGGTAATGAGCCGGTATACTTTGTGCATTTATGTGGATTACATTACAATTTTTCAGTGAATCTGAGAAACAAGAATTAAGAGTATCGTTTAGTGGAAGAACGGCTGTACTGTGGAAGCTATCATCACTTACAAAGTCATCACTTGATGACAGGGATAAAAACCGATAACTGTTGACACTATCTACTGACGACATATATACATACAAATATAGATAAAATATATAAAATAATATAACTAAAATTAACTAAATATTATTAATAACTAATTAAAATAAATGTAATTAAATAACTAACCCGCCAGCTGTAAGGAGTAAAAGACAATAATAAATATTTACAATATGAAACATTACAAAAGGACTTAAATTATTATTTAAAAATTTTTAAAAAATAAAGAGCATAATTGAAAATAACATTATATAAAGGTATCTTCTTTAAAATTATGCCTTTTCTAGTGTAATAAAAATACACTTAATTAAATATAACTTTGTTTCTAAACGTCAACTTCAGGCGAATGACAGTCAATGTCAAGCATTAACAAGACTTGTCATTTGTCACATATTTAAAGTTGACAAATAAGATAAAATAACTATATACAACAAATTCAAAATAAAACAAAAACAATATTCTATAAACAGAGAGAAAAATATAACGCTAATAATTAAAACATAACGGCCAGGAACTAAATATCGAGAAGATGAAACTACTTTTTGATGGTTCTTTTCGCCCGAGTAGCTTGAGCTTGCCTGACCTTCGACTCCACTGTTATACCAGGAGGTGTGACATGCAGTTCCCGAGGCTCAGAGATTTCAAAAATTGAGTTAAGCTCCACCGTTGAAGTTATGCTGTGGCGCTCATCATGTGGCCCGATCACAATAACCGACCCATCCTTAGTCCAGCATCTTGATATTCCGAAACGCTGTCTTCCTGCCACAAAGGCATCATGCCTTGGCTTAGTCAGAAATTCAGACAGCGTTATACCTGTATTTTTCAAGTTAGTCTTAGAATACCAAATCTTATTTCTAAGTGACAGATCTCTGAATTTTATAAGAATGGCTCTTGACTTATCTGAAACTTTACCCAGGCGATGACAACGGCTCACATCCTCTGAAGAAACTTCAGGAATTTTAAGATGACTGGAAATAATCTTATCTACAGCAGATAATATATTTTCTTTTTTGTCTTCCGGAACACCATGGATAAGCATCATCTTCCTCCGGCTCCTCATATCAAGATTATCTATCTGTTTGGACATTAACTGCACCTGTCGTTGTAGACCTTCAAGTGCAGATAATACAAAAGTCCTAAACATACTAAATTGTGCTGCAATGTTGGATGTTGGACTTGTAGCCGGGATGGCAGAATTCAAATTTTGTTGAAACTCAGTCATTTTCATATTAAAATGTTGAGTGAGTTTTTGGATTGTTTCCTGAATTGTTTCCATGATTCCTTCAATTAAAAATGTGAAAATATAAAAAACAGTGGTTGTACTCACTGATAGTGAAGTTAATAATAATTCAACTGTGTTCAACTGTGGATATTCTTGTTGGAAAAACTGCTGGCAGGTACAGATACTTTTAGTACATAGTTTATTAACAATTTAGGTGTAAATAAAATTTAAATTAAATAAAAAGATTCAGAGCACAAAAAAACGTTGTTACTTTTTTAGCATCTACCCACTAGATTTATTTATTATAACAGGGCAATTTAAATGACTGACCACTGACTAATAGTTTGACTGACTTTGACACTATTGGAAGCCATTTTAACTAGCTTCAGCTCCATCACCCTCATTTACATATCGCCTGATACACTGTGGATCCCTTCTGCAGATGTGATGTGCAAAGTGAACCCCATTACACAAACTAGACGAACATACAGTTTACCGTACAGTGAAGTGAAAAAATGTATGAATATCTTCCAACAATTAAAGTCTTGATTTTTGATATGTGATAAGACAAACATAATTGAAATACTGATTCGTGAAACACATTAAATTTACTCAGGTAATATTAGCTTTTAATGTTTATTTTATGCTTTTCTTTCTTAAAATAAATGTATAAGTAATAGCCAGGGCTTGTTTCATTCAGTGAAATATTTACAATTTTCTGAAACTGTACCAGTTCTGGTATTTTTTTTTTTTACAAAATATATATATATATATTTTGAAGTTCTGTATCTCAAGATCTCATTGAGAAACCATGACAAAATTTTTGCTATATGTTTTTAGACATTCTAAACTATATTTGATAATTTTTAGAAATTTTTAAAATTGCCACTTTTTGAGAAATTTTAATTTTAAAATTTAACTTTAAATTTAAATTTTATTTTTAAATTGTAACTCCTATTTTGTGACATATCATATTAAAGCCCATTTCAATAGCTTTAAAATAAAACCACTCTCAGGTTTGTATCATCACAGGTTCTAAAGGTTCCAAAACATTCCATTTTTTGATATTTTTTTTTTTTTTATTCATATTTTCCAAAATAATTGTAATACGCAACTGAAAGAACAATGGCAATTTTTTACCTGAACGTTTTATGAAGCGTCTAAAAACAAGACAAAAGCGAAACTTAATTGTATTATTTAGTCGTTTTTTACACGGTGTTAGATTTACTTGGGAAAGCCACGAAAATCTTTTATTTAATAAGCTTTTAATTTCTGTTTTTTGCGTATTTCCGGTGTAATACAATTAAAAAATAAAAAACTATTTAAAATGATAAATAGCAATATTAATTTTTCTTTGTTGTTATTGCTACATAATAAAGAAACTATATAATTGCGTTTGTTGTATGTATTTAACTATAAGATTAATCAAATATATTATTACAGGGCCATTTAAATGACTGACAACTGACTAATAGTTTGACTGACTTTGACACTATTGGAAGCCATTTTAACTAGCTTTGCGTTTTCTATTTAGTTTTACGCTGTCATCGCGACTTCTGTGTAACTATTCATTCTCGGACGTCTTAACGGATTTCGATTGTGTCTTTCTGTTCTGAGTGTTCTTTTATCATGGATAGCAAGCGCAAGCATATATTGTGCGTGAATTGTAATATTTGCGTGAATACTCTTCGCCGATATCGGATTTTAGAACAAAATATAAGTGTGTACGATGCTCTCCAACTGGGTTTATCCACAAATCGTAAGTTCTTAAAAACACTATTGCTCGTGTTTATCTCTAAATTATATTAAATTAACTCGTTATTTATACTTTCAAACATAGTTTGTTATAAAGCGGTAATACTTATTACAAATTACTTTCAGATAACTGATGAGGATTATGTTTGCGAAGCATGTTGGAAACTTTTTATAGATGCTGTAAATCAGAATATGTATTCTGTACACATTGAACTTATAGGTTTTATTCTTTTAAAATGTTTGTTTGATTTTATTTATTTTAATATCTAATCTTTTTACAATTAGATTGTGAGACTTACATAAATACATTTATATTATAAGTTTAATTTACCCTGAATAACATTAATCCTAGATATAAGTGTTTTATATGCTAAAATCAGAAAGATTTCTTATATTTCTGCCAGGTAACAACTTCAGACAATGTATGCTATGCCTGTTGGTTGCAAACCAAAAGAGAGGTCCTATATATGAATCGCCTTAATGAATTTAGAGTTGAAGAAGCCACTCAACATGGGGATGATGATGATGTCTCACATACTGAGCCACCTAACGAGTCTACTGTTGTGGAGTATATCTCAATGCCAAAAGCTGGCATATCTTTGGAGGACCACCAATCTCATGAAGATCCGCATGAGCAAGATATTGTCAGGCCCTCAGGCATTCAGAATACAGAGAATGGAACTATAGCATTACCATTATAGGAGCTTTTATAGGAGGAGATTATAGGAGCCGCCAATACTTGTAACCATTGCCTCTTTCCTGGCTGCAATAATATTGATACGCAGTGTTTAAAATATTATGTAATTAAAATACCATCTTGTTTTATTTTTACTATAAATACCTATATTTATTTTTTATTTTTCTTTATTTATAGACTTATACATGTCTGTCCTATATTATCCTTATCTAAATAAATGTACAACTACATTTTTCTAAACAAAATATTTTTTTTTCATCTGTATACTATACTATATGATCACTATAGAATAGCGGTGCGCTTGTCGATTGGTGCTGCCTAAACGATGGTGTTAGCGGGTTCGATAGTAGGTGATTTGCTAGCACGCATTGGACCATCGGCTGATTAAGCTGCGATTCTTTATCTATCTGGTGAAAGAGGCCTATGCCAAGTATTGGAATGTTAGAGGTTGAAGCTTAGTAAATAGAGATAGTTATCTGACACATTTGCAAAGAAGAAAGATCGATTTTCTTATATTTAGACAAATATTATTCATTGCGAATATATATTCGCGTTAATAAACGCGATAAAATCCGTTCAGGACTTATTCTAACCCCTTACTAAACTAATAACTAACATTAAAAACATCATTTGAGAAATCTCTTACGCATTTTTTTATATTTGTATAGATTGTACCTGCAATCAGTGACAACTAGTATTGACAGGTAACCTCAATTTATTGTTAAACAAAAACTGAAATATCTTTTTTTTGTGGCTTTCTAAAAAAATATTTGTTTCTGATTAAGCTTTTGCAATGTTACCCCTATCGTTTAAATATTTTTTTATATTTAGACGCTTCCAAAAAATGTCAGGTAAAATGATGTATGGAAAGCTGCCATTGTTCTTTGGCATTTTACTTAAATCTATGGAATATTGCTGTATACCAAAGATCATGGAAATCTGAGACATCAAGTTTGAATATCTCTGAACAATGTGTTGATTTGACATGGAATGACCCGTACAGATGATCATCGACACATGCATTTAATACAGAACACAGGACAGGAACACAGTGGAGGACAGCATGATACAACGTATTATAATGAGAATGAAGTGTATTATAATGCATCGAAGAGTGAGGAAAATGATTTTATTAATTTCGTGATAGATTCTGGATGTTTGGATCATCTTACCAACAATAAAGATTTATTTGCGAACTATGTTGAGTTAAAAACCCAAAGATAATTTCAGCAGCGAAAAATGGTGTAACTTCGAAGGCAATAGGTATTGGAAATGTGAAAGTTAAATGTTTGGTAGATGAGAGAGTTTCAGAATTGACTATTAACTTACTATCGCTATATAAGTCCAAAACGAAAGAGGACCACCACATAACAGTAGTCGTCTACGTGCAGTACAGTGTATCCAAGTTACAAGTTATTGTGTGGTTACATTAAATTTCTTTGGGGTCGCCATGGAGGTAAGCTAACTATTTTTAAATATTTATTCGTGTTGTATTTCTTTCAATATGTCTTACATGGATCTAATCACTTTTAATCTAGTGCGTGTGTTATGTTTGTGCTTAAAATGAATGTTATTGTTACAGAATAAATTTGAAGAAAATACATTCAAAGATTATTATTACAAAACCCTATCGGATGATAGCAACGATAGTCTTATGATTGCCAGAGATTCGTCAAAACTTAAAGCGAAACGTGGAGAAGAAGACCGGCTTGACGACTTGTTCAAGTTAGCTACTAACAAAAGGAAAACGCTGTGCTCGTCTGTATCGCGAGCGCAAGCAAATGGAGGCGTAGCATTCATATCAACAAACAGAGAAGATGCGGCCTCATCATCTCACTTGATAAAAATAGAAGTGTATGATATGAAGAAACTTGCCAACGTGCCACAAGAACAACATTGGAAGAATGCAAATATTAGATTGAAATATTTTACCAACGATACTAACCAACACATGGAAACTATCAACAAGATAATTTACAGTATAACGAAAGAAATAACACAAACAGATAATTGTAAAAAAAATGTGTTTCAATAATAACAATTAACGATATGAATGTTTAGATTTTTTTACAACACAAAAACTGTTACTTGAATATACTGTTTCAATGTAATAAGGTATTATAAAAAATAAAGGCTTTAAATTTATTTTATCATTTTATTTACAAACAATAGGGACAACTTAATCTAAAAAACAATAGAAAATCTTAACTACTATAATCTACGATTACATTGCGATTCTTATCTATTTCAATAACATTATCGAATTCAGCATAAACAATACAGTTTATAGTTTGCGTTAGAGAAGATTCAAAACGAACTTCTAATCTTACACTACCATTCCTTATCAAATTCCAATGACTTGAGGAGTTAGCTGATAAATCAGGTGTTAAGTCAAAAGCTAAAAGACAATAACCATTCGCATATTGTTCTCAAGATATTCCATTGCCCTCATTTAAAAAATGTATTCCTGTTCCAGAGAATAACAAATGGTAAGCTGAAGTGAACATGTTACTTTCAAATGATGGTTGCAATGCTTTAGAAGGTATTTGCTGACCGTCAACGTATAAACAAAATGAACTCATCTGATAGTTCTTGAAATTAAAAGGATTTTTAACAAGAGTACCATTGAACGCTGCATTATTGATAAATCCAACAATACATCTTTTTGGAATTTGCCCAAGAAAGATATTATCCAGAGTTTTTCCTTGAACACCTGAAGGTATAGTTAAAACTTTAACTTCAGCACGGGTAATAGGATACTTTGCTGTTGTAGAGGCTAAAACTTTTTGATGTGCAAGTAATACACTTGGATTAATTCTGGCTCTACGAATTATGAGAGTAGCATCCGAAATACATACTTTTAACTTTAAATCACTTGAAGATGCCATCAAATTAAAGGTTTCTCTAGATCTTACTAATTTAACAGACATATCAACCCCATTTATCAAAAATTTTTCTTGATTGAATAAATCACCATGTAAATGTCCAATCATTTCAACTTCTTTGCTTTCGGCTATAAGCTCTTGACGTTTTGTAAATCCTTTGTTGGCTTCGTCGGTTGATTTCATCTTTTCAGAAGTATCTTCATACCAGAGACCGCAAGTCAGGTGAGACGTTTTAGCGGCCGGGGCATAATTAAGTAATGTCTCTATATATGAACGGTAAGCATATGTGTTATTAGGAGGTGAAATAAGTTTTTGATTTAAATAGATATCAAGCTGACTGAAAAGTGAATGCAACCAATTATTAACTGGAGCCACAACTGTTGATGAATTAAGTTTTGTAGAGTCTTGATTTATAACTTTTGCTTTTATGTGTATCAGCGTGTGAGATAAATCCATGTAATCATCACCAGCTCCCGGTACTTGGAACTCTATAGGTCCATCATCAGCAAGTGAAGAAATTGGTTTGTAATGTATCCATGACCCATTTTCTATACTAGTTTGAGTAGAGGGCAAGGCAAACAAATCTAATTCGGACTTAATACATTCACAGGAATGGTTATGTAAAAATGACATTGATAATTGTTTACAACATTACGTATTCTTTTGCACTTTTTTAAAAATAAATTTTTGTATGTTACCTAAATTGGGGGGGGGGGGGGAGGGGAGTGCAAAAACTTTATTGAAATTTTAATGTAAAATTGACTTTTTACTTTTATATTGTTTTATTTTATAACTTTTTCCTATACAGACAATCGTTCTTAAATGAGGGTGATTTAAAAGGTGAAAAAGAGGGGGGGGGGGTCAGGGGATCATTTGCACCTTCATAAAAAAATAGAATTTAAGTAAATAATTTTCAGTTTTTAAAATTTTGAGAACTTTATAACAAAATTTGTTTTTGTTCTTTAGAAAAGCATTTTGTACAATAAAAAGAAGAAAATATAAATTTTTAAGTAAAATTTCATTTTTAGCTTAAACTACAATTGGTTTTAATTTACAAAATTTGCATTATACCTCTCTCTGTTTTTTTTACAAGTAATAAAAAAAGGTTTACCTTTCAAGGAAACTTACAACTTTCAGATTTAACAAGAAGTAAGCAGCAGAGCTATTGCGTATCTTTTTTGACAACTCAAGTGTTAATTAGTCTTGTGTAGTTCGCGAACGAACTAGTTCGAAAGATCGCTCCCACAACTGAACTACGCGAACTGGATCCCAAATTTTTCGCTTCGTAGTTCACTAGTTCGTGACAGATGAGTTAAGAAGACATCAAGTGTCACAGGAACTACTGACGTCTCGCTCGCAATCGCACGAAACGCTATCTGCCTCTCGCTCATATTACTTACCGTGAGCAATGTAAACTATTTTGATCCATATTGGTATAGTATTAGCGACTTTAAAATAAACCAAACAAATTTACGATGACATTTTTAGTATGCGGTAATGAATAAAATGGTTGCCTATTCAAATTGCGATTGTTAATAATGTTATTTCTTATTGTATAGAATATGTATAATATATACATATAAAGTATTTATAAATTTCAAAACTAAATTAATATATAAAGACGAAAAATTTACAACATAAACAATAAACCTATTTATTTATAATAAAAATATATATTTTATTAATTCATAGTTTTGTCCCACTTTTAGTGTCTAAATATTTTAAGTAAAAGTAAATTTTTTTCAATAATCTTGTCGCAGTATCAAAACGACCGAACGAACTACCTTAAAATAATTCAATACAAGAAAAATCGTTTGCTCTTTCTAAAACTGATCCTGCTACGAAGAGCAAAGAGCTCAGAACTAAACGCGAACTAACGAACTAGAAGAGCGAACTAGTTCATTTAAAAAAAGCGAACTAGGTCGTTCGATCTTAGTTGCGAACTATTACGCCCAAGACTAGTGTTAATCACTATGGGAAAGTGCTTACGAATACTTGTCAAACGTCTAATTTCATATTGTGTAACAGGGTCGTTTTCGGCTTTAGGTTTTTGGGCTGTCCCATGACTTTGGTAAAGTTTTATTACATATTTTTTTGGTAAGTTTCATCAAAATTTTACTACAATAAAATCTATGGCTTATTTTCTTTTAAATTTAGGATATTTCACTTAGATTTTTACGTTATAAATATTTATTTTTTTAATTTTATATCAATAATGGTAGTCATTTTTGCAGTGTCCCATACCAATTCATCGAAGTTCAAATAACAATATCGGCTTTCGTTATAAATATATGACGTTGAAATTACTTTTTTTAGAAAATTTATAATCTTTACTTGTATTGTATTGAAATACTTCGGTTAAAAGGTAGAATATGTAATTTTAATTATATAATTACTCCGAAACACAAAATTGGTCCCTATGGAAAATTCCATTCCGTAACCGTATTTTATTGAACCTGTAAACAAAAACTACTAATAAAAGTTGTTTAATTATGCAAGGCAACTTAAACATTAACTTTTAAAACAAACTGTTCTTGTGATTCGTTCATTTTGTGGCGACAATTGTTAAAAATAGGAGTGTCGGCCGCGGTGGTCCAGTTTCAACGTTCCATAAACCGAAACCAATACTACGGTAAGTGGTTTAGTAACTTTTTTGCAAATTATACTAATTGTTTATAGATTTTCAATAAATTTAAATCAAAAGTTTAATAGTTCATTGTTTTAGTTCCTTAAAAGTTATTTAATTAAATTCAAACCAAGGTAAGTGTCCGTTACTTCCATTCTGAAACCAAAACACTGGTAACGTATAACGTGGAACCCAAAAGTTTCGCAGAGGAATTCTTAAGGAGTTGATACAATGATATAATTTATATTTTCTGTATTTTTTACAACACACTACAAACAAACAATTTAATTTCAGGATCATCTATATACAAAATTGATTGCCTTATTAAATCACAATAATGATTGCAATAGCAGATATTGATGGTTTCTTAACCAAAAGTGATTTTATATCACTCGAAAAAGTTTTGTGGCCATGGAAAATTACACATTTCTGTCTCTCAGATAAATGTTACGGGTGTAAATATCCTACTTCAAGTGATAACAAACCGGAGCATTTTGTAGTATATAATAGAGCTAAACTGAAGGATTTACTGCATTTTGACTTTTTTTGGTGTCAACGATGCACTATTTATACTATATATGATCACTATTGTCAAGATGAATGCGATTATTGTAATTAATAATTATATTTTTTTACGTCATGAACAATATAACAAAGATTTTTCGCATTTTAAGATGCCACTTACATCCATCAGCAAATACTAATAGATCTTTTGCAAATTTGACGCTGACCCCGAATAACTCACATTTATTGAGTGACAGTCACGATTTAAATAACATTGAAAAATTATTGGATTTAGACCTGTTATCCAACTTGCCAGTTTATGTTTTAAATGATACAGAAGAGATACATTTTGATAAAGGTGACTTATGTTCTGAAAACATTTTTGGAAATAATAATTATTTAGTCCAATCTATCCATCACGAGGATGTGTAGGATTAGAATCTGAAGAAAATGATTAAACTGGCTGTCAATCGTTCTCAATCAAATCAATCTAACTTTGTACTGTGTGCCATATCTTTAATTCTGATAATCTCTTATGTCCTATTTTTTTAGATCAAATTTGTTTATGTAATTTTACACTGGAAGCGTTCTCGTATTTCTTGTTTTCAATAATATTTAATGTATAATGTGTTCTTGATTGTGTAATTGATAAAAAGTTCCTAATATGCTAAGTATTCCTTAAATAAGAAAAATTGTGATTATTTTATCCAAAGAGTAACGGATTGGAAATTAATAATGATGCACTCCTAATTACAATTGATTACACTTTTGTTGTTTTGTTATTAAATTCTGTATTTAGGTTTATTAAAATACACTACGAGAAACAACTTCAAGTTACGTTTTATTTAATTAATCTGAGTGTTTATAGTAGTCACGGAATGGAATAATTTTCGAACCTGGAGGCTTTCAAATAATTATAAGTCGAGAAATACACAATTCTAATATAATTTTGGTATGTTCAAATATTCTAATAAATAACTAATCTAGATAAACCGCAAAACATACATTTTTCATAACTTGAAAAATTTACATGATATTTTAACTTTGTACACTTTTTGTGAAAATGACCCAACAACAGTGACAAACTGAGATGACGTCATAAGCACCGACATCGATTGATGCCCACCGTAAATCCTTTTGACAGATAAAGTTGTGTCGAAGTTCGAAAATTGGTATTTTGTAACTCTAGTGGCTATCAAATAGATAAGCACCTAACTTGTCAAATAATTTTTGAAATACACTGATAAAGAGCAGTGTTTTTTGTGATTAACACTATGACCCGTCTAAAACGAATAGTATCCAAACAAAGTACCAAGGTTCAGTGAAGTGTGTTTATACATTTTAGAAGGTTAATAGTTACCAAATTAGTTAAAATTTTGTAGTACTCTGTGGTTCTAATATTGCAAAGCTAGCTAGCAAAAGGTGTATTTATTAGTTATTACTTGAAACTTCAAACGATGGCTTCTTCGATATTATTAACTCTTGCAGAAGAAGCAAGAAAGCATAATATTTTACGCATCGAGAGACGCCGTCATCGTGATGATAGTGATCCCTTGCAGCTCCCAGAGAGAGAATTTGTTGCCAATTTTCGATTGAGCAAGAACGGATACCGGCAAGTTCTTGAAATACTTAGTCCACATCTCCCAGTTTCTAGGAGAAAATCTGCAGTGCGCAATGAATTCAAGTAAGTATAACACTCATTTAATCATAATCCATGACGTCATTGCACAGCTACTTATTTCGTATAAAAATTTGAATTTATCTATCCTTTCTATTGTAGATCTTGGCAGTTCTAAACTTCTATGCTTGTGGGTCATATCAGCGTAGTGTAGGGGCATCAGTTTTAAACAGTGTGTCTTAACCTACATTTAGCAAATGTTTAACTGAGGTCACAAATGCTTTCAATAAACCGGACATCCTTTTAAAATTTATTAAGTTCCCTGGATCCCAAAGAGAAAGAGATATTATTATGAAAGAGTAAGTTAAAAGTTTTATATTATCAAATATTATTATTATATAAAAAAATTACAATCATAAATTATGTTTTATAATTATATCATTTCACTAGGTTTATGGAGAAGTTTAGATTCCCTGGTATAATAGGGTGTATTGATGGTACACATGTGGCTTTAATTCGACCCACTGACCACGAGGAAGTATTCATTAATAGAAAAAATTATCATTCCCTCAATGTACTACTGGTAAGTAATTATGCATAAATCAAAAACTAACAATTATATTTAAATTAAACAACAAAGGTATCAAACATTTAAAATCTATTTAAGTTTATATTACTCAATAAAACATTATATTACAGATATCTGATGCAAATCTAAACATAATACATGTTGATGCATCATATGGAGGTGCATCACATGACTCTTATGTTTGGAACCAATCTGAAATTAAACAATATTTGAAAAGGCTTCATGTGAATGGAGAACGTTGCTGGCTAGTAGGTATGTGTTAGTAATATTGTTGATAAGAATAACATATATTTTAGCTAAATGTGTTCATTTATTTTTATAGGACATTCTGGATATGCACAGCGTCCTTAAATGATGACTCCTATTTTAGGTGCATCTTCTAACACTCCGGAGGAACATTATACTTCTCAACATTGTCGTGTCAGAAACACTGTGAAACGCTGCATTGGGATTTTAAAGGCAAGGTGGCGTTGTCTGATGGCACACAGAGTACTTCACTAATCCAATTAAGAGTGGAAAAATAGTGAATGCATGTGTTATTTTACACAACATAGCCAATGCTCTAAAAGTCCCAATACCCCAACTAGATCACGGCGATGTGAACAGTGATCTGTAGCTCCAGGTTGTTTCTGAAACTAGACAAATGGCAGAGTTATCAGACCGCAGTAGAGATGTCCTCGTACAGCGATTATGGAGAGTAAGATCCAATGTCTAAAATTTTCTTTGTTCTTTGTTTTCTTTGTTCTTTTCTAAAAACTTTTATTATTATAATTTTCAATTTGTTTATTATTTTAGTACATTTTTTTTTAATCTAGTACTTTCTTAATATATTTTTCAAATAAACATTCATGTGTTTGAATATGCTTTTGTTTTATCTTCTAAACTTAATTAATGAATAATTTAATTTAAGTGTTCATTTGAATTTATTTCTAGTAAAAGAAAGAATAAAGCGCATGTTTTTAAATTAATTCAAAGATAAGTACAATTTGTAAATAAATATTGTATATTTGTATGTTAGATGTAATTTTGTAAGATCCAATATCAAAATTTAAAAAAAATTAGTATTTTTATGAACATATGTTAGTTAGTCATAATTTTTAAATAGTATGCTGTACTTGAATTCTAATTTGTTGTCATATATTAATTCTATACAAAATGTAAATTAATGTAAAAATTAAAATAAATAAATAATTGCATACAATAAAAGAAATACATTAAATAAAAGAGATGTATGTTTTTTAATAAAATGTTTATTAATTATTATTATTTCTTATTACTTCTACTAATTCCTGTATAGTTTCTCTTAATAATTGAATTTCTTTGTAAGTATTTTCTAAAATCATATTTTGGCGATCTTCAATATCCATTCGCCTCATCTCCAAGTCATAAGCCCAACGTGGCACGTTAGGGTCACGTCTAACTGAAAATTAGAAAATAATCAATACATTTAAATTAGGCCTTCAGGATATGTACTACTTACGATGTTAATATTAAATACATACTAGGCCTCGAAATTCTTGACCTTCGTTGACTTGTGGAGGGGAATAAAATATTTGAAGATTTTCTAAGGAGTCCTAAAAATAAAAATAAAATAGTTTATGGCTCAACTTATTGTTGATTCTAAAAAAAAAATAACCTTACTCTCTTCTCTCTGTGCTATTATATCAGAAGGTGGTGGCAACGAAGGTAATGGAGGTGAAATGTCTTCCTGGCACTCTACCTCCATTTGTAAACCTAAATTTAATGAATCGGTTGGTAAAGCAGCTTCCTCTATTAAATTTGCAACAAGTGCAGATGTCTCCTCTGTTATATTTGCAGCAGGTGCAGCTGTCTCCTCTGTTATATTTGCAGCAGGTACAGCTGTCTCCTCTATAGATATCTATAAAATATTTTATCAAGTATTTACAAAAAAACAGCACAAATATAGTGAGTAAATTTGCAAACATTATAATTTATATATTGAGAAAAACTTATGTTTCGTAAGAGTATTTTATAATGTGTATAATATATAACTGTATATTATGTTAAAGTTAAGTACTAATTAAAAAAACTTGAAAGACTTGAATTCACAGGTATTCGTACTTCTGGTAATCCCTCCACTGCCGCTTTACCTATAAGTGCCAGGACTCTCTCCTCCATTGCAGTAAGTGGAACAAATTTACTAGGTCCCCCACCAGTTGAAGAGGCATTCCTCCTTAAATCTGCAGCCTTTGTTTTGGTCCGTGCTTTAAACTCTATTCAGTGCTAAGCATTCAATACAATTAGTTATAATTTCAAATTTATATCATTATAGGTAACTTTACCAACTGTTACTTCATTCCAGATAATAATATTTTTGAAAATTATTACTAAGAAAAAATAATGTAGCAAATATTAATTTATAACATGACGAAAATACTAAAATTATTAATAAAACAACTTACTCTGCGCCATTGGTCTGGTGCTTTACTGGTTCCCTCTGCAAGAGAATTGAGCTGCATTGCCAATGACTCCCAAGCTCGTCATGCAGCCTGACTGGCCTGTGACCCTTGGAAACGTCCTAGGGCAATGGGAGTATGAGTTTCTGCAAAGTCTACGAGTAACTCCACTTGCCTGGGGGAAACTTTTCTTAGTGCTGGCATCTAATGAGGTATAATAAATATGAAATATTTTTTTTTATGGGGAAATATTATATTTTAAGAATTATAATACAATATTTTATAATTAAATTTACTTTGTGGTCAGTAAATTTGTTTAATCTTTTTATCAATGGACGTAACAGGATACATTCATAATTCTAGTGTTTTACTTTATGCTGACGATATGAAGGTTTTTAAGGTTATCGAATCTCATCAGGACTGCGTTTTGCTTCAGAACGATCTCGAAAACTTGGAGCATTACTGTAAGTATAACCTTTTAAAATTGAACATAAAAAAGTGTAGCGCTATAACATTTACAAGAAAGAGAAAGGCTATACCATTCGACTACAAATTACAGAATACCGTTTTGTCTAGAGTCTCTGAGATTCGAGATTTGGGTATTTTCTTGGATCAAAAGTTAAGTTATGCGTATCATATAGATTATGTAACATCTAAGGCCTATCGAATGCTTGGATTTATTCTTAGATCTACAAGGGAGTTTAAAGATTGCCGCACGCATATTCTACTTTTTAACGCTTATGTAAGGTCCCTCTTAGAATATGGTTCAACGGTTTGGAGCCCATTTTATAAAAAATATATAAATAAAATTGAAAAAATTCAATCAAAATTTTTAAAACATTTGCGATTTAGAGATGCCTGTTCCGACTATTCCAACAGTAAAGTTCTTGATAATGTTACCCCATTGAGTATACGTAGAGGCTTGAGAGATCAATTATTACTTTACAAAATTGTCCATAATCTTGTTGATTCTAAAAGCCTCCTCAGTAAAATTTTATTTGAATGTCCACGTCTTAGTTCAAGAAATCGACCATTATTTTTTGTACCTCGTTGTAGAAATGATTATGCAAAAAATGTGTTCTTGTTACGTGAGTGTAATAATTATAATAAACACTGTAAAACTTTAGACGTATTCAACATGAAAATTAGTAATTATAAGAAAACTTTGTGTAAATTGTCATAGGCTGTAATATTTAAACTGTTTCATAGTTTTGCTTTCTGTTTTTATTTTTTGTATTGAGTTTCAATTATTTGTTTTAACTTTCTGTGGAAACTTAATTGATTTATGTTAAACATTTTGTAATTTTTTTTTATTGTATAGGTGCTATTATAATTGTATGTTTCCCAAATAAATAAATAAACAAACAAACAAACAAACAAACAAACAAACAAACAAACAAACAAACAAACAAACAAACAAACAAACAAACAAACAAACAAACAAACAAACAAACAAACAAACAAACAAACAAATAAATAAATAAATAAATAAATAAATAAATAAATAAATAAATAAATAAATTATAAATGCAAAAAGAAATAGAAATAAAAAAATATTTACCTTTTGCTATTTGTAACGCCACCTTGTGGCTTTATATTCATAATAGTGAATGAGTCAATTATATGTGACATCGCAATCCATTTCCTTCACTCTTCCTTAAACCATGCACACCAGCGACAACTGCGGTGCCCGGTCATTCAAGTATTGGATACAGCACTAATCGCATCGGCAGAGGACGAAGCCCTACAACTACGTCTTCAACTCCAGCTTACCGCCCGATCTTTAAGTATTGCACTTCAGGATCGTGAAGAGACATTGTTATAGTCTCCCGCTATTAAGTGGTAGTGCCAAATCGTGACCGCGAGTGTTAATGACGTCTATAGAACTAGCCTGCGTGTTTGAACTTTAACCGTCACGCGCCGTCGACCTTCCTAGATTATCTGGCTGGAGCTGCCCTGGATTCTGAGGTTGGTGCACGCATGGTTCCTATTTACTCCTATTACCCTTGCGAGTCACACATTTCTACAATTTACTGCTCCCCGGTGAGCGTGTCGAAGATTACTAGAATTGTGTTTTGGCGCCACCAGCTATCTTTTAACAACAAATTGTACACTAGTCTTGTTTACTTCACGAACGAACTTGTCCCATTGAGGGCTCCCAAAAATTATTATCACTATATATAATTCTTTTTGACTCCTCTGAGTAGTTTGTTACATTCCTAAGCACCATAGAACCGCTGATTGACATCGGTATATTTTTTACAATGATTATTAAATAGGGGTCGTGTTATACTCCTAAGCACCATAGTACTTATAACCGCTGATTGACATCTGTTTACACTTGACCCAACATTAGATTAACTATTTATTGTTTTTAAAATAAGATAAAAATGTTTATATTAAGGAACGTATGAGGAAAAGTTGATAATTTTAAAAACTGAATTCAATTATAATTTAATGTGTACATTATATTATTTTTGGCTGTTATTTTGACAGGGCTTTGTATTCGTAAATAAGAAAACATAAACATTGTTGATAAACGAGTGTTCGGGACACTTAAAACACCTTAAATTAAAAAGTCACTCCAAACCTTTCAGTTAATATTGTTCTAAGTGTATTTTTTATTTGGTGGCATAAAGTCGATAAGCACCAGTAATGTCACGTAATCCGATGAAAGGAACCGTAAATGGATACGCACTCATTGTAATACGCAATAGCAATTTAATGACACTCTCAGTGGCCATCGACTCTTCGGTTCGGTTCGCAACTAGAGATCGATGGGCACTAAAACTGTCAAAGTTAGCCAATAGCCCTGCTGATGCTCCTTTTTCATGGGCAGTGGCAAAGAAATGCCATTCAGCAGGGATGTTAAAGTCCTTTTTGTGCAAGCATAAATTAAAGAAATTTTTGCGGTTTTTATAGTGAGCTGCTGCACCATCAGAAAAGAAGATTTTTTTTTTTTAATTTGTCTTTTAAGAACTTGACAAGTTGTTTTTGAAATAAATAAACAGCAGTGGTATTATGCAAAAGGCAATCAGAAATTACTACGAAACTGATGTTTTCTATGCTATTATCTTTGTTAAAATATATCACAAATGGGTGAACTGTAGCTTGGGAATTATTCCAATGGAATCCTTGGGCTTCGTCTTGCAAAACAAAAGAATAAAAATCAGATATTATAGCATATTCACCATCTTTAAGATTTTTTTTTTTGTATTATTATCGAATAAGGATTGTTGTTTGGCTATAAATAAGTGTCGAATAAGCACAGAAAGTTTATCGATTAAGGATACTGTGAACTTTGCATGAGAGCTTGTTATAGTTTGAAGAATTGAATGATCTACACTAAACCATTGTTTGTAGGTTATAGTATTTATGCTATTTTCCTTGAATAGCTATTTAATATTTCTTGAATTCCTCTAATCTATGACAGTTCTCGCATTCTCCTAAATAACAGATAGGATATGCTGGATTACATAACAACAAAGCTATATAAGTTTTGTAGGAATCAATTGGAACTTTTTCTTCTTTAGTTAATTCCTTTAAATTACATCCAATTAGCATTAATTTTACATTCTGATGAATGTGACAAACACAGACGGCATGTGCCCCATTAGCACCAACTAATATACAGTTTTTAGGTCTTAGTTCTGCAAATTTTGAAAATCCTATTTTTAAGTTGAGATACTCATCTTTAAATTGTTTAAAAGCTTCATTTAAATTGCATAACACAAGCCTTTTCTGGATATGAGTCTTCACCATCAATCTTTATTGATACATAGTCTTTTTTGCCTGGCATTATTCTACTGATCTCATCCTTATTATAAAACTCTTTTACAATGTTTACATCTTTCTGGTTCAGAGTTTTGCCCGGTTTAGGATTTGGAGTAGAGAGAACTCCTTTTTCTTTTACCAGGTTTTTGGCTTTTCTCACCATGTAATTACTGGCCTCAAATTCCTCTTGAATTTTTTGCATGGACCAGCTTTTTGGTAAGATGGTTAAAATTTGTACTTTTACACTTCGGTCCTTAGTGTTTTTAAATTTCTCTTTTAACTGAACAAGCATTTCCAGTTCATATGATTCACCAGAAAAATTGCTTGATTCTGAAAATTGTAAAACTTTTTGTTTCAAAGCTTTACTTATTTGCTTAAACTTTCTCTTTGGATATTTATTTTCTGATAATCTTTTCTTTTTGATAAGAGTTTCTCCTGCATTTTGTAAACTTTCATTTAAAATGGATATTGCCATTTTACTTTCATAAGATTCTGTAGGACTATCACACTCATTTTGCAGGGTTTGTTCCAGTTCAGAAACTTAACTGGTACTTGCTTCAGCACATGGAGGCTCCTGCATTACCTTTTTGCTACATGCATCACAAATTTTGTTTTCTACAGATAAAAAAGGATTTTTCTCAATCATCCAAGGTAAAACATTCCTTAAACTTTTTCTGGCACAAGCATGGTTTGAAATTTTAAAGGGATTGCAACAAGCTCTATGAATAAATGAACTCATTTTTTGAGGAATTTCCCTCCAAAATAATGTATCTAAGCAAAGCAGATCTAGAAAACACTCAGTCCTCTCTCTAAAAAAAAAGTAAACTTAACTCTCTAACGAGAAATCAGTTATGAGCTCTGTTAGCTCTCTTCCAGAAATACTGAAACATCTGAATAACCACTTCAATTGAAAATCTACTTGCTAATGAATGTTATCAATAACAACAACCATATGTGTACCACATGTTACTGACCATGTGTATGCTAGCATCAATAAAAAGCTGCTCAAGAGAGATAAACTTGACTATTAAGCTCTGGCACACATTTAATTTTAACCTAAATCTGAGCATTAATGTTTAACAGGAAAATGGAAAGAGAGTTTAGTATATGAGAAAACAGAGATGCTGTATATGTGGGGGGGAGGAGGGGGGGGGGGTTATAAAAAGTAGCTAAAAGTAAAAAATCAATATAAAAATATTTTTATTGTACAAAATGCTTTTCTAAAGAACAAACACAAATTTTGTTCTAAAGTTCTCAAAATTTAAAAAACTGAAAATTATTTAGTTAAATTCTATTTTTTTATGAAGGTGCAAATGATCCCCTCCCCCCCCCACCTTTTCACCTTATAAATCACCCTCATTTAAAAACGATTGTCTGTATAGGAAAACGTTATAAAATAAAACAATATAAAAGTAAAAAGTCAATTTTAAATTCAATAAAGTTTATGCACTCCCCTCCCCCCCCCAATTTAGGTAACATACAAAAATTTTTTTTTTTAAAAGTGCAAAAGAATAAGTAATGTTGTAAACAATTATCAAGATTCTTTATTCACTTTCAAAACTTTATTTTGGAAGCTAAAATTGAATTTTTACTTAAAAATAGAGACATTTTCTTTCAGTATACAGTAAAATTGAGATGTTAGCAATTTTTCTTGAATTTTTTGCTCAGAAACCCATGGTGATCCCAGAATGAAACTTTTAAAAACAATAACTAGAAGAATAACATATATTTTTTTTTAAAGTTTTTTAGGTGCCGATTTTAAAATTTTAAAAATTCAAGGTCAAATTTGATGACCTTCGAATTAAATTTTTAAAAAATTCATTCATGCAGCATATCAAATGAAAGGGCAACTAATATACTTTCCATAGATACTTCAATGAAGTCTCTACTATAATTAGAACAGAAATGAGAGCTGATTTTATAATGCAAGAATTTCTAAAATTTAATGAATTTTACAAACTTTAAAGTTAAATATTTCAAAAAATAATCATGATATGGACTAAAAATTTCATATTTATCCATTTGTATATAGATGCAACAAATGTACCAAATTTCATTGAATTTTGAGGGGGTCGAGTTGTAAGCTTGGTTGATTTGACATGGAATGACCCCAAAAGGTTAATAAAGTGGAACAAGCACAGATACACAATGATATTGAAATATGTGGTGTTGTTGAAAAGGATAACGAGAACGTTAAGCAAATAACGATGTCACTATGTCAGTCGCTCAACCAAAATATGGAAGGCGTAGTAAGTGTCTTTAGAAAAAAGAAACCTAAACGACAGAGTAATGCACAAGCGGAACGTTCTAAGTTAGATACACCGATTATAGTTTCACTACGCGAAGGTAGGAGGAACGATTGGATTAGAGCTGCAAAATCCACGAGTATTACTGGGAAGAAATTAGTTGAAGAAGACGAACGTTCGGTATTCATATGCGAAGCTTTGACCCCGACAACAGCTTACCTCCTATGGAAAACAAAAACAGCAGTAAAGGAAACCTCAATTTGTAAATATGTTTGGTGTAAAAATAGTCAAGTGATGGTTCGAAAATTTTAAGGTGATAATAAAATTTACTACGTAAACTCAGAAAACGATATTGAGAAAATTATCAAAAGAATGTCATAAGAAATAAAAGTAAGAAAATTTGGTGATAAACAATTAATATTTATATAATATAATGACTAATATAATATAACGACTCAGAAATATTTGAAGCAAATTATGAAACATGGAATAACTTCACTAGTAACATCAGAAAGGAACATAATAAATTGCTATTACTACATGTCAATATTAGGTCGATGATTAAAAATCATGAACAGCTGGAATATATCGTTGACACTAGCCCCGTTATTATACACCTTATAATAATAACCGAAGCAAACATATCCAATATTACAAAAAACTTGTTTAACTTAAATAATTATTCTATGTACACGGAACTTCGAAACTGCAAGAAAGGAGGCGGCATAATTATATATGTTCACAAAAATATTTCTTTTATTAAAAAAAAAGTGTGTTCAGAATACTGTGAGTGTTTGTGTGGTGAAGTGAAAACCTTGAATGGTTACAAATTAGTCTTGTGCGTTATATACAGACCGCCGAACCTTTGTAAGTGCAGCTTTATTACTGAACGGTGCCAATACACCTCGGCGAGCACTTCCGCCTGTAGCTCCCAAGGCGGATCACTCGCCAAAAGCGTGGCCGCAGTGTACGACACCGTACGACCCCCGAATCACCCTTACCGCAAGAATCCTCTGCGTTCTCCGCAAGAGGGTCTTATTTATTTATTTATTTATTTATTGATTTATGTAACACCAACAACACAGACGCCCACAACAGACAGTTACAATAAAATACAAGATATCATACAAGCTAAGCGTTGTCTTAATTATAGGTGTTAACATCACTCCAATAATTAAACACGTATATACAATAAAAAAAATACAATAATTAACAAAAATCTAGACACAGTAAAATGGGTTAATTAAGAAAAAAAAAAAACAAAAAACAAAACAATGAAAACAAAACAATACAATACAAAACAATAAGAGAGAAAAGAACAAAAAAATTAACATTAAGAATGCAATTATATATCATTTATAATCATATTTCTAAACCTTGACAGTTTACTTGAAAAAATATCAAAATTAGCATTACACTCGGGACACAAGAGTTGAAACTCATCACAATTCTATTTATCGGCGAGTGGCGTCCCTGACGAGTGCGTGTAAGTTTCTCCACAAATGGAGTAAACGAAGTTGGTCTTACTACTCTTAAAGGGGCATGAAAATTTAATTTTCTTAGTAAATCCGAACTGTCCACAACACCATTAACCAACCTATGCAGAAACACAAGATCGTGGAGACGTCTTCGATTCACAAGTGGGGGAAGATTGAAATATTTTAATTTGTTCTCGTAACCTTTGAGCGACCTACCGTGATAAAATGAGAGGTGCTGTATGAATCTTTTCTGAACCTTTTCTATTCTTTTACAGTATACATCATAATATGGATTCCACACGACACTACCATACTCCAAGATGCTACGAACTAGGGCTGAATAAATAGTAATTTTTGTCTGGGGCTTTTTGAAATCCCTACAATTACGGAGTACAAAGCCAAGGGTTTTAAGACTTTTACCGACGATATTACTTATATGCACATGAAATCGGAGTTGATTATCAAGCGTTATTCCCAAATCACGCACATGAGACACCTCTAATAAATTTCTACCCTCAACAGAGTATGACCTTTCAAATGTGATTTTCTTTCTCGAGAAAAGTCTTGGAGTCGGCGGTAAGAACTCCCGACCAAATTGGGGAACCGTACAAGGCCATGCTCCTCACGATGCCGGCACGGAGCCTGCGGCCCACCAACGTTAGGCAGAAGCCTCCCCAAGGCAGCTGCGGTGGATACCAACTTCGGGGCCAGAAGGGAGAAATGAGCCCCGAAGTTCCATCTTCCGTCCAGGGTGAGGCCCAGATACTTCATCTGGGTCTTCACCACCACCTCCGAACCCTGGACGGAAATGGACGCCCGACGAGGGGGACCCCGGCGTGGGCCGTGGAACAGGATGGCCTCCGTCTTTGTGACGGAGACCTCCAATCCCAACAGCCCTATTCGGTCCGCTACCAACGTAGCGCCGACGGTAGCCAGACGGGCTGCCTCCGCAAAGTTCCTTCCCCTGCAGGTGACAAGGGTGTCATCCGCGTAACACAACACCCTCATCCGGGGCAGGAGAGGACAGCGGAGCAGCCAGTCGTAGCCGAGGTTCCACAACACCGGTCTCAACACGGACCCCTGTGGAACTCCACGGCATACGCTACGTCGGTAGACCCGCCGGTCGCCGCCTTCCCACAGGGCCTCCCTGTCCTGCAGGTAGGTAGGTCCCCCAACAGTCTACGGAGATAGGGAGGCACTCCATGGAACCGGAGCGCCTTAACCAATGTCTCGAACGGTAGACTGGTACGATCGGGTTCGAGAATGTTTGTATTAATTAACACTTGTGTTGTAATATTCATTTTTCTAGATTTTATTTCTATGTAGTAAGTAGGTGTATAAAATAGTAACTTGATAAAATAAACTTGAAGTTAGCTTGAAGTAAATGTCTTTTAACTTTTATAAAAACATCAACGTATTTCAAAAATATTGAAAGTAACAAGACACGTTTGATAAAATTTTATATATGTTTGACACATATTGTCGCTGTTAAATAAAAATAAAATGTCAAAAAAAATTGCTTTAATATGTTGATAGTCGACAGCGTAATGTACATAAACATTCTGTTTGCAACCATTTTTTTTTTATTTTTAAGACTAACAAAACTAGGGTCGTGGTTTTGTCAGACCCGTCTCGTTTTGATGCTGTATTCTGATACTTACGTCCCTGTTTGTGATTGTCGAGGTGATGCTGGCAAGGATATGGTATTGTGCCGCCGAAGTACCGGTTACACCGTTGCAGTCCATGTCTCGAGTTTTTTTATAAATAATAAACGTGGCATCTCGTGAATAATGTCACAGTTATTATTCGGTTCTTTTATCTGCGCTAAATGCGATTCCATATGTGAATACTAAAAAAGTAAAACCAATAAGCAATATGGTATTCAAAATTAAGAACGGAGGTACAAAATCAAAAAAAAAAAAAACTGTATTTATTTTTATAAAAACAGTCTAATTAAACAACTAATTAAAAATAAGTTCTGAAAAATTATCTACATTGTAATAATTTGTTAATAAAGGTAACAAACACGTGTCCAATTTATTTATTTATTTATTTTATTAAAGCAAAACAGACCGTTACCATTATTTTTATCTGTCACTGGCGCTACTCCCAAGCTTATCCTAATTTTTCTCATTTATTATTCTATCCTTAAGTATTTGTACGTTTAATAACAGTAATAATATATTACTTATATACATAGCTATAATATAGTATACATAAGCATAAGTATATATAATAGAATGGGTATTGAATATAAATGTCATAAAAAAATTAATTGTTAAACATTCACTAACGAAATATATAATAGTTAATAAAATAGATACTTTTTACTGTTAAAATTGACATTATTGATTCATCAATATAACACAAACAAAAATATTATATGTTTGAAATGAGAGTACAATTAAGATTTATTTAAATATTAATTGGAATTTATAAGTGAAAATGCATTGAAATTTCATATTTAAATTTATAATTGCACTTGATTCTTTTGAAAAAAAATTGCATATGAATAAAATAAATAATAAAGAAGATATTTTTTACAAATTGATACAAACCTTCTTTACTTGGTCTTATATACAAAGAGTATTGTAACTCTGAGATATAGTTTTTACAACTATGTCACATCTCACTTTCCTCCATTACAGCAAGATTGCTTTTAAATACATGACGATAATTCTGTTCTCACAACGAGTTTGTTCATTAGTCGCTGAGAACAAGCCAAAAAGTTTTGCAAAGTCAATTACGTCGCCCCTGTCTAATTCGTGTCTTATATTAAATATAAGCTTGTTATAAGACTGTGTCTTATATTTAAAAATATTTAGGGTTCTTTCATTTTAATTTTAATATTTCGTTCTGGTTGCAAAAAAACTTTAACATACTTACAAGTGTTTACTTGTTAAATAGAGATAAAAATGTATATTTTTATTTACTTCAACCACGCGACTGGACGCGACTACTGGACGCGACGCGGTACGGACGTCCCCATGGGTCCCTATCGAGACCTGCCAGGATCTCCTCCCGAGCCAGGTCTTTTGCCTTCCGAATTGCAAGCCACAGAGTCGATTTCGCCTCGTGGTATTGACTCCGCACCTGGGCCTCCAGAACCGGGTCGAAGCCGTGACGACGGCGACACCGGACGAAAGCCCTGCGAGCCCTGCAACAGGCCGCCCGAAGTTCGGCAATTTCGGGTGACCACCAGTACACTGCTCTGCGCCGGGGCCTAGACCTCACCCTCGGCATGGCTGCATCGCAAACCCGTGAAAGTGCATCGCGCATGTAGCCAGCTCTTTCCTCCACGTCGGTCTCCTCATTGGGCGGATCGGGAAAGGCCCATCCTTGTACGATGGCAGCCTCCTTTGCCATTTCCCGATCCAAACGTTTGATTGCCCAACGAGGAAAGCGACTCCCCTCCCGCGGTGGCCTGGCCAGGATCGGTCGGGAAGTGGAGAGGTCAAATCGGACGTAAAGATGGTCGGATAGAGTCTCCACCGCCGTCTCGACTCTCCAGTCGACGACCGTGCGAGCGACAGCTGGGGTGGCGAACGATACGTCCACCACGGAACTCCCTTGCTGTCGCACGCAGGTCGCATCGGTCCCTCTATTGAGGAGAGACAGACCGGAGAGGAGCGACCAGACCTGGACGGCCCTACCTCTAGCGTCCGTGGCGCGGTTCCCCCAGGCCGCGGATTTGGCGTTCAGGTCGCCGAGGAATATGAGCTTCCCCGACGCCTGTCTTCCAATCGCCGCACTGATGGAGTCGAGGAAAGTCTCGAACTCCGCCAGTCGGCGATTGGGGGAGAAGTACGCGCCGATGACGACGTATTCGCCCCACCTCGCCACGACCAAACCCGGGCCAGTCTCCAAGGTGGAGAAAGGGGGACCGGGACCAGAACCCGCAACCACAGCCACGGAACCGCTTGTGTCCCCCGCCCAGTTGGAAATAGGGGGGATATAGTAGGGCTCGCAGGCCACCGCTACACTGATGTCCCACTCCACCATGGCCTGGATGAAAAGATCCTGGGCCCTGGCGGAGTGGTTCAAGTTCGCCTGTAGGAAGCCATGTCGCCGTCTATTCATGACGACATGGCTTCAACTTGCGCCTGCACGCGCCCTCTGCTTGGGGCAGCTGGGGTGAAACCAGCTGTCTTGCCTTTCTTTCGGGGAGCCTTGCAGGAGCGGCTCCCCAACTCGTGCCCTGCCGGAAGTCCGAGGTCGACCAGACGGCGCAGCGAAGGACTCCGGTGCAGTTATTGCGAGAATGGCCCACAACTCCACACCGGAAACAGACTTCGCTGCGATCGACCTCGGAAGGGCAGGCCGCACGCGTGTGACCGGGCTCTTGGCACCGGTAACACCGCATGGGCCTCTCCTCGACGAGCTCGACCCCAGCCGAGCTCCAGCCCACCAGCAGGCGACCCCCACCCAATACCGCCTTTGCCACGTCGGCGGGGCACCGGCCAATAACGGCGCCCATAGCCCCGTAACCCCAGCGAATCTCTCCAACCAGGACAGACTCGCTGGAGCAATTACCGACGCGGCAAATTGCGGCCTTTACTTTTTCGCTTGTGGCAGAGTCGTCCAGCCCTTTTACTCTTACTGCCACTCGCTTAACGGGCCGGACGACGTCTGCCACCCCATCCAACACCACGCGAAGGGAGGAGACGAGTTTGTCCGCCTTCTCAGGGGCCGCTTTAGGTAACTCTAAAAGTCTGGCCCCCGTAGCTGACCGCCGGATCTTGAGCCCACCCTCGAGCCCGATCTCGCCGAGATCAACCTTCTCAGCGGCGCGCTCGAGGATTTGGGCGTACGTAACTCCCTTAGCTACCGCCTCGGTCTGCAGTGTAATCATAACTGCAGGTGACCGAGTAGGCGGTAGCTTAGGTTGGGGCCTTTGATCCGGCGAAGTCTTCCCGACCTTTTTACCCCTACCCTTACCCCCCCTTTTGTTCTTCCTCCTTTGTGACTCAACTGTTGCCGGCTGGACTGTCCGTTGAGCCACAACTGGAGCGTGGGACACTAGAGGAGGAGCCGCCGGCCTTGGCTTAGCCTTGCTACTTCTCCTCACCACCGAAGACCACGTCTCCGTTGTTCTGGGAGCCGGAATGGGGGCCGGTGGTTTGCCCGACGTGGTCCTCGTCACTCTTTTGGTCGGCGACGGCAAAAGTGGCGAGATAGGGATTGTGACTCCCGCTGATTGGCGAGATTCGGCAACCGCAGTTTTTTTCGTCCCACGGTCCGCAGCCAGAGGCGGGCGCAGGACCCTCTCCGGGAGGAGGCGCTCCTCAATGTTTGGCAGATGCGCGAAGGGATCCTCTTCGGACGTCTCGAGAATTTGGAAGTTTGCTGCCTTGCGGAAGGTGCGTTTCTCCAACTCCTTCTGGAAGGAAACTTCTTTCGCCTCCAGAGCAAGGGCCCGCAGATCGGCTTTTGCCCGTGCAAGCCCAGTACCACGTGAGGTGACGCGTCCACGACGAGCGGTGTTATATTTAGAAGATGCAACACCAAGCTCAGAGTCGCTTCCGGACGCGTCACGCTGAATAAACAAAGCCTCAGAAGAAGGCCGCTTTCTTCTGGCGCCAACTTCATGGTCGGACATTTCATCCGCACTACGAGTCAGCGCCTTAGTGCCCTCAGACAGCACATCCTTTCCAAATGGAAGTTCAAAGTCCTTTCGCACGCAGGGTTCGTTTGCGGCAGAGGCGACCAACGGGGCCGTCTCTTCCGCAGCCAAATCGTTATCTCGTCCATCAGTGAAATCAGAGTCCAAAGAAGCAAAAGCATTAGTCGTCGTCACGATCAAGCGGTCTTTTCCCCCCCCGGAATACGTGGGGAAGACGGAAGCCGAAGCTTCCGTGAGGGATTCCCGGCCTGCAGAGCAGCCACCGGTACCCTCCCGGGGTAGATTCTCTTACTTTGTCACGAGTCCTGCATTGGTTCGAAATTTTTAATTTTGTGTTAAATGCTAAGAAAACTAAATGCGTAGAGTTTACACTTCCTAATGTAAAAAGTAAAAATTGTAACTTGCTCCTTAACAATTAGAATTGATTGACTCAACACCATTCTTAGGTATAACATTAGATAAAAAGCTCCAGTGGAACCCCCATCTCTCAACACTCGCAGCCAAACTCAGCTCCGCCGTCTTTGCAATTAGAAAAGTTAGACAATTAACGGACATTAATACGGCTCGACTTGTTTATTTTAGTTATTTTCACAGTATTTTATCTTACGGTATTTTATTATGGGGCAGTGCTGTCGAAATTAATTCTATATTTATTTTACAAAAAAGAGCTGTGCGGGCTATTTATAACTTAAAAGCTAGAGATTCTCTGAGAGATGTTTTTAAAGAAATAGGTATTCTTACAGTCGCTTCGCAATACATATTTAATAACATATTATATATACGTCAAAATTTAAATAGTTATATAAAAAACAGTGACAGACACGCGATAAATACGAGAAATAAAAACAAACTCGTAACGCCAAAGTTTCGGCTTCAAAAAGTTAATAAATCCTTCTTGGGTTTGAGTGATTGATTTCTCTAAAATCGTGAGAGCAAGGGGCGCGCGGGTGGCGGGGAATTGTGCGTCGTTTAATGCAATTTTAGTCACGATGGAGCGCTTCACGGGACAACAGCGTGCTTTTTGCGTAAAACAATTTTACAAAAACAACGATTCCTACGTTACTGTACGACGCCTCTTCAGAGTTGAATACGTATTACAACGTGTAAGTGACTGTCCAAGTGTTAATCGACAACGAATATTAAACAAACTGGGCGACCACGTTCAAGAAGAAGTGAAGAGAACATTCGGGTGGTTGAAATTTCTGTAAGGGACGATCCAGAATCATCTACGCGTAAGCGGTCGGCGGCTCTTGCTATACCAAGAACTAGTCTGCGGCGAATCTTGCATTTGGACCTTAAACTGCACCCATATAAGCTTCAAATTGTACAGGAGATGAAACCAAACGATTACATTCAACGCAAGTTATTTGCTGACACTATACTGGAGCGATTCTCTAGCCTTGAGAATGTATTGTTTACGGACGAGGCCCATTTTCACATTAATGGTCACGTAAATAAACATAATTGTCGATATTGAAGCACGGAAAACCCTCACTATAAACACCAAAAGCGTCTTCATTCACCAAAAATGACAGTGTGGGCTGCCATATCCGCAAAGGGCATAATCGGTCCATACTTCTTTGAAAATAATCAAGGAAATAACGTAACTGTGAACTCAGTGGAATACGTGAAAATTTTGCGAGAGTTTTTGACACCACAGTTGCATGAATTTGAAGGATACAATAGCCGGACTTGGATGCAACAAGATGGAGCAACATGCCATACATCAAACGTGACTTTACCGGTGGTCAAAGAAATGTTTCCTAACAAATTGATTTCTCGCAGAGGTGATTTCCCATGGCCTCCCAGAAGCCCGGACCTTACACCTTGCGATTTTTTCTTATGGGGATATCTGAAGAGTCGAATATACCTTAATAAATCGACGACCATATCCCAATTAAAAGAAAACATCCACGAGGAGATAGCCGCGATTCCTCGCAGCATGTGTCAACTAGTTTTCCAAAGTTTACGTAGTCGATTGCAGGAGTGCCAACGACGAGACGGAGCACATCTCGACGATGTCATTTTTAAAAAATAAATTTTAATAAATGTTAATTACGTTAAATAAATCATAAACAAAATAACATTTGTACTTTTATTTCTAGACATGTTTCAAAAGTGCAAAAATTTTTGGCCCACCCTGTATAATAAAGTTCCACAAGATATCTTAGACCTTCCATTTCTTAGTTTTAAATCTAAAATCAAAAGTTTATTGTTAGATAAAGCTTATTATAACGTTCAAGAGTTTTTAATGGATCGAAATATGTGGAACTTAAGTTGTTGAATCATTTGCATGATTTATATTATAATGTACATCACCTATTGTTATATTTCTTTTGAAAAGAGCAACTGTTGAGTTTCTGGCCGGCTCTTCTCAACAGAGCAGCAGCAGACTACACTGACCTTTTTTTGTATTGCAGTAATTGACGATTCAAAAGTGCGTGTAAATGCCTACTTGAATAAAGATATTTTGAATTTGAATTTGAATAGAAAACAACCACAGAGTTTCTACAACATAAATTCAAGCACTCACAAATAACAGGTCGGTCACATGTGTCCGCTCACCGCAAAGTCTTACCCTAGATAATAAATGTTATTCATTCTATTGTAAAAATGATCTATTATTGGGCGATTTTTTATTAATCTATCATCATCTCTCCTCCGATGAAAAATGTAGATATCGCATTATCAACTTAAAATGGTTTCAAAACAGTATTGGGAAAAAGAAGGAATATTGAAGAGCCAATGTTTTTTCCAGTAATCATTAAGTCTGTTTAGTCGTATTGTACATGTATGAAGAAGTAGTCCCAGAAATGTTAAAAGTTCTTGTCCTATCAAATCTTTCAAATTATTTATTCCAGACTTGGCTTTCACGCTAGATCCTTTTTTTTTTTTTTTTTTTTTTTTATCGTTGGAAAAATCCGTTACGGATACCCGCCGACCAAGAAGGTGATGGCCGGAGGGTTATGTGGGACTACCCGGCAGCATAGAGGTCGCTGCCATTTTTAAGGTTACCCACTAAAAAACCAACGGTTGCCCTCAACGCCTTAATGGGACGCCACGGGATCGCTTGCGCACTCACCGTGACGCTCCGGCGGTAACCCCCCGTGTAAGGGTGCTCCGAGCAACTAAGAGTACCCTCACGACGTAGGCCTGTAATAGGTGAGAGAGGTCACCCTCCCCTCCCACCAAGGCACTACAGCTGGGGAAGGAAGCGGCGGGCGTACTCCCGCCTCCTTCTTCCCAGCCTTCCCCTACGGAGTGGATCAGCGGTGGAGGCCTGCTCCCTGACCCGCTCCGCGGCCTCCTTTGCGGCGATGACCTGCTCGCAGAAGGAGGCCATTGCGACCCAACACCTCTCGCTGCCGATCATTGTGCCTATAAGGCGCGGCAGCGAGAGGTCCCCGCCCACCACGGCCACCAGCTCAACACGCTGGTGGTCCCAGGCTGCGCACTCTGCCAAGGTATGACGAGCCGTGTCTATGGCCTCGTCACAGTGGTGGCAGGATGGGGTCGCCTCCCTTCGTGCGATCTTGTGCAGATACTCCCCGAAGCACCCATGCCCAGTGAGCACCTGCACAAGACGGAACGTAAGCGTTCCATGCCGCCGGTTGATCCAACGATCTAGGTGGGGACGGATCACCCCCACAGTCGTCAGTCCGGCGGCAGGGGACCCTAGGTCCCTCTCCCACCGTCGAATCAGGGCTCGGTGAGCTAGAGCCCTGACCCGAGCCGCCTCGGGCCTTACCCCCCTGGCCCTGGCTTCTGCCCGGTGCCAATACACCTCGGCGAGCACTTCCGCCTGTAGCTCCCAAGGCGGATCACTCGCCAAAAGCGTGGCCGCAGTGTACGACACCGTACGATACCCCCGAATGACCCTTACCGCAAGAATCCTCTGCGTTCTCCGCAAGAGGGTCTTGGAGTCGGCGGTAAGAACTCCCGACCAAATTGGGGAACCGTACAAGGCCATGCTCCTCACGATGCCGGCATATAAACGCCGGCACGGAGCCTGCGGCCCACCAACGTTAGGCAGAAGCCTCCCCAAGGCAGCTGCGGTGGATACCAACTTCGGGGCCAGAAGGGAGAAATGAGCCCCGAAGTTCCATCTTCCGTCCAGGGTGAGGCCCAGGTACTTCATCTGGGTCTTCACCACCACCTCCGAACCCTGGACGGAGATGGACGCCCGACGAGGGGGACCCCGGCGTGGGCCGTGGAACAGGATGGCCTCCGTCTTTGTGACGGATACCTCCAATCCCAACAGCCCTATTCGGTCCGCTACCAACGTAGCGCCGACGGTAGCCAGACGGGCTGCCTCCGCAAAGTTCCTTCCCCTGCAGGTGACGAGGGTGTCATCCGCGTAACACAACACCCTCATCCGGGGCAGGAGAGGACAGCGGAGCAGCCAGTCGTAGCCGAGGTTCCACAACACCGGTCCCAACACGGACCCCTGTGGAACTCCACGGCATACGCTACGTCGGTAGACCCGCCGGTCGCCGCCTTCCCATAGGACCTCCCTGTCCTGCAGGTAGACCCCCAACAGTCTACGGAGATAGGGAGGCACTCCATGGAACCGGAGCGCCTCAACCAATGTCTCGAACGGTAGACTGTTGAAGGCGTTGGCGACGTCAAGCGAAACCGCTAGGACGACGTCCCCCCCGCGAACAGCCTCCTGGGTCAGGTCTCTCAGAGCTCCCAGGGCGTCGATCGTTGAACGACCCGCCCTGAAGCCGAACTGAGCCTCTGAGAGATCAGGACCCACCTCTTCGAGGTGCCGGACAAGACGTGCAGAGAGGTTTCTCTCGAAGAGTTTACCCGTCTCGTCCAGCAGCACGATTGGCCTGTATGCGGAAGGGGAGTCGGCAGAACGACCGTCCTTCCTCAACAGGCACAACCTGCCCTCCTTCCAGGCTTTCGGGAACTGTCCAGTGCGCAAGCACAGGTTGAACAGTTCCCGAAGCCTGCCTCCCAAGTATTCCAGGGCGAGGAATAGAACTCGCCCCGGAATACCGTCTGGCCCCGGCGCAGTATTGCGGGCTCGAAGGCGATTCAGCGCGACCTCCACCCCCCCATTAGGAGAAGGGGGGGCCATCACGGGAGGTGAGTGGCCGGTGGAGTCCGGGAATAAGTCCCCCACCAACCACTCGAGGAAATCCGGCTGAAGGGACTCCATGACCGGGGCGCACGCGGCGCGGAGTTTATTCCGCGCGACGCGGTACGGACGTCCCCATGGGTCCCTATCGAGACCTGCCAGGATCTCCTCCCGAGCCAGGTCCTTTGCCTTCCGAATTGCAAGCCGCAGAGTCGATTTCGCCTCGTGGTATCGACTCCGCAGCTGGGCCTCCAGAACCGGGTCGAAGCCGTGACGACGGCGACACCGGACGAAAGCCCTGCGAGCCCTGCAACAGGCCGCCCGAAGTTCGACAATTTCGGGTGACCACCAGTACACTGCTCTGCGCCGGGGCCTAGACCTCACCCTCGGCATGGCTGCATCGCAAACCCGTGAAAGTGCTTCGCGCATGCAGCCAGCTCTTTCCTCCACGTCGGTCTCCTCATTGGGCGGATCGGGAAAGGTCCATCCTTGTACGATGGCAGCCTCCTTTGCCATTTCCCGATCCAAACGTTTGATTGCCCAACGAGGAAAGCGACTCCCCTCCCGCGGTGGCCTGGCCAGGATCGGTCGGGAAGTGGAGAGGTCAAATCGGACGTAAAGATGGTCGGATAGAGTCGTCACCGCCGTCTCGACTCTCCAGTCGACGACCGTGCGAGCGACAGCTGGGGTGGCGAACGATACGTCCACCACGGAACTCCCTTGCTGTCGCACGCAGGTCGCATCGGTCCCTCTATTGAGGAGAGACAGACCGGAGAGGAGCGACCAGACCTGGACGGCCCTACCTCTAGCGTCCGTGGCGCGGTTCCCCCAGGCCGCGGATTTGGCGTTCAGGTCGCCGAGGAATATGAGCTTCCCCGACGCCTGTCTTCCAATCGCCGCACTGATGGAGTCGAGGAAAGTCTCGAACTCCGCCAGTCGGCGATTGGGGGAGAAGTACGCGCCGATGACGACGTATTCGCCCCACCTCGCCACGACCAAACCCGGGCCAGTCTCCAAGGTGGAGAAAGGGGGACCGGGACCAGAACCCGCAACCACAGCCACGGAACCGCTTGTGTCCCCCGCCCAGTTGGAAATAGGGGGGACATAGTAGGGCTCGCAGGCCACCGCTACACTGATGTCCCACTTCACCATGGCCTGGATGAAAAGATCCTGGGCCCTGGCGGAGTGGTTCAAGTTCGCCTGTAAGAAGCCGTGTCGCCGTCTATTCATGACGACATGGCTTCAACTTGCGCCTGCAGGCGCCCTCTGCTTGGGGCAGCTGGGGTGAAACCAGCTGTCTTGCCTTTCTTTCGGGGAGCCTTGCAGGAGCGGCTCCCCAACTCGTGCCCTGCCGGAAGTCCGAGGTCGACACAGACGGCGCAGCGAAGGACTCCGGTGCAGTTATTGCGAGAATGGCCCACAACTCCACACCGGAAACAGACTTCGCTGCGATCGACCTCGGAAGGGCAGGCCGCACGCGTGTGACCGGGCTCTTGGCACCGGTAACACCGCATGGGCCTCTCCTCGACGAGCTCGACCCCAGCCGAGCTCCAGCCCACCAGCAGGCGTCCCCCACCCAATACCGCCTTTGCCACGTCGGCGGGGCACTGGCCAATAACGGCGCCCATAGCCCCGTAACCCCAGCGAATCTCTCCAACCAGGACAGACTCGCTGGAGCAATTACCGACGCGGCAAATTGCGGCCTTTACTTTTTCGCTTGTGGCAGAGTCGTCCAGCCCTTTTACTCTTACTGCCACTCGCTTAACGGGCCGGACGACGTCTGCCACCCCATCCAACACCACGCGAAGGGAGGAGACGAGTTTGTCCGCCTTCTCAGGGGCCGCTTTAGGTAACTCTAAAAGTCTGGCCCCCGTAGCTGACCGCCGGATCTTGAGCCCACCCTCGAGCCCGATCTCGCCGAGATCAACCTTCTCAGCGGCGCGCTCGAGGATTTGGGCGTACGTAACTCCCTTAGCTACCGCCTCGGTCTGCAGTGTAATCATAACTGCAGGTGACCGAGTAGGCGGTAGCTTAGGTTGGGGCCTTTGATCCGGCGAAGTCTTCCCGACCTTTTTACCCCTACCCTTACCCCCCCTTTTGTTCTTCCTCCTTTGTGACTCAACTGTTGCCGGCTGGACTGTCCGTTGAGCCACAACTGGAGCGTGGGACACTAGAGGAGGAGCCGCCGGCCTTGGCTTAGCCTTGCTACTTCTCCTCACCACCGAAGACCACGTCTCCGTTGTTCTGGGAGCCGGAATGGGGGCCGGTGGTTTGCCCGACGTGGTCCTCGTCACTCTTTTGGTCGGCGACGGCAGAAGTGGCGAGATAGGGCTTGCGACTCCCGCTGATTGGCGGGATTCGGCAACCGCAGCTTCTTTCGTCCCACGGTCCGCAGCCAGAGGCGGGCGCAGGACCCTCTCCGGGAGAAGGCGCTCTTCAATGTTGGTGAAGCGGGCGTTAACCATAACGCCCACTGAGGAAACGATAGAGCGCCTCAACTCCTCAACCGAGTCGGCGTCCCAAGACGGCGCTGTCGACGTAGCGGCAGTCGCCTTGACCGCCGACGCCTTCAGCTCGGCAAACTCCCGCCTGTGAACCTTGAGCTCTGCTCGAAGGTTATCCACCTCGCGGTGGAGGCGCGCGTTGTCTCTCGTGAGACGACGCGTCTCCTCGTCCACCGAGCGGCTGGCCAGGATCTCGACCGTCTCAAGGAGACCCTTGGCGGACTCCTTGAGGGTCTTGACCATGCCACCCTTGAGGTTTTGGGATTTCCGACAAACCTCAAGAATGGCTGTGGAGCTACGCCCGGCCACTGCCCTCAGCTCCTCGACCCCCATATCCTCAGAATCAACCCTTGGCAGATGCTCGAAGGGATCCTCTTCGGACGTCTCGAGAATTTGGAAGTTTGCTGCCTTGCGGAAGGTGCGTTTCTCCAACTCCTTCTGGAAGGAAACTTCTTTCGCCTCCAGAGCAAGGGCCCGCAGATCGGCTTTTGCCCGTGCAAGCCCAGTATCACGTGAGGTGACGCGTCCACGACGAGCGGTGTTATATTTAGAAGATGCAACACCAAGCTCAGAGTCGCTTCCGGACGCGTCACGCTGAATAAACAAAGCCTCAGAAGAAGGCCGCTTTCTTCTGGCGCCAACTTCATGGTCGGACATTTCATCCTCACTACGAGTTAGCGCCTTAGTGCCCTCAGACAGCACATCCTTTCCAAATGGAAGTTCAAAGTCCTTTCGCACGCAGGGTTCGTTTGCGGCAGAGGCGACCAACGGGGCCGTCTCTTCCGCAGCCAAATCGTTATCTCGTCCATCAGTGAAATCAGAGTCCAAAGAAGCAAAAGCATTAGTCGTCGTCACGATCAAGCGGTCTTTTCCCCCCCCGGAATACGTGGGGAAGACGAAAGCCGAAGCTTCCGTGAGGGATTCCCGGCCTGCAGAGCAGCCACCGGTACCCTCCCGGGGTAGATTCTCTTTTAGATTCGCTTTCATGATTATTTTTTATTTTTTGGGGGGCGCCCTAGTCCTTACACAACCCCTCGGCAGGCGCCAGACCTCAGAGTTGACAAAAAGAAAGGGAAATAGAAGAAGGATAGAAAAGGTAACAAAGCGAAAACAAACAAGGAACTTAACAACACCAAGCAAAGGAAAAAAAAAACGAAGAAGTGACAAAACAAAACAAAAATACGAAGAAATGACGAAACAAAAGAAGAAAACGAAGAAATGACAAAACAAAACAAAAAAAACGAAGAAATGACAAAACAAAACAAAACAAAAAAACGAAGAAATAACAAAACAAAAAAAAAAAAAACAACAAAAATCCCCTTATTGTCGGCTATATACCGGGCATAAACCCCATAGCCGACCAAGGTTCCCAGCGGTGGCTGGTACCGGACACATGTTCCGAATACCTGCTCCCGTGTTCCTACGCTGTCCGTACCACTCCGTACCGTACCGGCCAGTACCGGACACATGTCCCGGCTACCTGCTCCGCGTACCTACGCTGTCCGTACCAATCCGTACCGTACCGGCCGGTACAGGCCAGTACCATACGGGTCCAAAGAACCCATAATGATAACAATAGACAAGCGAGAGCGGAGCGCGCGCGCACGCGTGCGCTCGCGTCGGCTGTCGGAGGACGACTCCTTCACGCTAGATCCCTGCAAGATTTTCTTTGCATTCAAATTTGTCTCACGAACAATCAACTCTAAAATGTCGTTTTCATTTATTGTCGTGTCATTTAATAGTAACTAAAAGGATTCGAAAGGATCTGATGGTACTGGAAAAAATTATTCTTGGGTCTTAGTAAATTCGTTAGTTGTTAATTATCTGTTCGTATTAAAATTAGACGTAGAGCCTTGCTGAAAAATATCTATCTCTGCTTTACCTTTGTTATATTCACAAATTGGGAGTGGTTTTTGTTTATTTTGTTGTCGACTTGTGCTAGCAGAATTTGCGTTTATATTCACTATTTCAAGAGCATGTTTTGTTGTCAGTACTCTAATATATCGGGTATCTAGCCAGTTAAATACTACAATACCATTCTTATCTTCTCTCGCTATCATTTCTCCTTTCTTCAAATTTGCGTTCATAACTTCCTTTGGCATAAACTTCTTATTTGCTCTTACAGTGCCCACAACATGCGTCTTTTAACGAAGAAAGTCCAATGATAGCGGGTAGCTGGTTTTGAAATTGTCTACGTACAATATTCTACCTTCATTTAGAAGCCCCTTTGAAAGATCTTCACATACATTTGCTGCTAAGCCCTTATTTTTAATATAAATCTCAGATTTTCGAAAATAGATTTTGCTTGCCCACGTATATCCTTCTGAAGTACACAACTTAAAAAGTTTAATTCCATACTTATGCCCCTTTTTAGGTATATTGGCGGAAAACAAGTCTGTCTCTCCAAGGAACAAGAGTGTCATCAATGACATAATTATCACCAGCAACAACCTTTCTATTAAAAATATTTCCCTTCTCGCAAATATTTTTAATAGAAAGGTTATTTTTTTCTCTAAATTTAAGGCAACGTACTAGGTACTCCTTTGACTAAGCCAAATAAAATTATCAGTTTATTCTCGCAAGGGGTGTTATTCTTAGGTAGTGAGTTATATTTTAAATGAGTTACACACGTGGTCTACCCACGCGTCTCCCCCTGCGGGCACTGATTTTTTATAATTTCTGTAGTTTCTTCTAACTCTAAATCGTCATCTGCATTTAACAAGGGACTATAATTTGGATCATTTATTAAATCTTCGTGCTTTTCATCAGATATGTTTACATTTTCAGCAATCTTTTTCAATTCACTTAGAAACTTTCGTTTTGCCATTATTTGTAGAAATTTAAAAATTTGTTTGTTGTCTTTCCAACTTGTGGCCGAAAATTCTTGGCCTTCGTGAGAGGCCACATTTTTGTGATATGTTCCTCTGGGTAAGTTAGACTTCATAATTTTCCATTCCTCCGGCAACTTGCACGACTTTCCAAGCCCGTTTCTCTGTACTATTCCAAGACAAGTCAAGGTTGGTCAAGTAATGTAGCAGAGGAATATTCGTATAAAAATTGTCAAAATAAGTTATATGATTGACGTGCCTTAGTACTGGTCGTAACAATCGAATAACTGTATTCGATACAGCTCCAAGGTCTGGTTCGCCAGGTAAACGGTCTACGTCTTTAGCTCCTGAGTAAATCTCAAAACTGTAGGCATACCCAGACAGAGAGCATAAAACGTATAATTTGAATCCCTACTTATGGGGCTTGTTGGGTAAGTATTGTTTCATAAAATGTTTAATTTTAGAGGAACACATTTGCTCGTCTAGTGATAGACGATGCTCAAATAGTACAGTAATAAATTTCTTGTTCAAATAGTCTATCTATCTATATTGTCGAACTTTATCAAATCTGTTGCGATTCATTGTTTGTGCTATGGGTTCAAACTTTGTAATGTTTGACCAGTATGACCTGACATTAGGATAATGATATACACTAGTGAAAATAAGAATTCCCAGAAATTTACGTAATTCTAAGACAGTTAAAGGTTCTGTAAAGTTTTGATTCTTTTGGAAGGCATATTTATTTGACTCATCCACTAGAAATCTCAAAATTTTTACAACGAAAAAATAAGAAAAAAAACTGAAAAGGAGTGTCTAAGTTCATAATTTCTTGTGAATACTCAGTGTTTCCAGCAAACTAGACAAAGCATTTCGGACTATGTCCATATTCTTTACTCTCCACACTAAGTTTCTAGAGTTGAAAGGTGCAGTTTGCAGGTTGTTCTGGCTGCCGGTTGTAGGAGTTGGGCTTCGTTTAACAGTCCCTAAATTATGTTGCATGTCGGTATCTACGTTTGCTGCAGGCGGATCTGCATCCAAGTTTGGGTCAGTGGGAAAATTACCTACATCCTCTTCATCTTCTAGCTCCATCAGTCGATCTCTTTGACTCGAATAATAGTCTATGTCATCTTCATTGTCGGTGGCATCGTCTTCCCAAATTTCACCATTTTCTAACCGCTTCAATATGCTCTCAATCTCTTCTGGTCGCATTTTTGATAAATTTCTATAATAAAATAAAAATTAAAGTAATCCCAACATTAAGCTATGCAGAAAAATAATGAAACGGAAGTTCACAAAGTTTTTATAGCTAAAGAATTAGTAGGTAGGTTTTATGTAGGGCGGAATGTATGAAGTATCAAAATTGATATTCACAAAAATAGCACTAGTTTCTTCAAGTAAAACATGCACTCGCAAAAAATTATTATATCATAGCGAAAATAATATATTCACTTACCTCAAAAGTATTTATATTCCTCAGAAAAAAAAATATATATATCAAATTTGTATTTAACAAAACTTTTAGTAAAATGTGTTTACTTGTTCACTTTTGCAGCGCAAGTAATATGTCATAGATAATATAAAACAACAATGACATTTAATTTTTTTTTTTAATTTCGTTGGAAAGAATATTATACAACAGTAAAATGCGTACAGCCAACCTATAAAAAAAAAACTAATAGTAATGTGAACATTTGGATTAAAAGATTGGTATAAAAATTTAAACTCTAGGTTATTAAGGGTTAAACGATTTTCTCCTCACAATTTTAATTCTTCGTTTTTCTTGACTACTACATGAAGTGGAGAAAACCAGCTGCTTTTGTTTCATCTACATATCCCCACATCTTGCATCCTTTGGAATTCAGCCTTATTTTTTCATATTTATCCGGTGGTAAAGAAAGTTTTCTTTTCTATATAGTGGATTACAGAGTGGCGTGGAGTATCTTTGAAACACATTGGCTTAGTAATATCGGAAAAAAATGATAAAAGTCACTATAAAGATGGATGGTTTATTGTTGTTATTGATCCTTAAAATAAAACAACGTTTCTTTCAATGGTGACTGAAATGAATTGACTTTTATTTTATATCATGTAATACGCACGTCCGTCATAGATGGCAGCACTAGTAACATATTTTAGATATCATTACAACACCCTCACTATATGTAATAGTACAAATTCCCTTAAACATTAAACAATTTGTACACCCAATCTTTCTAAAAATTTATAATGTTTAATGAAACATAAACTTTTAGTGAGTAAATCTGCAGGCATTTCAGCAGTTGGCAAATACTTGACATTCACATTATTGTTTGTTACACATTCTCTACAAAAATGATATTTAATATCAATGTGTTTGGTTCTCTTGTGGAAAATTGGATTTACAGTTAACTTTAGGGCACTTTGATTATCATTGAAGAGATCAATAGTGTACAATTTCTGTGTTATCTCATATAGTAAATTTCGCAGATATACTGCTTCTTTACAGGCTTCAGTAATGGCCATATATTCGGCTTCGCTACTGGATAAGGCGACAGTTTTCTGTTTCTTTGTCTCCCATGATATAACACAGCCATGTAAAGAAAAACAAACTTCAGTGTATGACCTCCTATCAATAATGTTCCCACCCCAATTAGCATCAACAAACCCTTCTAATACTGAGCTTCCATCATCAGAATACTTCAAACCATAGTCTCTGATATATTTTAAATATCTCAATAACCGCTTAACATATGCACAATGTTCATAAGAATAACAATTATTAAATTGGCTTAGATATCCAACTGCATATGCAATATCCGGCCTAGTTAAAACTACTAGATACATAAGACATCCAATTATTTGTTGATATGGAAAACTACTTACACAATGTTCATTCTTGGATACATTTAACTTAGTTTCCATTGGAGTCTGAATGGGTTTACATTGTGTCATATTAAATTTATGCAACAACTGATCAATATAACCTCTCTGACTTAATATTATTGTTTTCTTATATTTATCCACAGTAACATTGACACCAAGACACCTTTTTATTTCACCTAAGTCTTTAATCTTAAAATAACTAGCAAGGACCTGCTTTAGATGTTTAGTCTCATTAGTCTTATTAGAAAAAATAAAAAAAACATCTACAAACAATGTTACAATAGTTTTCAACTGACCTTGCATTTTTGTATACATACAGGGTTCTATTTTAGATCTAATATACCCCATGCTTAATAAACATTCGTCTACCTTCCTGTGCCACACTCTTGAGGACTGTTTGAGCCCATAAATGGCTTTCTTTAATTTAAGTTCTTGACCTTTTTCTGTTCTTTAAGTAAAACCTTTAGGTATTTGTATATAAATAGTTTCCTCAAGAGAACCATTCAGGAAAGCAGTTGTTACATCAAGATGCGTTGTATCCAAACCTAGTTGTACTGACAACGCAAAAAGTAGCCTTAGAGTAGTATGTCTAACAACAGGAGAGAAAGTTTCGGTAAAGTCCACACCTTCTACTTGTGTGAAGCCTTTTGCTAGAATAGACGTGCACGGTATCTAACTTTATTTTCACTGTCATACTTTCTTCGAAGCACCCACTTGCACTGCACAACCTACCATCTTTTGGAGCATCACTTAACTCCTACGCGTCATTGTCTTCAAAACACTGTAACTCTTTTACAGCCGACTTCCACTGCTCCTTTTCTGGTCCATTTAAAGCGTCCTGAAGAGACAAACCTGCCCCATCATCATGTAATTCACTGTCTACACACAGGTTTGATAAGCCATATATCTCTGGAACCTTCTTTATCCGTTGGGGCCGGTCTTCCACTCTTTTTTCTTCATCATAGTTCTGTGAGTCGTCTGCGTCTTCATAGTCGCTTGGCATATATGACTCATCATCATAATCATCTTGAAACTTTTCTGATAAACTTCTAGAAGTGTTTTCACTTGGCAATGGTTCACTTTCTTGTGGCTGTATATCATCAGTGCTATCCCCCACTGAATCAATATTCTGACTATGAACTTCAATGACATTTTCAGACTTTGTTTCCTTCTCAATGATGATCACAGCTCTACTAGTCGTTACACTCCTAGTTTCTGGATTGTAGACTCTATATTCTTTTATATTTTCTGGAAATCCTATGAGGTTACATTGATCTGTCTTTTTGTCCCATTTCTTGCGCTTTTTTTTTGCGACATGGACCATCACAGGGCTCCCAAATATTCTGATATGACTAATATCTGGCTTAGAGCCAGTCCACAACTCATATGGAGTTTTATTATTCAATACCGTTGCTACAATTCGATTTTGCAGGTACACTGCAGTATTGGTGGCCTCACTCCAGAATTCTTTTCCTAAATTTGCATCAAAAAGTAAGCATCTTGCTTTTTCCACTATTGTACGATTAAATCTTTCACACAATCCATTCTGCTGTGGGGTGTATGGATTGCTCCTTTGATGAATTACACCAGCACTGTTTTGGTAATCTTCAAATTCTTTGCTACAATACTCTAGACCATTATCACTTCTTAATACTTTGATTGTTTTCTTTGTTTGATTTTCTACTTGAGATTTAAAATTTTTGAAACATTTCAAAGTCTCATTCTTGTGTTTCAGAAAATAAACGAATGTCATACGACTGCAATCGTCAACAAACAACAAGAAGTATCTTGAGCCTTCTATAGATACATTTTCCATAGGCCCACAGATGTCCGTATGCACACTATCTAGTAGATTACTGCTTCGATGGCCTGTGCTTTTCAATGGTAACCGGCACTGTTTCCCTTCACAACATGTTAAGATTTGCTTATGTCAACTTTTTCATCAAGTGACAAACCCTGCACCGCATTCTTCATCTGATTCAAATCATCTTTGTTTACATGTCCTAATCTGCGATGCCATGTTATTCCTGATACAACCGATGCTGCCAAACATTCTTGTTTTAACACATTGACTTTGTACACTCCGTTTATTAACACTACCGTAGCAACCAACACATTCTTTTGATTATATACTGAACAACCATCTTCCGTGAAAGATACACTGTTGCCTTTCGTAATCAGTTATCTTACAGATAACAGATTCGTGGTCAGACCTGGTACACAGAATACGTTTTCCACTACGATATCGTATTCACAGCTGTTGTTCTTATCAAGTCAATTGACTTGATTGATAAGTCCACCAATGCCATCCACGGCACCTTTCCCGCGGGAAGTGGCAAAAACGTTCCACTCGCATATCAGTTGAAAATCCTCCTGAAAAAAACACAAGTTCGAAATCGTATATTTATTTTTTAACTGTGCTGCACAGCCATCAGAAAAAAACTTAGCTTTTTCAATATGAGAAAATTCTGATTTTACATCTGCTAAAATAGCATTTAAAAATGCCCATACGGCATATTTATCATGCTGAAGTTCATCACTTACTACCACAAAAGAGCGAATAATAGCATCTTTTAACCATGCACAACAAGTGAATATGGTAATTTGTGGATGAGTCCAGTGCGCACTTTGAATCTCATCTTGAGATACTACACTGTAATTTTCAGCGAAGTCCACTTGAAGTATTACTTCATTATTTCCAATATTATTTTTCACTTCTTCAAAATAGTTTGATTGAGTTGCTTTAACAAAGCAATGCTGTTTATAAAATGGCAACTGATTATTCAGTTTATTTAAAGCATTTGTGACAGAACTATTAATCTCCACTACTTTTAAAAATCCATTTTCTTCCTTCCACTGCTTGTATACCAAGTATCTTCGTAGTATATCTTCGTAGTCATCTTCATTTATTAATGTGTTGCTTTCTTTTTTGCAGTTTTCACAAAACCCTGTCATACACCTCTCACTCTGAATATTACAGCACATCAAACTAAGTAGATCTTTACTCGATGCTGGGAACTCCATAAATTCACTTGATATAAGCAGAATGTCAAAATTAGCATGATATTTGCATACACAAACGTTGTGTGGTGTTTCTGATATCAAAATCACATGCTTTGTTCGTAGACTATAAAACTTTGATTTTTTGATCAAAATATTTTGGTTTTCTCTTTTGAATTCGGCAAATGCCTCACCAACCGTCATCAGCATGTGTCGCTTTGGAACCAAAATTCGTTTTCCTGTTTCTTCCTTAACGGATTTCATATCTTTTTTCCCAGGAGCTTGCCTGCTGATTTTGTCACTGGTGTAAAATTCTATAACCTTCTCTTCAGTTACACTTAATTTACAATTAGTTTTCTTTCCTACTTTCAAAGAATTTTTAAATTCTGGCATAACTTCCATCGCTAACTTTTGAATAATGATTTTCTTCTTCGATGGGCTTCTTGGCAAAAATCTACGAGAACGAGCCAGTGCTTTGCCAAATGATTGCGTATTCCCATAAGTGCCTATGGGTGATTGTGTTAAGTCCTTTGAATTTGAAGGTTCATCTGTTGTATTTTCATCAATGGATTGCTTCTTGTTACTCCTGCACTTTCTTTGCCTTTTAGTATCTTTAGTTCTTTTTTTTTTCAGTTGAGATTTAGTTGACTCTATATTTCTTTTTTCACGCCTTGCTTTGTCTATTTCTCTTTCTTTTTCAAGATATAATGCCCATTTAACTGGATCCTCTTTCAATTTTTGACGAGATTTTTGCTTTCTCTCAGCAGCTGACATTATCTGAAACAAAAAATGAAATTTATTTTAACAAATAACAGATAGTGTGAAATATAAATGTGCAACCACAAATTCACTCATCTGTTTTTACAAGAATAAAAAGCATGTGCCATGAAGCAAAATTAAATATTAAAACTATTTAAAATATTTCATTAGTGACTTAAATAAGAATATTGCTAATTTATGTACATTCTTAAACAAAATGCTTTAATGAAGACTTATGCATATCCTAAGCTGAAGTTTAAAAAACTAGGCTTAAGCTGAAATGTGTTAAAAATTACAATGCTTTAAAAATTATTCAATCTAAAATGTTTAGAGAAATAGTGAAAAATAAATGTAGAAATGGAATTTTACCTTTTATATTGAAGAAACTCTTCTGAATTTTACAAGAAACTCTTAACTAATTATAATCAGTATCACATTCACACTCACACTTTTATCTGCAAAACACATGTGCTGCAGTTATGATACACAGTTACAGTTAAAAATTTAAACTATTTCTGTATATCAGGGGTATAGTTATGGTTAAGTAAAAATAATATAAGTTTTTATTTCTTTGTAGTTTTATCAAATAGAATATTAAAAGAAAATAACTAACAAAAATTATCCATAAAACTGGCATCAAAATAAGCTAAATATATTAAATATTTTTAAATTGTATTCTATGCCCTGTTATTTTATTTTGTTTGAAAACAAAAGTGATTTAAGCTTTGTTTTTTTCCATTTAGGAACTGTTTTTAGTGATGTTGTCACACCCGTCACAAAGCTTACGTCACACCCGTCACACCAAAATTTCACACAAATTAAAAATTTAATGTATTTTTAATGCTTTCTACAGTTTCAGGCATGCAATAATTAGACTTTTACAAAGTTTCATGTTTTTTCATGGTATATTAAGCATATTTTTTGTGACGGGTGTGACAAAGAGACCTATGAATATATAATTGTATTAAAAGTAAATTTTTTATATTTGAAAAAAATATTAAATGCTTAAAAAGGTAGATAAAGATCACAAATAGCAATATATAAAAAAAAAAGTAACAACGTTTTTTTGTGCTCTGAATATTTTTATTTAAATTAAATTTTATTTCCACCTAAATTGTTAATAAACTATGTACTAAAAGTATCTGTACCTGCCAGCAGTTTTTCCAACAATAATATCCACAGTTGAACACAGTTGAATTATTATTCACTTCACTATCAGTGAGTACAACCACTGTTTATTATATTTTTCACATTTTTAATTGAAAGAATCATGGAAACAATTCAGGAAACAATCCAACAACTCACTCAACATTTTAATATGAAAATGACTGAGTTTCAACAAAATTTGAATTCTGCCATCCCGGCAACAAGTCCATCATCCAACATTGCTGCTCAATTTAGTATGTTTAGGACTTTTGTGTTATCTGCACTTGAAGGTCTTCAACGACAGGTGCAGTTAATGTCCAAACAGATAGATAATCTTGATATGAGGAGCCGGAGGAAGATGTTGCTTATCCATGGTGTTCCGGAAGAAAAAAAAGAAAATATATTATCTACAGCAACAAAGATTATTTCTAGTCATCTTAAAATTCCTGAAGTGTCTTCAGAGGATGTGAGCCGTTGTCATCGTCTGGGTAAAGTTTCAGATAAATCAAGAGCCATTCTTATAAAATTCAGAGATCTGTCACTTAGAAATAAGATTTGGTATTCTAAGACTAACTTGAAAAATACAGGTATAACGTTGTCTGAATTTCTAACTAAACCAAGGCATGATGCCTTTGTGGCAGGAAGACAGCGTTTTGGAATATCAAGATGCTGGACAAAGGATGGGTCGGTTATTGTACTCGGGCCACATGGTGAGCGCCACAGCATAACTTCAACGATGGAGCTTAACTCAATTTTTGAAACCTCTGAACCTCGGGAACTGCATGTCACACCTCCTGGTATAATAGTGGAGTCGAAGGCCAGGCAAGCTCAAGCTACTCGAGCGAAAAGAACCGTTAAAAAGTAGGTTTATCTTCTCGATATTTAGTTCCAGGCCGTTGTTTGTTGTTTTAATTTTTAGCGTTATATTTTTCTCTGTTTATAGAATATTGTTGTTGTTTTATTTTCAATTTGTTGTACATATTTATTTTATCTTATTTGTCAACTTTATCTTATATGTGACAAATGACAAGTCTAGTTTTGCTTGACATTGACTGTCATTCGCCTGAAGTTGACGTTTAGAAACAAAGTTAAAATTAATTTAGCATATTTTTTAAAGAAGATACCATTATGTATTTTTATTCTCAATCATGCTCTTTATTCTAAAACACTTTTTAAATAATAATTTAAGTGCTTTTTTAATGTTGCAAATTGTAATATTTATTATTATCTTTTACTCCTTATAGCTGGCGGGTTAGTTATTTAACTTCATTTATTTTAGTTAGTTACTAATAATATTTAGTTAATTTTAGTTATATTATTTTATATATTTTATCTATATTTGTATGTATATATGTCGTCAGCAGATAGTGTCAACAGTTATCAGTTTTTATCCCTGTCATCAAGTGATGACTTTGTAAGTGATGATAGCTTCCACAGTACAGCCCTTCTTCCACTAAACGATACTCTTAATTCTTGTTTCTCAGATTCACTGAAAAATTTTAATGTAATCCACATAAATGCACAAAGTATACCGGCTCATTATCCTGATATGCTTGCGTCTTTCGAGTCTCCTAACATTCACGCTATTCTTGTGTCTGAAACATGGTTAAAGCCTTGTTTACCCTCAATCTCATATGCACTGCCAGGATATCAACTTATACGTAATGACCGCGTTGGTAAGGGGGGTGGAGGAGTAGCAATCTATTTACGTTCACACTTTCCTTTTAAAATTGTTAGTTCGTCTGCTCAGCCACCCGCTCTTGATGCGCCAGAGCATCTATTAGTCTAAGTGATTTTACCTCAAACTAAAATCCTTCTCGGTGTATTTTATTGTCCTCCTTCTATTTTAAATTATTTTGAATGTTTTGAGAGTTTATTAGAAAAATTTATTCCTCTTTATGACCATACCATTTTAATGGGAGATTTTAATACTTGTATTACAAAAGATAATAGTCGTAGTAAAAAACTGATAAATGTAACTGAATCGTGTAACTTGCATATTTTACCACTTACGGCTACACATTTTTCTCCTGGCAGTGTCCCCTCGCTTCTCGACCTAATTATGGTATCTTGTCCCAACTTAGCTTCAAAACACGGCCAGTGCTCTGCTGACGCGTTTTCCTATCACGATTTGATTTATATTTCTTATAAGGTTCATCCTCCTAAAATTAAACCAACCACAGTTCTGCAGCGTAGTTTTGGAGGAATCGATAAGTACCGCCTCTGTGAGGATGCTCAGCGATTGGACTGGTCTGCGGTAACAAACTGTGACACAATCGATGGCAAAGTTGAGATATTCAACGATTTATTAACTCAACTCTACGACAGACATGCACCCGTTAGGCTAATAAAAATTAAACATCTTCCTGCGCCCTGGTTAACCGAACGGTTGAAGACGTTAATGGAAAAGAAAGCTAAAGCAAAATTTAAATTCAAAATCAATAACACTGCAACAACTCGTTCTAGATATCATAAAGCTAGAAACCGCTGCAACACATCGTGTAGAGATGCACAACGACGCCACATTCATAAATCCCTCGAAAATAGCGATAGCGCCAGAACTTGGAAACTTCTTGAATCGCTTGGAGTTGGTAAATTACCTCACACAACTTCTATTAATGTCGATGTCGAACTCCTCAACAAACATTTCTCTTCTTCTGAGCTAATTGACCCCGCCGATAAGAAAAAGACACTCAATTATCTTTCATCTCTCCCAACTCCAGAGTTTTTGCCTTTTAATTTTTATTCTTTCACTGAATGTGGTGTTAAGAAAAACGCACTATCCATTGCTTCGAATGCCGTTGGTACTGACAGCATCAGCCGTAATATGATCCTACCCATCCTAGATATCATTTTACCTACATTAACTCATATACTTAACTATTCCATAAGCACCAGTAAATTCCCAGATACTTGGAAACATGCCCAAATTATACCTTTACCTAAGAAGACTAAGCCTTCAAATATCAATGATTTTCGTCCTGTCTCTGTTCTACCCTTCCTGTCCAAAATCCTCCAGAAATTAATTTATGAACAATTTAGCTCATTCCTCAATAACCATCGCCTTCTAAATCCTTTCCAATCTGGATTTCGGTCTGGTCATAGTACGGTCACAGCGCTAGTTAAGGTTACCGATGACATTCGACTAGCAATGGATAACAAACAGCTTACTATATTAACATTGCTCGATTTTAGTAATGCGTTCAACACTGTGGACTACGATATCCTACTATGTATATTGCGTTCTCTTAACATATCTCCATCAGTGATAGATTGGTTTCAGAGTTACCTCACTGGCCGTCGGCAGCGCACTCGGATGAATACTATATTCTCGTCCTGGTGTAATGTCACGGCAGGGGTTCCTCAAGGTGGCGTGTTATCTCCTTTACTATTCTCAATTTTCATCAATTCCATAAGTCAATATATCACTTCTCTCTATCACATGTATGCAGATGATATCCAAATATATCGTCATTCGGAACTTGAACGTCTTTCTTCTTCCATATTAGCTATTAATAATGACTTAAATGCAATCTACAAGTGGAGTACACAATATGGATTAAAAATAAATCCTGAGAAATCACAAGTTATTATTATTGGCAGTCCCGGCATGATAGCAAAGGTTGACTTACAAAATCTACCTCCGATTATATATAATGGTGTAGTTATACCTTTTTGTTCTACCGTTAAAAATCTTGGTATCCACTTGGATCAAACGTTATCTTGGTCTGTCCAGGTTAAAGAACTTAGCAAGAAAACTTTCGCGGCACTAAGTTCTCTTCGACGACTGCGATATTTTCTTCCAATTCCTACCAAAACTATGTTAGCACATTCTCTCCTCCTCTCTATACTTGATTATGCGGATGCAAGCTATCTTAATCTAACCGAGGACTATTTAAATAAACTTGAGCGATTTCAAAATACTGCTATACGGTTTATATTTGGTTTGCGCAAATATGACCACATTTCTGAATTCCGTCAAAAACTCAAGTGGCTTTCCATTCGCCGTCGCCGGGATTTACATGTTCTTTCTCTTCTGTACTGTGTATTATTCTCTCCAAAAACTCCTTTTTACCTAAAGGAGAAGTTTCAGTTTTTGGGTTTACCAGCCGACTTGCGTACATCTCAACAATTTATTATTAGAATGCCTAAACATAACACTAAATTTTATAAATACTCTTTTACTGTACAAGCAACCAAATTATGGAATGCACTGCCTCTACCTGTAAGAAGATCGAAATCCCTAAAGATATTTAAAAATTCCGTAAAACTTTACTACTTATCAAATGATAACTGAAACTTTGCATTTGCTGACTTTATTATGTAAAACTTTTTATATTTACATATACATTGTGTATATTTTATTATTTTTATATTGTTTAGTTTATTATTAAGTAAATATTTATTTTATATAATATATATGTATTAGGTTTATGTATTAGAGTGTAGTTATGTATATGTATGTCTATTGTTATATCGTATTAATATTGTATTGCATCTACCCATATCATCTGATTTTTGTCTGCATTTCTTCTAACCCTAAGGTTGTCTGGAAGAAATCGCCGTTTGGCGATAAGACCGCCTTTTGTATGTTCCAAATGTTTGTTTCTTTTTGTTTCTTTTGTAATAATTTTTTTCGTGTGGTGCACAATAAAGTATATAAATAAAAAAATAAATATATGCACTCCTCATGAAAATGCTGCAGGTTTAAATATTATTTCAGAGCAAATGAAAATACCCTGTTTTTCCTAATTGAATTTTTTTTAGAGTAAGTTAACTTTAAGCTTAAAAAAATAATATAAAAATAAATTTCATGTCATTTTTCATCATAAATTCATAAACTTCATATATTTAGCTGTAATTTGATGTATTACATGTTATAGTTGATAATATATAGTTGATAATGATAATGTGATAATATGAAAATATTTATGCGGCACAATAGGTATATATTCGAGCTGCATTTCACCAAAAACTTTTGTCTCTTTCATCTTTGGTCAAATGTTTTTCCAGAAACAGGTTGTCATATATATTGGCCAAGTAAAAAAACAGATTCCAATGACATCTCACGTCTGCGCTGGAATAAATTATCAACTTTATTTTCAAGAACAACAAGAATGTGTGTGGAATAAAATAGCACTAAAAACGCAACATATTTCATCAATTTCCGGCCGTGGTGTACATGAAAGTACATTTAGGTCAATCAATAAAACGTATTAAAAAAAATCATAATTTGGCCATCACTTAATAAATTAATATTAATAAATTTGGTAATAACTTGTGTTACATCATGCTTGTGGGTATATATACATATTGCTGGGCATTTACGAGGGGAGGTCCAAAAGTTCGTGGAATGAAAGGGATCTAAATAAAATAAAACAACAAAACCATTTTTCCTTTTCAATAAATTCACCCTTAAGCTTAGCTTATTAGACCTATAAATTAATTTTTCTGAACCACTATAAAAAATGTTTTATCTTTTCCGTCAAAATGAGCCGAAATTGCCCTCACCTCATTGTCGTCGGAAAATTTCCTTCCCCTTAAGTCTTTTTTTAAATTGGGGAATAAAATAAAGTCACTTGGGGCCAGGTCTGAACTGTAGAGTGGGTGAACTAGGAATTCGAAGCCATACGTGTGCAGAGCAGCCATTGCAATTCTGCCGCGTTGTCTTGCAAGAGCAACACACCTTTTGTCAATTTTCCTCGCCGCTTTTCCTTGATGGCATCCTTTAATTTTTCTAATATCGTTGCGTAGTATTCTCCGGTTATAGTCCTTCCCTTTTCTTTGTAATCAATGAAGATTATCCCCTCTCAATCCCAAAAAACAGTAGCCATCATCTTTCCAGCCGACTCCGTCACCTTGAATTTCTTTGGCCGTTGTGTCCCCTTTTTATGCCATTGCATGGACTTTGGTTTGGACTCAGGCTCAAAGTGATGAACCCATGTTTCATCTCCCGTAACAATTCGGTCCAAAATCTGTGCAGGTTTATCTCAACACAACTCCAAAAATGCTTTGACGCATCGACGCGCTGCTCTTTCTGAAACGGTGTGAGCATTCTCGGTACCCATCTTGCACTGACTTTTGTCATACCCAGGTGATCATGTAGGATTCGCAAAAGGTGGTATCTGATACTCCAACTAATGCAGATAATTGTTTTTTCTTCAAACGGGCATCCTTTAGTACAATTTTCTCAACTTTTTCAACGATGTCCGATGTGGTGGCCTCAACTGGCCTTCCTAAGCGGGGGTCGACTTCAATTGACTCTCGACCATGTTTATAAAGACCATGCCACTTGGAAATTATTGATTTACTAGGGCACTGCTATAAACGACTCCCATTTCATTCAAAATGGTTTGAGCGTTCTTTCCTTGCTTGGTAAGGAATTTTATCACAGCGTGGTGTTCAATTTTCTCCATAGTTTCAGTTTTCTTCCGGATTGACTTGTTTAGCAGGCGACTGTTCGTAAACGAATGACGCAATCGGGTTAAAACTCGGTATTTATACTAATGATGAGTCTCCGATTCGTATGTCACCTAGCGAGCGCCTTTACCCCCGCTCCATCCTCTCCATTCCACGAACTTTTGGACCTCCCCTTGTACATGTTCCTCTGACATAATTCCTACATATAGGAACTTTTGATACCTTAGGTTCTTCAGGTGTGCTATTCTCACAATTTATTAGAGGTTTTGCAATTCGTTTGAAGTACTTTCTTTAGTATTGCTTTCGCTTGTTGTTTGTCTATGATTAGGTTGATTAATTATCTGGTAACACGTAATTGAAAAAACTTTAATAGCTTGTGGACATTTAACATAATTTTGAAAATTTGATATTGCCAGCTTGGGGATGCTTTAGATTCGTCGAAATATACTATTTTATTATTTAGATTTAGTGTTTTTCTTACGTTATAAATGATATAAATTGATAGCATACTGCTGTATATTATTTTCATTGGTCTGAGATGTTTAGATGCTGCCTACGTTGTCATAGTGATATATTCAGAATATATTAAAATGTTGTCAATTAATAATGCTTATTTGTTTCCTATGCTTATTCCAAAGACATTCAGTTATTTAGTTTAATATTGCTAAATTAATTATTTTTATTTCTAAAAATTAAGAATTTACCCACATTTATGTTCTGCGTGGGGTAATATCACTATTCGCGTATTTGTTGTGAAGAATTCCTTTTTAAAGGAAGCGCTTCCGATATTTCTTTTTTAATTAGCCTGTAGTGAGTGCCGTTAAAATTTGTGTTCTTAATAACGGTTAGAATGCATTTATCCTTTCAATTATACTTGTGTATAATTGCGAGTTTTATTTTACCCATTCTGTTTTGTAATGGTTTTGTAGAGGATATAGGCATTGATTATACGAGTACATATTTCATTCCCCAAAAATAATCTTTTGCCACCACTTGAGAGATTTAAACATTATTCATTGAATGTGTAGTCCAGCACTACGTTAGGTTTACTAACTATTATTTCTGACCCACCTTGAATATATCTCTTGGTAGATGTCATTCCAGTATTATTCCAGGTACTCAATAAAGTAACAACCCTTTTATCCTTCCAAGTTAACAGTTATATTTGTTTTTTTTAGCAATAGTTGTTCTTTTTAAAAATTTTGCTTTTTTTTATAGAAGCGGGAACACCCTTTCTGTTGGTTTGAATAGTACCAGTTAGGTGGCATTTCATTGGCATTAATTCCTTAGCTGAAGGTAAGCTGCTGTAATACCTGTCTGTGTACAGGCGGTATCTTATCTATTATTTTTAAAAAAAGATGTAACGGAATTCTTGAGTTTTTTGGTTAATCAGGTCTAACAAGATTTTCAGAAGTTATACTTCCGTAATACGCAAGTATATTAAACCTTTTAGTGCCGAACAAAAACTGATGCCTATGCGAAGATAACCGAACGAATTTAAGGAATTTACTAAGGTTCCGGAAAAAGCCGATAAACACCAAACTAAGAATGATAATTAAAAAATTGAAAAAGCAGCATATTGGGGAAGAATCGGAGAATAATATAATCTCTCTTCCTGGCTATGTGTCCCATATGGTGATGGGGTCTGCCTTCCTAGTTTTTCTCCTCCACTTCGCTCTGTCTTTGACGTCGTCATCGGAGATCTTGCACTCTGCCATATCCTTGAACACTACATCTCTCCATCTTGTTTTGGGTCTGCCTCTGGATCTTTGACCAGGGATGGATAGTTGTAGTGCCTGGTTTCCCACGTAGTCTGATGGTCTCCTCTTGACGTGGCCATACCATCTCAGCCTATTCTCCTGCAGCTTATCGGCGATGTCGCGGACGCCCAGACTGCCTCGCACGTACTCGTTGCGGATTTTGTCGAGCCTTGTGACGCCGCACATCCATCTCAGCATCTTCATCTCGGCGACTTGGATGGTATGAACGTTCTTCCTAGTGATCGCCCACGTCTCACTGCCATACATCAATACTGGCCTGATAATGCTCTTATAAATGAGACCTTTTAATTTGACCGGCATCTTTTTGTCGCATGTAACCCCAGTTACTTCTCGCCATTTTAGCCACGCTGCAGCTATACGGTGTTGAATGTTGTTTTCGACATTTCCAGAATTATGCATCATAGTACCCAGGTACTTATATTCATCACACCTGGCGACTCTTTGTCCATTGATGGAAATCGGACTATCGTTACTGGGGTCTGGGTCTTTGATAACCATAAACTGGGTTTTTGCAACGCTCAACAATAGGCCACCTGCATGTAACTGCTGTTTCCACGACAGTAGTGCTTCTTGTAACTCCATGCGGCTTTCCGAGCAAATGGCTACATCGTCAGCGTAAATAAATGTCCATGCTGCTGTGTTTTGCGCTTCCTCAGTGAGCGAGTCCAAAACCAAGCAAAACAAGAAGGGGCTTAGGACGGAACCTTGATGCACGCCTTCTGTGACCGCTATAGATTTTGTTTCGCCGACTACCGTGCGAATCATAGATCTGGCTCTTTTATACATGTCGGCAATGATGGTAATATAGTGCTCGGGGATATTCTTCTTGCGAAGGCTCCACCATATCGTTTCCCTTGGAACACGATCGAATGCCTTTTCCATGTCTAGAAAAGCGACGTGCAGTGGTCGGTTTTTAGCGCGATACTCCTCAGCAATGGTGTTCAGAGCGAACATCGGATCCGTGGTTGATAAACCCGGTACGAAGCCATAATGATTCCTTGAGAGAGAACACTCGGACCTTAATCGATTGTCGATTACTCGCTCATAAAGTTTCATAGTATGGCTTAAGAGTTTGATTCCGCGGTAGCTATTGCATTCGTATTTGCTTCCCTTCCCCTTATAGATTGGTACAATAGTGCTCAGTCTCCACGCGTCTGGCATTTTGGAGGTAAGCAGCATACGGTTAAAGAAGTTGGTAAGAAGTGCGATGCCATCCTCGCTCAAACATTTCCACGCTTCTATTGGAATACCGTCTGGACCTATGGCTTTCTTATTGGACATTTTCTGTAATGCTGTTTTTATTTCTATTGGGTGGATTGGTGAAATAAGGCCCATGTTGACTTTCATTTCTGGAAGCTGTGTGGTTGATTGTTGAGGATTCAAAAGTTCGGAATAATACTGATGCCAGGTTTTTATTACATCTTTGTCTTTATATAATAATTTGCCATTGGAATCTTTGATGGTTTTACATCGAGCAGGATCTTTAGTGCTCCGGTTTCGCTGTTTTGCCAGTTTGTAAATCTGCTTTTGTCCTTCTTTGGTGTATAAATTTGTGTAAAGATCTTTTTGGGAGTTGGCACATTCTATGGCTACTACTTTCTTGGTCTTTTTCTTTATTTTTCTGTATTTCTCTTTATCCTCTGTAGTTCGGGTAGTCTGCCAAGTTTTAAAAGCTATTTTCTTTTGCTTAACTGCATTTTGCACCTGTTCCGTCCACCACCATGCTTCTCTGTCAGTCCGCTTACCGCCTTTAGTACGCCCAAGAACATTGTTTGCAGCTGTTGTGATAGGCTTGCGTAGGTTCTCCCATATAGTATCGACGTCTGAATCAAAATCTATATCTATATTAGCTAAATGTTCACGGAACTTGGAGATGTTCTCGCCTTTTAAATTCCACCATTTAGTGAGTTCCGGTATTTGAGTTAGTTTTTCCTTGGCTATTTTCTTAAATTTCATGTCCATCACAACAATGCGGTGTTGGGGGGCTACACTTTCTCCTGGAATGACCTTATTTATTTATTTATTTATTTATATCTTTTCCACTTTGAATCATTTACAGTGATCACTTGTGTACGTCAAAATGGAAGTGTCAGGAGGGCCTATTTCGATACCAGATTTATCGTAATAAGCCCTTCTGTAAAAGCACTGTCCAACTTAATGTTAAAGCTATGAGGGTTCCAAACGCGTCCTAGTCTGAGAAGAACCACACAACAAACTCAGCCGGATATATATTTTTTTATATTGTGATCACTGTTTCACAAATGTCAATCTTAAAAGCTATTTTGGAACAACTAGAACCGTCGCAATATAATGAAAAAAATAATTATTATTATTACAATAATTATAATAATAGCAAAAAAAAAAATTAATAATAATGATAACAATAATAAAAAATAAAAATAAAAATAGGCCTGCTACACAACCAGTCACCGCAAGCAGCACCCGTTCACGAGCATAACGCAAGAGTCAGCCATCACCCCCTTCGCACATATTTGAGGGACGAGCGCAACCCGACTCCCGACACTACCGCAAGTAATGACTTCTAAGGAATCGGTGTGATGCAACAGGTCGATAAAACGAAATTAATCTACAACAAAAATCAAATTGCGGAGATTACTAGTTATTCGCAATATAATACAATTCATTCCCAGGCCATACCGTCGTTGATGTAATCCTGTACACTATAGTAGGATTTTTTTATCAAATTTATTTTTATATATAATTTAAATTTATTTAACGATAAACTTAACCCTTTCCACTCTGAGACCATTTTCACATTTCCTTCCAACAACTCGATAATGATATATATATTTTATCATCAAAAATGTTGAATAACTTTTTAGTTCAAAAAATAAAACATTAAAATATATAATTTTTACATGAATTTATTGAGAAAATTTATAAAATTTCACATCTTATAGTTTTCTAGAGTGTGATACCGCTTAAAACAATTTCCTGGATGAAGGCCGGGCTTCCTTTCGCAAGTATCGCAAAAATAACTCGTCCGCTTTCTTTCGCCACGAACATTAGGCTTGGAACACACCGCACAGTCCTTAGTTTTTCTTTCAGGTAATTGAAAAATGAAATGTGGAACTTTTTGTAGACGTTGCTCCTTATCACTATCGGATACCGGCATCTCAATCTCAATCTCAACATCCTTTGAAATTTAACAACATCTTATTGTACCTTATTACATCTAACCTAACTAATTACCCAATTCTTAGAAAAACTACCAAAAAGGATCTTTTTTTCTTTCATGTTATCGCCCGTTTTATTGTTTTATTACGCCCTGTCTCATCTTTTTCATGCCAGCAATGTCTGCATTTCGAATTGCCGAAATAAATGCTCATGCCAGCAGTGCTGGCATTCCGAGTTGCCGGAATAAAACTTCATGCCAGCAGTGCTGGCATTCCGAGTTGCCGGAATAAAACGTCATGCCAGCAGTGCTGGCATTCCGAGTTGCCGGAATAAAACTTCATGCCAGCAGTGCTGGCATTCCGAGTGGAAAGGGTTAAGGCTTCATTTGGGAGCTTATTATAAAAACGTATACAATTAACCTTAAAGGATTTACCTATTTTATGGAGCCTAGTGTTGGGCATAGCGAGTTTATTTTTATTTCTCGTATTAATTTTATGAAAATCACAATTTTTTTTGAACTTAGAAATATTTTTATGAACGTAAATTAAATTTTCATAAATATATTGATTATAAACCGTCATTATTTTAAATTCTTTAAATTTGTTTCTTAAGGATTCTCTAGGTCTCATATTATATATTGCTCGAACAGCCCTCTTCTGCAGTGTGAATATGGTATCGATGTCGGCTGCATTACCCCATAAGAGTATACCGTAAGACATTATACTATGAAAGTAACTAAAGTAAACTAATCGAGCAGTTTCCATATTTGTCAATCGACGTATTTTTTTAACCGCGTATATAGCAGAACTAAGTCTACTTGATAAATCAAATATATGAGGACCCCATTGCAATTTTTCATCTAAGGTAATGCCCAAGAAAGTAGTAGATTTGACCAAGTCCAATTCCTCATTGTTTAATTGTACATTGGTTTTAACATTTTTAACATTTGGTAAAGTAAATTTAACACTTTTCGTCTTTTTTTTATTGAGCAACAAATTATTGGCGTTAAACCATTGTACAACATCTGAGAGAGCATTATTTACATCGTCAATAACAGATTGCCTTCTGCTAACTTTAAAAGTAAGAGAAGTATCATCAGCAAACAACACTATCCCATGTTTTTCCCTCACTAGGTGAGGTAAGTCATTTATGTAAATGAGGAACAAGAAAGGCCCTAAGATAGAGCCCTGTGGCACACCTATTTTTACCAATGAACCGGGGGAACGTATTCCATTTACGTCTACTTTTTGAATTCTATCATTAAGATATGAACTGATCAAATCTAGGGACTTATTCTTAACTCCATAATGTTCTAATTTTTTTATAAGGATTTCGTGTTGAACGCAGTCAAACGCCTTAGATAGATCACAGAAAATGCCAAGTGCATCCTGGGATCCTTCCCAGGCTTCAAATATATTGAGTAATAGCTCAACCCCAGCATCTGTTGTAGAGCGACCGGCAGTGAAACCAAACTGGTTTTTGTGCAAGAGATTGTTTTTACTGAAAAAATCAACAAGTTGATTAAGAATTATTTTTTCAAAAATCTTGCTAAATGTAGGTAAGACTGAAATTGGTCTATAATTACTAGGATCTAATGAACTGCCAGATTTAAATAATGGAGTTATTTTACTTTGTTTCATTAGATCAGGAAATATACCACATTCTAAACAATTATTAAATATCAATGCTAAGTCTGGCGCTACAATGTCAATTATGGACTTGAGTACGTCAACAGATATTCCCCAAAGATCACTAGTCTTTTTAACGCTAATTAATTTAAATACTTTGATTACTTCTTGAGCATTAACTTTTTTAAAATTAAAAATGCTAACACATCGATCTACATTATCTCTAAGTAATCCTATAGCTGCAGCGGGAGAAGAATTTAAAGATAACGTTGTAGTCACTGGAATATTAGTAAAAAAGGTTTCAAAAGCAGTAGCAACCTCGAGGTCAGACGTAACATATTTATTATCTATATTTAATTTAAAGTCGATCCTCTGGGATTTAGCTCTTCCAGTTTCCTCATTAATTATTTTCCAAGTTGTTTTTATTTTATTATTGCTACTTCCTATTTTTTTATTGCTATGTTGAGATTTAGCTATTTTACATTGTTTTTTAAAAGATTTGGAAAATAATTTTACCTCATCCCTAAACTCATTACTAGTATTATACATCAATTCACTATACATATTGTATAATTTTTCTCTATTTTTGTGTAACTCAGCAGATGCCCACTCACTAAATACTAATTTATCATTAACAACCACTGTTTTTGTGGTAAATACAAAATTAAATAATTTAATGAAAGTATTGAAAAACTCATTATACATAACATTGGGATTTGATTTTTTCAACGAGGGCAAATAGTGTTTTAAATCATTTTTAATTTGACTAATACGTTCTACAGTCACTGGTATAAAACTTACTTTCTGTTTTGATTTTCTTATCTTGTTACAACTGAATTTAATAAATTGGCCATAGTGGTCGGAATCTAATGTATTGAATAAACATTTAAAATTTGGAATAACACTTGTAAAAATATTATCAATACAAGTGGCACTAGTAGTTGTGATTCTAGTAGGCTCCATAAACATGTGTAAAAGATTATAAGATTTGAATAAATTTAAAAATTTTATACTTGTTGAATTTTTTTCAAGAATATTAATATTGAAGTCTCCACAAATGATTAGCTTTTTACTAAAATGTGATAGATTAAACAATACCTCATCCATAATCTTTTCAAATTGTTCAAAGTTAGATGACGGTGGCCTGTATACATTTACAATTATTAATTCCTCTAATTCAACTGATGCTAGTTCAGCTGTTCGCTCAACAGAATGGCTCACTATGTCTTTACGTTCTTTAAATTTTATTTGTTTATTTAATAGAATTAAAGAGCCACCATGTATGGAATTAACTCTGTTGAACGAACTACCAACCTGGTGGTTATTAAAATTAAACATTATTTCATCATTTTTAAGCCAGTGTTCAGTTACACAAAAAATATTAATATTAAAATTATTCAAAAATAACTCTATTTCTAATTCTTTATTTCTCATACACTGGATATTCTGATGCACCAGGTTGATATAATTTACATTGTTATTTTTCTTACTCACATTGACAATATTTTCTTTTCTATAATAATTATTGTGATTGCACATTTCATTTATTCGGCTAGAGAATATCTCTTCTGTCTTAGAATCTAGTTTAAACTAATATTGTTTGGGATAGCATCCAAACTTGTCTTACATACATCTATATATTGCTCAATAAAAGCAGTTTGTTTAGCCAAATTATTGGCTGTCATTGTAAAAAAATATGATAGCGATACAGCTACCTGTCTCTTAATAGATGAAGATAGATAATATCTATCATGAATCCGGTTACAATATTTACTTACAATTTGTTATCCGACCAATATGAGCTCTATTTACAAGGATGTAGTCAATTTGGGTATTAGTAGTGCCACTTTTGTACGTGATCTTATGTTCTGCAGTCTTAGTAAAAAACGAATTAGCTATAGCCAGATCAAAGGCTGCAGCGGTTGAGAGGATGACTTTGCCTGCATCGTTGAGAGTGCCATATGCGTGACCTCCGTGCACTCTTTGGAAAGCGATGTTTGCCTCACCGATATGGCCGTTAAGGTCACCTCCCAGCACTGCAGTTTCTGTAATAGGTATTGACTGTAATGTGGTTTCTAATATGTTCCAGAAGTTATCTTTCTCAATTTGGTTGCAGCCTACTTGGGGTGCATAAGCAGAAACTACGTTCACGATTTCTCCTTCTACTAATACTTTAAGAGTAATGAGTCTGTCATTTATGCGGTTTACTGCCAAAATGTTGTCTAAGTGGTCTTGTTTAACTGCAATTGCTACGCCATTTCTGCCATGTTTTGCACCTACGTACATGAGTTTATAGCCCTCTCCGATGTTACGGGCTTTAGATCCGGTCCAACGAGTCTCTTGTAGGCAGATGAAGTCCACTCTTCTACGTTTACAGAGTGAGGCAAGCTCCTTTGTCTTCCCTGTTAGTGTTCCGATGTTTAAAGTAGCGAAGCGGACCTTACGGTTACAATTGGGAACTAACTTCGTTAACCGAGCCCGTCCATAACTCGGTAGCCCTTGCCCACTTGTCGCAGATGTAGGGCGATGTGTCTGCGCGTCGTTTCGCGGCGACGCCCTATGCGTTATCCTCAACCTGTTGTGTAACCGTTTCTCCATTCTTTTCAAAATAAATTTGGCTTTTGGGTTTTTCAGACCTGTGCCGATTGCCATCTGACGCACAAAAAACCTTTTCAATTTGAAATAGGAAAACCCATGGATGTTCGGTGTTGAAATCCATTTTTTGCCTGGGTATACCGCCAGAGTCCCGGTTTGATATGGTTATGTATAGTGCATTTGCATGTGTGTATGTTTGTGTGCAGTAAAGTGTGTCGCAGTGTATGTTCTGTAGTGTAATAATGTGTGTTGAGTACCCTGTCCCACCCTGGCCTTAGTCGCCTTTTACGACACCCTGGGCCCTGGGAAGGTGTTATTCTAAGCCGACACCTCACGGCGCCTCATAATGCGAATTAAATTATAATATTTATTTTAAATCGTATAATATAAAATAAAAATAATATAAACAATATTAAAAATAATAAAAATCAGCTACTCGTTTACAAACAGTATTTTCACCAATCATCGTTTGGTAATTTTTTTGTAGGTCACGTGGTATGCAATATAATATATGCCATTTTCAATAATAAACAAAGAAAAACAAATATCGCCTCTAAGAACAAAACGAGAACTTCATAATGCACGACAACCGTAGACTGGTCCGCTGTAGAACAAGTGCATCGTGCAACTGGTACACCGCGACTAAAAAAAAATTACGTATTATTATAAATATTTATAATTTGTTATCTGGCTACTAAAAATATATAATATTTCCTTATTTTTACTTACATAATCAATTTAGCATCGATGCCTACTAATGCACATACCATGCAACCCTTTGTTACAGAGATTGCAAATAGTGCGTGATCGTCGCACAGGCCCGCAATCTTCTCTATTGCAAACAACACAAACCTTTTCCCTTCTTCCAGGAATTTAACGAATTCCGGGAGCTGTTGTACTTCTCAATGATTCATCCAATGACCTTTCCGGATCCATCCCTTTTTCCGCCATCCATTCTGTGGTTATCGATTGTACGATACTGGTAAAGAATTCAAGTCGGGTCATAACCTTTCCTTGTGTATTCAGTTGGTATAGAATGCATGCATTCAAGACCATTCTTGAAAAAACGAAAAATACTACTTTTTTCCAAAACTTCAGGGTTCTTCTTTCGTCCAAATACGTATACAGCATCATATCCGAGACGTCGATACTTCCCATATATTTGTTATAATCTTGTACTATCGTTGGTTTCTCAACTTCTCTCTCTTGATTCCGCCTTCGAACTATAGACGTTTTATTTTCGGCTGTTCCATGTGTCGATAGAAGCAACACTTTTTTTTGCATTTTTTTTACTCTGGGTGCTAGCAGTAGAATTTCCCGATTTCGTAAATACTTGTATCCACCCACACCTAATTTTTGTTTTAGTTGCGGTGGTATGTATTTTCTGTTGCTGCGTATTGTTCCGGTTAGAAATGTATGTTTCTCAAACAGAGATCTTGCTAACGTGATGGATGTGAAAAAATTGTCGACTCTACCATGATATCCCTTCATAAAGGAAATTATATTATTATTGAGTAATTTGTCTATTACAACACTAGCAAGTCCTTTTTCTTTTATTTCTCTCTTGTCATGCGGATCTTTGGCACCCCGATAGCAAAATAATGAGAGACAGTAGTGCGAAATCGCATCGGTTAGCATCCAAAATTTGATGCCTCATCTATGGTGCTTTTTATTCGGCATATATTGTGTAAGTGTTCATCTGCTTTTGGTTCCTACTAGTGACTCATCAAATGTTGGTGTGGTGCATAATAAAATTTGAACTTCCTATTTACGCGTGAATCAACGGGTTGAAATTTTGCCGTTGGGTCATATTCATTGCTGTCCCGGGCTCCTATGGTGCTATTGTCAACGGTGTGAAAGAACTTGCAAAGTAACTGCAACCTGTTTCTACTAAACATTTGGTCAAACCACGAAATATATCTATAGTTTCGGGACCAATAATTAAACAGTGTTGACCTGTGGGTTATTCCCATTTCTAGCAAAACCGCTATAAAACATAAGTGGCTCCCTATTCGCCTTCGCCGGAATATGCATATTGTAACCATGCTGTATGATGTTTTCAGAAATTCATCTTCCTCTTATTTAAATGAACTCTTCCACCTGTCCCCTCCGTCCCTATCTACTGAGACACCCGGCGGTAGATAGTTTGCAGCTGAACTACGGGTCAGCTGCTAAGATCAGGGTACTACGGGACCCCGGTACCTAAGCTCTCCGGCAGCAACGCATGCGCTTGCGCGTGTAAACTGCCGGGTTACCGGTTTTGGTGTTGGATTCGTAGTGGTAATGTGGTTAGCTGTAGAGGTTCGGCGCTGTTCGTCTGGGTTCCCACAGTTGTCGGGGGCTCGTCGGATCTCTTGCGCAGCGAGAGGTGATTGACCAGCCTAAGGCGAAGGGCTGCTGCGGTCTTTTACTTCGGGGCTTGGAACGGTCCATAAGCAGAGATCCCTTCGGGGGTCACTGCAGTTTGGGTAGCCTCCTGCTTAGAGGTTAGATGGATGTGCTAGCATCTATCCGGTCACCCGACTGTACTGTAGGGTAGGCTTGCAGCCTGACTGCCTGTCGGGAAGTGAGCGTGCCTTACAGCTCCGGCACCAGCTGGAAACTGGTAGTTAGCCTCTCTGACGTTCTCAGCAAGTTATTGCTAGTGCGAGAAATCACACGGGAAGTGAGCGTGCCTTACAGCTCCGGAACCTTTCATGGAGAAAAGGTAGCTGGGTGGGTCTTATAGTACCGTTGTCGGACGACTTCGGAGATCAGATCTGCCGTACCAAGGATCCATGTGACCGGGGTAAACCTGGACCACACGTATAGCGGCTCAACCTTTATAACCGAAGGGTTGGTGGGGTTGAGATGCTATAAACATAAACATTAGGGCGGAAGGAGGCGAGGGCGACTATGTCCCCTTCGAGTAGCCGTCCCAAACGCTCTTGTGTTTCTGTTAAATCTTTTAATGTCCCTCTTTACAATTCAACATTTTTCTCTAAATCTTTCTCCATTCAAGCAGCGCTGTTATGGAATACCCTTCCCAGCCATATCGTTAGCCCTAGTGTTGTATCGTTTAAACGTAGATTAAAGTTCCACTATCTCTCCCAGTTATAAATATATGTATTATATATGCAATTGTAATATTATATATTTATATATGCATATGTTATGTATTTGTATATATTTTCGATTTATTATTTTGATAAGTATTTGTAATTATTTATGTATTGGTATAATTTAGTTTATTATATAAGTAGTATTTAGTTAGTTATTTAAAATTAAGAATATGTATTATATGTAGCGTCTACCTATTTCTGCCCTTTTAATTGAACTTTGTCACTCTCATGGGTAGCTGGTAGAGATCTCTCTTTAGAGATAAGCTCATACAATGTTTTTCATGTTTCTGAATATTTTCTTATTACGAAATCTGGTACATGAATAAATAAATAAAATAATAAAAGCTCTCAATTCTGCAATGGTTGTTTTCTTTCAATCGAGCAAGCTAGATCTCCTTGGTACTCTGGGATGTTAGAGAAATTCTCGTGCGTATAGATTTATCTCCGTTTTCAGCATTTTTAGAAACTTCGGAGTGAAAAATAAATTGAAATATTCTATTGGCTGCGATATATTCGGTGACATATGCTTAGGCCCGATTTTTTCCGAAAATACTGGATGTGGTTTGTATTGCCTATCATGGTCAACAGACACTTCACAGAAATTCGACAGAGATTCCTCACTATCACTGTGCCTATCTTGATTTTGCGATAGTTCTTCACTGGGCTCACTGTCGCTGTAATTCTCCGAGGAAAACGACGATTTGGTGGAAATAATTCCTCATCACTGTCGGCCTCTTTTTCATTTATATCTAACGCTTCGACAATTCGGACCAATTCTGCGTCATCCATGTCAGTAATAGGGAGTAATTTTTATAAAATCGTATCACCGAATTCACAAAACTTTTTGCTACTAACTCAACTACTGACGATTTTAGAACACTGACTACTCATTAGACGGACCAGGAAAGACTGAAAGAAAGATTTTAGTTTCGCCCTGTCGATGCACGACGACCTGTAATTTGAACTGTCTGATAACTATCATAAACACAAAGATTGCGACTACTGTTCCCAAGAAAGTTTCTTGGGATCCGATCTCAAATAATCCCGTGTCTTGTTTCTACTTTATTACTTCTAACATATACAGAGCTTCGGCGCTGATGAACATAAGATATAATAAACTAAAAAAATAATTCTAATAAACATTTTTTCAATTGTAGTCCATCGAAATTCAATCATTTTAATTTTTGCAATTTTGCATTACTTTATTTGCCGACAAAATCGCCTTTGTGGTGGGGTGGTGAACCAGGTCTTCTCCACTGTTTTGATTATTGTTTTGTTTCTGGTGTACAGTAATGAACTCATGTTTCGTCCATTGTAACAAAACCATTAAAAAAATCTACTGCATCGGCTTCAAATAAATCAATCAATCCCGTCCTTTTTTATTCAACTGAAAGCAGTCGCGGAACTCACCTCGCAGACACCTTGTGGAAACCCAATACGTTGACTATGTTGTTTTGAGTTCGTTCATAAGATATGCCTATAATCTCTACTATCTCTCTAATTTTTAATTTGCGGACTCCCATAATTAAATAAAGTACGTAACGTGACGTAAGTAGTTTTTGAATATTTTCGTCAGTAGTGGACGTCGAAGGCCTTCCAGAGGAGGGGTTTGTTCTTAATACCGTTCAAACTTCTTTCGTTTTAGTAGAACCTTTTTAAAGGGCACATTTAATAATGCCGATACAATTCTTACTCGGAAAACGAATTACTTCCTAACGAATATAAAATAACATTGACAACACATGATTTGCATTCTCTCATTTTTAATTTTTAAAACAAAACATATTGAAATTTGTATAATATATCAATAACTACAAACGCCAAATAAGAAATTTACAGCGAACAGTTAATTACGTCGGTCACAACCGGAGGATCCAAAAGAATACAAATTTATTTAGTAACTTAATATTTAATAATTATAATCAAATTACAAACTTCGTAATACTCGCTCAAAGCTGGAAACAAGAATTAATATAATAAAATGATATAATAATAATATAGTATAATTAAAACAATACAGAGAAATAAATGTAACAAACAAAGGTTTCAGCTATTACATTCTGGGATTTTAACATGATACAATGCACCTGCGTCTATTCAGCGTTTCCACGGTTCGTGAGAATATAATAAATGCGAATTTAACAATTTTATAACAAATAAGAATATAAGAAATATTTAATTAATAAACACAAGTATATGGGAATATAACAAATTACAAGTCTTATTGTGTATAAATATAAAAAAAATGTTGTCATATTATATTGTTAGGCAATTTTAAGTATTTTACTCCCTTACCACATTAAATTTACATGCACTTTACGTACAGAGTATTGGTTAATATTAGAACACGATATCCTTCCTTATATAAAAAGCAGATTATTCTATACAGAGAAGAATATTTTTATTTAAAGACAACAAATCCTGTCACTTTTTGTTACTCTTACCATACACAAATTAAAAATATTAAGATTTGGGATAAGAACTAACATCTAAATAGTTAACCAAAAACTAGTTTACAAACATTTCCATTTCACATGCACTATTCAAGTTTCTATTTCTTTGATAACAGTTCATCGTAAGGTAGATTTTGGGTTCTGTCTGTGTATTATATACTCATAAAGTTGTACATATTTAATTGTCCTTATATTGGTTCACCACAATCAAAGCTTTGGCGTTCGTGTCACGCCTCCCAGACTGTCGTCTGCTCTATCTTCTTCAAGGACAGACAGCATTTTGCTAACAGTGAAGATATTATTAAGCTGTTCCAGCATTGTCTTGTCTTTCTCATCTGTTGCAATATATTCGCTTTCTTTTGTTGCATTTTTACATTACAGGCATTGTAAAAATTATGCTTTTCAAACACTGTTGCATGCATTTACAATTTGGATATGTGCATACTGAAGATTGGTATTTCGATAATATCCAGGGTGTCCAGGAAACAATGGATAACCTCTGAAAAGCTTATAATAATATAATAAGCCATTTATTGCATATTCTTTACGTTACATTTCAAACCTTGTTAGTAAGGTTAGTAAGTTTCTTAGATTGATTGTTAGTATGTTAGTCTTCTTTATTTGGAATATGGACCGCGTCTTGGGTAAAGGCCTTCCCCAGTTTTTTCCATCTATCCCTGTCCTTGCCTATTTCCATCCATTTGTCCCCTGTAACTTGTACAATGTCATCATCCCACCTTGTTCTTGTCTTGTCTTCCTTGTCTTCCTATGTTTTCTTGTCTTCCTATGTTTCTTTTCCCCCTTGGGCCTTTCCATCGCGTGGTTTCTATGGTCCATCTTTGATCAGTGTACCGTGAGATGTGACCGACCCACTTCCATTTAAGTTTGAGTGCGTGATTGAGAGCGTCAGTCGTTTTCGTTTTTTGTCTGTTTCATTCCTTATTTTGTGTTTTTTTCTAATTTTTAACATACTCCTCTTCATTGCAGTTTGTGTGCATTTGATTTTTTGTTTTATTTTGTTTGTGAATACCCAGCTTTGACAACCATATAGTAAATATGGTAAGAGGCATGTGTCAATCACTGTTTTTTTCAGGTGTAAGTCATAGTTTCCCTTTACAATTTCCTTTTTAGCCCAAAACTTTCTCCAAGACTCGTTGATTCTCCTTGCTATTTCGTCTTCATTATTAGATTTACTAAATGATAGATGTTTTCCTAAGTGTATATACCTCTGGACGTATTCTATATTGTTTCCTTTAATTATGGGTCTCTTGCTGCTGTTTGTCTTAGTTTTATTTAAGTTCATTTCTAGTCCTATTTTTGAGCTTTCGTGGTGGTAAACTAGTTTAGCAACAGCAACAACAGTCAACGTTAACAACAGTAAAAGTAAACAACGGTAACAGTTCAATAGATCAACGGAAAAACAAAACAGAAAAAGAAATAAGTATTATAGCATTTTTGTAAGTTGGTAAGTATTATAGCATTTTTTTATGTCGTTGTAATAAGTGAAAAATGGAGAACTGTTTTAATGCATACTACCTTCAGAATCGCTAGTAATTTTTTTTTAATTATTGCGAAAGTTGAACTTAGATATCAAGCTTAAACTTATTTTTTCACTTTATGAGTTCTACATCAGTTATGTAGTTCGGATTGTATCTAATTTTGCCTTTTGTGGCTTAAGCATGCATTTGAGACTAAAGTTACATGAAAACATCCGGTCTAAAACGGATTTTAGAAATGTTATTTAAGTGATTAGGTACAATTTCTGTGAAAAAGGAAAAATTGACACAAAAATTCTTTAAAAAAAAAATAGGAGGTCAGGGATTTTTTTTGGCCAACTTGTATTCTCTAAATAGGTACCTGAACACGCTCACTTAGATTGTCGGACCCTCTACAAAATATCCTGTATATAGTTTGAAAATTATGGATTAACAAATTGTATGTTAGAACGTTCGTTTTTATTTTATTTCAGACCTTGAATTTCTAGACTGATATTATTAATATTGTCATTTAATTGAAATGTGGAATTCGTTATAGTGTGTATCATTTCAGTGATCAACGTCATTTTATTTTTATTTTTGTTTTGCTCAAATTTAATCTCACTAATTAATTTTTCATATCTGATACCAACATTATTATCTAGATTTCCTGTAATGATTTTAATTATCGATCCTAAGGGGGTTGATAAGATCTCGTTTAACTCTAATAGTGGGATAAATCTGTTCTAATTTCATTACTGTTAAGTTCTTTATGTAATTAGCTTGAATTCTAACATCTACAAAGTATTCAATAAAAATATCATCAAATTTATTACCTAACTTATCTAACTGGGTACATTTATAAAAATTATCTTGTTTATCTTCTATTATACGAGTAGGTCTTAAATCTAATGTTTTGACCACTGTCCATTTATCGTTACTCACGATAGCAATTTCTTAAGGGTAGTTAGTACTCCAGGATTTTCATTTAGTTCTTGAAGTTGATGGGCCTGGGTCCACATCACCGGGACCAGGGTCATAACCAGCAGGTGGTAAATGTGGCGGTCGTTTAACGTTCCTTATTGGAATCTTAGTATTCCGATCGTTGGTCATTACAACAGGGACAGTATTTTTAGAAATCTCATTGGTTACTTGAGCTTTTACGTAACGTGGTTTATATTTGCTTTTACGTTTATTCGTGCCTTTTGCAAATATTGTATCTCCGGGCTTTATTCTAAAACCTGTTTCACCACCTGTCTTCTCAATATATTTTTCTTGTTTTATCTATTATATATTTGTACAAAAATTTGGTTCTTTTCGTATGTTCCTTAATTAATTGTTGCATGTATTGTTTCTCAAAATCTACATGAAATGTATTTCTAACTTCAGTATGTCCAAATAAAACTTCAAAGGGTGTAAAACCAGTTGTAGAATGTATTGAATTATTATAAGCCATTATTACATATGTCATTACGGAAGCTGCATCGGTATATTTTTGTTCGTATTTGGCAATTCTATAAGTTTCTAGAATAGTTGAATGGAATCTTTCTATGAGATCCATGGAATTTAGATTATTTGCAGTTCCTATATGAATTTCGATTTTATACATTGCTAAAATTTCTTTAAGTAAAGCGTTATTAAATTCAGTACTACGATCAGCACTAATTTTAAGAGGTACAACATAGAAAGAGAAGTACTTAATTAAACTTCTTACTATCTCTGGTGTTCTCCTATTAGCAATTTCAAAAGCTTGGCCAATTTTACTAAAGGCATCGATTATGGGTAAATAATATTTTCCTTCAATAGAAAATATATCTATAAAGATTTCTTCTAAGGGTTTAGTTTGTGTTACTTGTAATTTTGGTTTTATTGAATTTCTATCGTATTTCATCTTTTTACAGATTTCACAAGAATTTATGAAACTTGATATAGTTTTATTATGCCATATTATGCCAAAAATAATTTCTCTTAATATGACCTACAGTTTCGCGAATACCTCTATGGCAAGTTTTTCCTTCATGATATTTTTTTACAATGTCCCTTTGATCATTTTCGTCTTCTATAAAACTTTACGCGTTTTGTACATTCTCTAAATTGAACACATTTTCTGTAAATTGCCTACGATGTATTTCATCTTCAAAATAAATAACATATTTGGTCTTAATTTTAATATATTCTTTTAAAATGCTTAACTAAATCTGGTCTGTTTGTAGGTAAATGAACTTCTAAAATACGTTGCTTGGGCCTAGATAAATCTTTAACTGTTAATCTATCAATTAATCATGTAAAAACTAAAATTAGATTTGGTTTAGTGTCAATTGCTTCCTGTAATGTGGGGATTCCTTCGGATTCTGTATCTGAACTGTGTCAGTTTCAGACGCTGTTAAGGTGGAACTAGAAGAACATGGTGTTGAATAAGGTGAACCATTTCTAGTTCTTACTGAAAGAGTTTCTTCTGAGTCTTCGTCAGGGATATTAATAATAGGAATAGCTTCTTCTGGTTCAGGATCAAAAATGTTAGAAGGTTGAGATTCAGGATAAAATGGTCTTCTTTAATCTTTCTAATTTTTTTAAACTTTCTGTTACTTTTCTTATTTCTTCCAGATCATCATCTTCTTTATCTATATTTACTTGTGTTAACATATTTTCTTCTTTATCTGTTGCGTTAATACGGATTCGGGATAAAGCATCGGTATTACAATTACTTTTGCCACTCTTATGTATCTATCTCAAAATCGTATTCTGATAATCTTAATCTCCAACGTGTTAATCTACTATTGGTATCTTTTAATGAATTTAACCATGGTAAGGGCTTGTGGTCAGTTATTATTTTAAATTTTCTACCGTATAGATAGGGGCGAAAATATTTCACTGCCCCTACTTTTGCTAGCAGTTCTTTTTCCGTTCTACTGCAACGTGTTTCAGCACTTATTAATGTACAGCTTGCATAAGCAATAGGTTTATCACTGCTAACCGGACCTTGAGATAAAATAGCTCCTACTGCGAAGTCTGATGCATCTGTAGTGAGGATATAGGGTTTGCTAGGATAAGGATATTGAAGTATTGGTGCATTAACAAGGAGTTCTTTACATTTTTTGAAGTATTCTAAATATTTGTTATCTGTTACAGGCATAATCTGTTTTTTCTTAAGTCGAGCTGTCATTGGTTGTGTTATTTTTGCAAAGTCTTTTATAAATCGTCGGTAGTACCCTATTAGTCCTAGAAAACTTTTAATTTCGGTTGTTGTCTGCGGTAAGGGACAATTAAGTATCTATATATTAATACGTGATGCCAAAACTTTGGACCCCTTTTTACGAAAATTGCGCGGACGCAGGATCATAAAATTTGGCACTTTTGGCAATTAGTTTATGTACAGAAGAAGTGCACAACGCTAATATTTTTCAATAATAATGCTTATAAAGTACATTAAATCAATAAATAAAACATTACCTACACTACCATGCATTTCACACACACATGTTTGTTTTGTTTTTCATTTTGTCTATAGAAATAGAAACATTACACACACTACCATGCAAATTCACACACATACTTACTACAGACTTAGAGTATTGACATTGACATATTAAAAATATATATATTTGCCTATACATACTCTGTGGTCAAATAGTTTCTTTTGTTTTTCATTTTGTGCATAGACAGAGTACTCAAAAAAAAAGGTTAAATTTGTCTCATTTAATTAAATATAAAAAAATATTTTAATAATAATGCATAAAAAATACATTAAATCAGTTAATAAAACATTATACTAACCAGCATGCATTTGACACACGCATACATACTCTGTGGTCAAATTGTTTCGTTTGACTATTATAGACATAGTTGAAAAGTTTGTTTCCTGTGGTTTTATTGAATGTTTAAAGTTAATTAAAGTTTTATTTGACGAATACTACGTGAAATACTGAGCGTTTATACAAATTTATATGAGTTGTGTAGCAGTAAGATACATTTAAACGTATCGTCGTCTTTCAAGGACTATCATTATATGCATAAAGAAAGTACTGTAGCAGCAATCTGCAATAACAACATTCAGGTACAAAATTTTTTGCTATTGCTGGTTCAAAGCAATTATTGTAGTTTACGATTTCAGTGATTGCATATACTTTAGGATAAATAAGTGATTTTGTGTAAGAATTATCAGAATTAAGAATTCATCATACAGGTAAAAACTTTTTCTCTTCTTGATTTCATTAATCTATGAAAGAACTTTAACTATGCCTCGACATAGAACATTAACGAGTCGGAGTGAGAGACAAAGAAGAAGGAATATTTCTCTAAGAGGCAGGAATAATTCCTCATCAGCAGTATTAGATAGTAATATGATTTTGAGAGATGCATTTAAGTGAGCTCTAAATGTCATTCCAAATGTGTTTTTAAGTTAAGATTGTGGATTAATTAATTTAGAGTTCAGGTTTTGCAATGCGAAACATTTTGAATCTGAAGTGACTTAAGGCGACCGAACTGCATTCACTTCATGTTGTCACAAGGGTAAAGCAATATTACCACCCTTAAGTCAAAATGAATATTTGGTTTAAAATATTATATGCTGGACTTACTTCAAATTAACCTTCAATAAAAAGTAAATCAAAAAATTGTTTTGAAAATATTAGGAAATATAATTCATGTTTTGCTATGGTTAGCTCAAAAGCCAAAGTTGCTGAGGCAGTTACAAGTGGAGTGTATCATTTAAAAATACATGATGTTTTTTATCTCAGATCAGGCCCAATGACTGCCGCATATGGTCGCTCACCATGTTATGCACAATTATATTTTTATGATGTTGACACTGCCATTAATTATAGATTACAAGAACATATGTATTAATCAAACATGTAACAACAACATAATGTTAATGGTATAATTAAGAATATCTCAGTTTTGGACTCATCATTAGACCCTTTAGCGTACCCACTGCGTTTTCCCAACGGTGATACTGGGTGGCATGTCAATATTGCTCATAATACACCAACTACATCTATTTCAAGAGCACCCAGAAATAAATTAACCATGCTTCAGTATACAGCCTATTGACTAGCAATTAGAGATGATTTCAGCAAGTTACACCATTCACAAAAACTATTTCTGCAGTGGATTGTTGATATGTATGTGAGAATAGAGGGCTCACGATTACACTTCATTCGACAAAATCAAACAAGTCTTAGGTCTGAAGTTTACAACAATTTAACAGACTACTTAGAATTGGACATGAATGCCAGGAATGTTGGCTGAAGAGTAATTTTACCATCTTCATTGAATAGATCACCAACAAATATGTATCAGAATTATTTAGATGCAATGTCAGTTGTACAACATTACGGAAAACCTTCCTTATTTATTACAATGACTTGCAATCCAAGATGGCCAGAAATAGTTAACAACATTGGTGTAGGTGAAGTTCCTAATTTTAGACCTGATATTACTATACATGTGTTCAAGTCGAAATTGAAAGCATTCATAGAGGGCCTTATACAAAATAATATCTTTGGTAAAGTTGAAGCACTCATTTACAGAATTGAATTTCAAAAAAGAGGATTGCCTCATGCTCATATTTTACTCACTTTAAATGACAAGATAAAATTGTTGTGTTTTGTTTTAGTAAACATTTTTTTAAATAGATATTTTTTATTTTACTTTCTTTTAATTTCATATAGTTTGTTCAAAAAAGAAATTGGCAAATAACAGTCTCTGTCAAATCTGTGGTAACAGTAGTATAGTTTTCGACAGTAGAACCTTAGTAATGTTTTAATATTATATTTTAATAATGTATATCAAGTCACTTACAATTTAAATTTCTTATATGGTCGAATTTCGACCACTGGGCGACCACTAGTAGCTTTAATTTTGTCATTGTTTGGTTTATGTCCGTCACTTGTAATAGCATGTCCTAAATAAAGTACTTCTTTTCGTAGAAATTCTGATTTGTCTAACTTTTAAGTTTGTCTGTCTGAGTCTGTCAAATACTGTTCTTAATTTCTGAATATGTTCCTGTAAACTAACTGACTAAACTATAATGTCATCGAGCTAAACTAAGCAGTGGATTCCTTGTAATCCTCTTAAAATATTGTCCATTGCTCTTTGAAAGGTTGCAGGTGCTGTCTTAAGTCCAAAAGGCATATGAGTAAATTCAAAGTGTCCTGCGTTTGTACTAAAAGCTATCTTCTGTCTATCTTCTTTTTTAACTTCTATCTGATGGTAACCACTTGCTAAAACTAAAGTGGAGTGGACTTGCTAAGTCTAAAATAAGAACTTCGTCCAAGTCTGTCAAATAAGTCAGTTATATTAGGTAAAGGGTATTTGGCGTCGATAGTTATCTCATTTAGTTTTCTGTAATCAATAACTAAGCGAAATTTTCTTTCGTTACTAGTGTCAAGTTTCTTTGGGACTAGGCGGACAGGTGCACTCCAAGGGGAATGAGTTGGAACTACTATATTATTTTCTATCATCTTGTCTACTTGTTTTTTAATTTCGTAATTAATTACTTGGGGTTGTCTGTAAGGTCGTATATATATGGGATCCTCATTATGTGTTCTAATGTGATGTTTCATGTCATTTGTAAAAGTCAAAAGTAGTTTTTCACAATGAAAAATATCTTTATAATCTATGCAGAGTTGTTCGATAGCTTTCTTTTCTTCTGAATTCATATGACTTAACCTCAGTTTAGTTTTCTTTCAGTATTTCGTCAATTAAGTTTTCTATCAGTATTCCGTCAATTTCTAAATCTGTATTGTCATTTAATTTATTAATAATGCATTTGCTTGTGTTATATTTTGTTACTATGAAAGGGCTGGTAATAGTCAAGTTTAGTTTTGTCTCAAGGGTATTTTGAATAATAGTGGTCGCATATCCGTCTTAACAATTTACTAAACCGGCAGGCATTCTAACACCATTACAAAATTGTTTATAATTTAAAATAGCATTTCCATTACATAAACTTGTTGATAATTTAACTCTCTGTTCACAACGGGGATGCAAACGAATACCGTTAGTGGGGTTATATATGTTACAATAGGGATAGCTGTTGTATTAGTATATAGAATTTCTTTCTTCATATCTATTGTGGCATCTAATTAATTTAAAAGGTCACTTCCAATTAATCCGTCGTAACGTCCATGAGTACTAATAACTTCAAAGGGTTCTTGATATTTAAAGTCGTTAAAATATTCATTCGCTTTTTTGGGACTAATAAATGATCTTGAGCTGCCCGTATCTATCATAAAGTTAGCATTAATTTCAGGTATATAAATATAAGGTAATGTAAGGGTGTTACAATTTAAATGTATTATCTCGGGATTTGGTAAGGGGTATCCATATGAACATTTTCAAATTATTCTACGATGTCATTATGATTTGTCATGTCATTAATGGCTTCTTGTATTGTGGGGCTATTATGGTCACAATATTCAGTTTCGAAGTCATTAGGGTCATAGTATTCGGTCTCAGGGTCTTCAGGAATTTCCTGCTCAACAATATGCTCGTTTAGGCAAAAACCTTGTGGTTTAGTCCAGGGGTCGGCAACCTTTTGAGTCGGAAGAGCCAAAAATTACAATTTACAGAATTTCAAAGTTTTTAAAGGGCTACATTTTTTTTTCCAATAATAAATAGTACTCACATAAATAGTTTTTTGATAAATAAAAACAAATCTATTTATTCATTACACAAATATCTATTTATTCATATATTTTCATAACAAATTAAATTATAGTTTTAATATGACGTTAAAGGTCGTGTTTAAAACTTTAAACAAGTTAACACAGTACTGTTGACATACATAGCTTTTGACGTCATATTTTGTTCCAACCAATGCGTTGCATATCTCTATTTTTAATTTTCCACCTCTAATTTGCACTTTTCGTTCATTTAATTTAAGAAATCTAATATAATAAACAGATAAATAGTAGCACAAATATAACTTCTTTCTTCTTCGTGAGGGTAGGGTTATAAACGGTCGTTGGTTATAGTCGCTCCGCAGTCTTAGAAGTTCGTAAAAATCAAAGTTAGTGGTAAAAATTCGCTTACTTTAGTGCAAGTGGTATCAAAAATTCGAGATCGACGCCTAGTATGAGCCAGTGCAAACCGCGCTTTTCGGAAAGTGATCAGTGAAAAATTATAGACGAAAAACTGAAAATTTTAAGAAAATTAAAAACTTTAAATCGAAATGCTGCAAAATCTAAAGCGGTGACCCTAGTGTTTATATGGATCAATCGAAGGGGCTTTGCAAGACGCAGCTTTTGAGATACTTTTTGGACTTAAACTAAAAAAGTTACAGACTAAAAATTCTTTTGTGTGTGCAAGTTAAAATCGTGTACGAAAGAAAGTATCAGTAAAACTAAAGTATCAAACTAAAAACGTAACAGTGTAGGGCTTAAAGAGCCCTACTCAACGAGCTACTACACGAAAAATTCAACTTAAAAGCAGCTAAGTTTGCACTTAAATTACTCCAAATCTAGATCGACAAGCCACCCCAAATTTTATTAAAATAGATTCAGAATTTACTGAACTAAATCTATTCCAAATTATAGATTTTTTTCGCTGATAGTTTAAAAGTTATCAACTAAAAACATAGATCCAGAATTTCATACCAAGTTAGAATATGGTCAACAACTTCATAGTGGAAAATTCCCAAGCGACCAAGACGTAAACAAGTCCGATGTCCGAGCGGCGGGTCGGAACTTAAATCCGCATGTTCCACAGTTCCAGTTCCAAAACTACGGAGTTCCGGATTAATATATAATCCACCAGCCAACACACGACCAACATAAGATTAGTATCTTTTGTTGGTTGGTATAATAAATTAAGCAGCGAATTTATAAATGAAGTGGTGGATAAATAAATTATACAGCGGTTAAGTGGTTAAGCACTAAGGAAGTGGGATGCTGTACTTACACCGCAGTGGTATGTGCGGTAATTTGCGTGTATGGAAGTGTGAATTCGTTACACTTGGACTATATTCCAGAGCATCGAGGATGCTGGGGAACAGCACCAGCGTTGCCTGTATGTGTCCGCGCGTTTATTCAGTCCGCTCGTTTATTCAGGCGGATCGCTGAATAAACGCGCGGACTCCGAGGGCAACGCTTCACTGCTGGCCTTCAAACCGGACAGCTCCACCGACATCAATTGCACCCACAACATATCCACCAGAGCCCCAAGCTGTTCCCTGTTTTTCACTTACATATCTGGTTTTCAGTCTGAATATTATTTTAAATTTTAATTATTATTAATTTTCTTTATAATTGTTATTTAATTTATTGTAATATTATTATTTAAATTTTTTGTAATTGTTATTGCATTTTTTTATAATTGTTATTAATTAATTTATTGAAAATTTTAATTTTTGTAATTGTAATGTATTGAAAATATTTAATTTATTATTAGAAAATGAACAAATGCGGCGTTGGGGACCGCCAACCGATACGCCATTTTCCGAACGGCGGGAGGTGGAGGACGGAGCTACAAATAGCTACGTGGAATGTAAGAGGAGGAATTGAACAGAAGATGAATGTATTATTAGATGTGATGGATGACAAGGATCTGGATGTTATATGTGTGTCTGAGACCAAGCGAAAAGGCAATGATACCACCGATTTGCCTGGCAACCGGGTCGCTTTCTGGGCTGGGGTTCCAGAGGGTGAGCGAGGTTGCCAAGGTGTGGGCGTGTTGTTGTCCTCTCGAATGGTTAATGCAATGGTAGAATACAAGTCTATCAACCTAAGGCTTCTTTGGGTTCGCTTTAAGCTGGGGATAACAAGAGTATTCTTGTTAGCCATTTAAGCGCCAGTATCCTCAGCTCCAGTGAGCGAACTCGAAGAGTTTTGGGAGAATGTCAGGGATGTTCTAAGTAGTGTCAGAAGTAATGAAAAGTTGATAGTATGTGGGGATGTTAATGAATGGGTTGGTTCCTCTGATCACTGTCTGGTACGGAGTGTAGTGCCCATTCAACGGTCGGCTCGCACAACACCTGCGACTCGACGCGTTTGGCACTACAAGTCAGCGGATTGGGATGGAATGCGGTCCTTTTTTGCATCCTACCCATGGGGGCCGATTTGTTTCCCTTCCGATGATCCTAGTGACTGCGCTGCGGCTGTAGCTGATGTGATACTACAGGGCATGGAACTATTTGTACCAAGCTATGTGGTACCACTTGGTGGCAGATCGCGGCCTTGGTTTGATGCGTCTGTCAGGGCTGCAGCAGCTGGCAAACGGCAGGCTTATCAAGCTTGGGTCAATGCGTTAGTCACTAAGGATCCGAACTCTAGGGTTCTGAAGAGGAAATATAATCGTGCCTCCAGATTCTTCAAACGGCAAATCGCTAGAGCAAAGTTCAAGCATGTCGTCAAAATTGGGGATCAGCTGGCAAAGTACCCGCCTGGCACGCGCAAATTCTGGGCGCTTTCAAAGGCCACTCTGGGAAACTTTAGCCAGCCGTCCCTACCGCCGTTGCACATGGGGAATGACTCTCTGGCCCACACGGCAAAAGAGAAAGCCGATCTCTTGGGCACTCTTTTCGCCTCCAACTCGACTTTGGACGACCAGGGGAAGACACCGCCTATCATCCCGCGGTGTCAGAGCTCAATGCCGGAAATAGTTTTTCGGCAGAAAACTATTAGGCAGTCTCTATTTTTCTTGGACGTTCATAAGTCGAGTGGGCCGGATGGCATTTCTCCATTGGTGCTACGAACGTGTGCCCCTGAGTTGACTCCAGTGCTAATGCGTCTATTTCGGTACTCCTACCTTAAAGGCGTAGTCCCGGTCACATGGAAGCGTGCCCTTGTCCATCCGATCCCTAAAAAAGGTGATAGCTCGGAACCAGCTAACTACAGACCTATCGCCATTACCTCTCTGCTCTCCAAAGTAATGGAGAGCATTATCAATAAACAGCTCCTAACCTACCTCGAGGATCACCAGTTGGTCAATGACCGGCAATATGGCTTTCGCCATGGTCGATCGGCTGGTGATCTTCTGTTGTATCTTACACACCGTTGGGCAGCTGTTATTGAAAGCAAGGGAGAGGGTCTGGCAGTTAGTCTGGATATGGCGAAAGCCTTCGATCGTGTATGGCACAAGGGGCTTCTTTCGAAGCTACCTTCCTATGGGCTTCCCGAGAGTTTATGCAAGTGGATCACCAGCTTCCTCACTGGGCGGAGCATACAGGTCGTTCTCGACGGTTTTTGCTCGGACCCCAAGCCCGTGAACGCTGGTGTACCCCAAGGCTGCGTGCTATCCCCAACTCTGTTCCTCCTGCACATCAATGATATGTTGGATATCTCCAACATACATTGTTATGCGGATGACTCTCGGGAAAACGTCGGGAACTCGGGAAAAGGTCGACGAGTGCCGAAAGAAACTTGTGTCTTCAATAGAGACCTCCCTGGGGATGGTCTCTGAGTGGGGTGAACTGAACCACGTTCAGTTCAATCCCCTAAAGACACAGGTTTGCGCGTTCACCACTAAGAAAACCCCATTTGTCGTATCACCGCTCTTCGAGAGCACTCCCCTCATTGCCTCGCCAAGTATCAGAATACTGGGTCTCGACATTTCAAGCGACTGTCAGTTTCGTGGTCATCTGGAGAGCAAGGCCAAGTTGGCCTCGATGAAATTGGGAGTGATCAATAGAGCGAGGCAGTACTTCAAACCTGGCCAAAGACTTGCGCTCTATAAGGCGCAGGTCCGGCCACACATGGAGTACTTTTCTCATCTCTGGTCCGGATCACCCCAATATCAGCTTCTACCATTTGACCGCGTACAACGGAGAGCCGTTCGGATTGTCGGGGACCCGGTGTTCTGCGAACGGCTGGACTCTTTGGCATTGCGTAGAGACGTGGCTTCTTTGTGCGTCTTCTACCGCGTTTACAACGGGGAGTGTTCCGAAGAACTATTCGATCTGATGCCTGCTGCCGAATTTCATCACCGCACAGCGCGCCATCGCCTCCAATACCATCCTTACCACCTGGATGCGTGGCGATCCTCCACTGTGCGGTTCTCAAGGACATTTTTTCCACGTACCACTCGAATGTGGAACGAACTCCCTTCGGCGGTATTTCCAGATCGGTACGACATGGGTACCTTCAAAAAAGGCGTTTATTCCTACCTACAAGGCCGGCAACACTCTTGTAAATCCTCGGATGTTGCAAGAGTTCATGGGCGGCGGTGATCACGTCCATCCGTGACCCGCCAGCTCGTTTGCCCTCCTCTTACATAAAAAAAAAAAAAAAAAAAAAACCGCGAGAAGTGGTTACAAAAGCGTGCTAGGTAAGTACGGTGATAAGAGAGTAAATGAGGCTAGAAAGCTTATTTTTGAATTTTGTAAGGAGAGAAATTTGTTTGTGGGAAACACGATGTTTGATCATAAACAAATTCACATGTACACGTGGGAGCGAGCGGAAGAAAGAAGTATGATTGATTTATTCCTAGTAGATCGGATGGATCGAAGCCAAGTTATGGACACGCGAGTGTTTAGGGGTGCTGATCTGGGAACGGACCATTATCTAGTCGTTGCTAGAATAGGAGGTCTGTTTGCAGGTTGGCGCAGCCGCACAACGTGTCCTAGCTTGGAGTCGAATTATCGAATAAGAAGCTGGAAGCTTCAAGATCCACCGATCAGAGAGGAATATCAAGAAAGGATTTCCCAGAAGCTTGAAAGCTGTGACTCTGGAAATGAAAGTGCTGAAGTATGCTGGCAGATCCCTAGGAATGGTATGGTGAAAGTAGCGACAGAAGTATGTGGTAAAAGGAAAAGAGGATTTAGTAAGAAGCGCGATGAATGGTGGGATGATGAAGTGAAAGACGCTGTAGAGTTAAAGAAGAAAACATGGCTGGATTATAAAGCCTCGGGTAAGGATAAAAGTATGAGAGAGATAAGAAAAAGGGAGTACAAGCTGCAAAAGAACAAAACGAAAGCACTTATAAAGATAAACCGTGCAAAATTCTGAGAGAGAAAGAGATGACAGGTTGACGAACAACTTCCGGGAAAACACGAAGCTTTTCTGGCGAGAAGTTAGTGATTCCCGGGGTTGTATAGTAACCTATAGAATGAAAGGGGTGCTTTCGAAGAGTAGCCGAAGTTTTAACAGAGCCACGTTTTGCAGCGGTGGGCGGAATTCTACAAGTAGACGTATGAATGTGAGGACGCCTCGGCCTCGAATACTAGCAAAATGCTGAGTCCCGATGAAGCCGATGATGAAATCAGTTTGGAAGAAGTGGAGAGCGCGATTCGAAGTCTGAAATGTGGTAAGGCTGCGGGAGCAGACGAAGTTACTGCCGAGATGATCAAATATGGTGGGCCACGCGTCTTGGACTTGTACTGGTTTTTGTGCAATTTATGCTGGAAATCAGGGGAGGTCCCAGACGATTGGTGAGGTGGTCATCGTACCTTTGTATAAATTTACGATAGCAAAGGATAGGCAAAGGTTCACAGATGGACTGTGCAAGCTATAGGGCTATCAGTTTGATTAGCTTGGGCAGTTAAGTTTATGCTAAAATATTAGCGAGAAGAATGCAAGAGAGATCTGAAAGGCTGTTGTGGGAGGCCCAAGGAGGTTTTAGACCTGGAAGAGGGTGTATAGATCAGATCTTTTCCCTTTTTTTTTTTTTTTTTTTTTTTTTTTTTTTTTTTTTTTTATCGTTGGAAAAATCCGTTACGGATACCCGCCGACCAAGAAGGTGATGGCCGGAGGGTTATGTGGGACTACCCGGCAGCATAGAGGACGCTGCCATTTTTAAGGTTACCCACTAAAAAACCAACGGTTGCCCTCAACGACTTAATGGGACGCCACGGGATCGCTTGCGCACTCACCGTGACGCTCCGGCGGTAACCCCCCATGTAAGGGTGCTCCGAGCAACTAAGAGTACCCTCACGACGTAGGCCTGTAATAGGTGAGAGAGGTCACCCTCCCCTCCCACCAAGGCACTACAGCTGGGGAAGGAAGCGGCGGGCGTACTCCCGCCTCCTTCTTCCCAGCGTTCCCCTACGGAGTGGGTCAGCGGTGGAGGCCTGCTCCCTGACCCGCTCCGCGGCCTCCTTCGCGGCGATGACCTGCTCGCAGAAGGAGGCCATTGCGACCCAACACCTCTCGCTGCCGATCATTGTGCCTATAAGGCGCGGCAGCGAGAGGTCCCCGCCCACCACGGCCACCAGCTCAACACGCTGGTGGTCCCAGGCTGCGCACTCTGCCAAGGTGTGATTAGCCGTGTCTACGGCCTCGTCACAGTGGTGGCAGGATGGGGTCGCCTCCCTTCGTGCGATCTTGTGCAGATACTCCCCGAAGCACCCATGCCCAGTGAGCACCTGCACAAGACGGAACGTAAGCGTTCCATGCCGCCGGTTGATCCAACGATCGAGGTGGGGACGGATCGCCCCCACAGTCATCAGTCCGGCGGCAGGGGACCCTAGGTCCCTCTCCCACCGTCGAATCAGGGCTCGGTGAGCTAGAGCCCTGACCCGAGCCACCTCGGGCCTTACCCCCCTGGCCCTGGCTTCTGCCCGGTGCAAATACACCTCGGCGAGCACTTCCGCCTGTAGCTCCCAAGGCGGATCACTCGAAATTGCCGAACTTCGGGCGGCCTGTTGCAGGGCTCGCAGGGCTTTCGTCCGGTGTCGCCGTCGTCACGGCTTCGACCCGGTTCTGGAGGCCCAGCTGCGGAGTCGATACCACGAGGCGAAATCGACTCTGCGGCTTGCAATTCGGAAGGCAAAGGACCTGGCTCGGGAGGAGATCCTGGCAGGTCTCGATAGGGACCCATGGGGACGTCCGTACCGCGTCGCGCGGAATAAACTCCGCGCCGCATGCGCCCCGGTCATGGAGTCCCTTCAGCCGGATTTCCTCGAGCGGTTGGTGGGGGACTTATTCCCGGAGTCCACCGGCCACTCACCTCCCGTGATGGCCTCCCCTTCTCCTAATGGGGGGGTGGGTCCTGTTCCAGACATCACGGAGGCCGAGCTGGAGGTCGCGCTGAATCGCCTTCGAGCCCGCAACACTGACCTGACCTGACCCAGGAGGCTGTTCGCGGGGGGGGACGTCGTCCTAGCGGTTTCGCTTGACGTCGCCAACGCCTTCAACAGTCTACCGTTCGAGACATTGGTTGAGGCGCTCCGGTTCCATGGAGTGCCTCCCTATCTCCGTAGACTGTTGGGGGCCTACCTGCGGGACAGGGAGGTCCTGTGGGAAGGCGGCGACCGGCGGGTCTACCGACGTAGCGTATGCCGTGGAGTTCCACAGGGGTCCGTGTTGGGACCGGTGTTGTGGAACCTCGGCTACGACTGGCTGCTCCGCTGTCCTCTCCTTCCCCGGATGAGGGTGTTGTGTTACGTGGATGACACCCTCGTCACCTGCAGGGGAAGGAACTTTGCGGAGGCAGCCCGTCTGGCTACCGTCGGCGCTACGTTGGTAGCGGACCGAATAGGGCTGTTGGGATTGGAGGTCTCCGTCACAAAGACGGAGGCCATCCTGTTCCACGGCCCACGCCGGGGTCCCCCTCGTCGGGCGTCCATCTCCGTCCAGGGTTCAGAGGTGGTGGTGAAGACCCAGATGAAGTATCTGGGCCTCACCCTGGACGGAAGATGGAACTTCTCATTTCTCCCTTCTGGCCCCGAAGTTGGTATCCACCGCAGCTGCCTTGGGGAGGCTTCTGCCTAACGTTGGTGGGCCGCAGGCTCCGTGCCGGCGTCTATATGCCGGCATCGTGAGGAGCATGGCCTTGTACGGTTCCCCAATTTGGTCGGGAGTTCTTACCGCCGACTCCAAGATCCTCTTGCGGAGAACGCAGAGGATTCTCGCGGTAAGGGTGATTCGGGGGTATCGTACGGTGTCGTACACTGCGGCCACGCTTTTGGCGAGTGATCCGCCTTGGGAGCTACAGGCGGAAGTGCTCGCCGAGGTGTATTTGCACCGGGCAGAAGCCAGGGCCAGGGGGGTAAGGCCCGAGGTGGCTCGGGTCAGGGCTCTAGCTCACCGAGCCCTGATTCGACGGTGGGAGAGGGACCTAGGGTCCCCTGCCGCCGGACTGATGACTGTGGGGGCGATCCGTCCCCACCTCGATCGTTGGATCAACCGGCGGCATGGAACGCTTACGTTCCGTCTTGTGCAGGTGCTCACTGGGCATGGGTGCTTCGGGGAGTATCTGCACAAGATCGCACGAAGGGAGGCGACCCCATCCTGCCACCACTGTGACGAGGCCGTAGACACGGCTAATCACACCTTGGCAGAGTGCGCAGCCTGGGACCACCAGCGTGTTGAGCTGGTGGCCGTGGTGGGCGGGGACCTCTCGCTGCCGCGCCTTATAGGCACAATGATCGGCAGCGAGAGGTGTTGGGTCGCAATGGCCTCCTTCTGCGAGCAGGTCATCGCCGCGAAGGAGGCCGCGGAGCGGGTCAGGGAGCAGGCCTCCACCGCTGACCCACTCCGTAGGGGAACGCTGGGAAGAAGGAGGCGGGAGTACGCCCGCCGCTTCCTTCCCCAGCTGTAGTGCCTTGGTGGGAGGGGAGGGTGACCTCTCTCACCTATTACAGGCCTACGTCGTGAGGGTACTCTTAGTTGCTCGGAGCACCCTTACATGGGGGGTTACCGCCGGAGCGTCACGGTGAGTGCGCAAGCGATCCCGTGGCGTCCCATTAAGTCGTTGAGGGCAACCGTTGGTTTTTTAGTGGGTAACCTTAAAAATGGCAGCGTCCTCTATGCTGCCGGGTAGTCCCACATAACCCTCCGGCCATCACCTTCTTGGTCGGCGGGTATCCGTAACGGATTTTTCCAACGATAAAAAAAAAAAAAAAAAAAAAAAAAAAAAAAAAAAAAAAAGGGAAAAGATCTGATCTATACACCCTCTTCCAGGTCTAAAACCTCCTTGGGCCTCCCACAACAGCCTTTCAGATCTCTCTTGCATTCTTCTCGCTAATATTTTAGCATAAACTTAACTGCCCAAGCTAATCAAACTGATAGCCCTATAGCTTGCACAGTCCATCTGTGAACCTTTGCCTATCCTTTGCTATCGTAAATTTATACAAAGGTACGATGACCACCTCACCAATCGTCTGGGACCTCCCCTGATTTCCAGCATAAATTGCACAAAAACCAGTACAAGTCCAAGACGCGTGGCCCACCATATTTGATCATCTCGGCAGTAACTTCGTCTGCTCCCGCAGCCTTACCACATTTCAGACTTCGAATCGCGCTCTCCACTTCTTCCAAACTGATTTCATCATCGGCTTCATCGGGACTCAGCATTTTGCTAGTATTCGAGGCCGAGGCGTCCTCACATTCATACGTCTACTTGTAGAATTCCGCCCACCGCTGCAAAACGTGGCTCTGTTAAAACTTCGGCTACTCTTCGAAAGCACCCCTTTCATTCTATAGGTTACTATACAACCCCGGGAATCACTAACTTCTCGCCAGAAAAGCTTCGTGTTTTCCCGGAAGTTGTTCGTCAACCTGTCATCTCTTTCTCTCTCAGAATTTTGCACGGTTTATCTTTATAAGTGCTTTCGTTTTGTTCTTTTGCAGCTTGTACTCCCTTTTTCTTATCTCTCTCATACTTTTATCCTTACCCGAGGCTTTATAATCCAGCCATGTTTTCTTCTTTAACTCTACAGCGTCTTTCACTTCATCATCCCACCATTCATCGCGCTTCTTACTAAATCCTCTTTTCCTTTTACCACATACTTCTGTCGCTACTTTCACCATACCATTCCTAGGGATCTGCCAGCATACTTCAGCACTTTCATTTCCAGAGTCACAGCTTTCAAGCTTCTGGGAAATCCTTTCTTGATATTCCTCTCTGATCGGTGGATCTTGAAGCTTCCAGCTTCTTATTCGATAATTCGACTCCAAGCTAGGACACGTTGTGCGGCTGCGCCAACCTGCAAACAGACCTCCTATTCTAGCAACGACTAGATAATGGTCCGTTCCCAGATCAGCACCCCTAAACACTCGCGTGTCCATAACTTGGCTTCGATCCATCCGATCTACTAGGAATAAATCAATCATACTTCTTTCTTCCGCTCGCTCCCACGTGTACATGTGAATTTGTTTATGATCAAACATCGTGTTTCCCACAAACAAATTTCTCTCCTTACAAAATTCAAAAATAAGCTTTCTAGCCTCATTTACTCTCTTATCACCGTACTTACCTAGCACGCTTTTGTAACCACTTCTCGCGGTTTTTTTTTTTTTTTTTTTTTATGTAAGAGGAGGGCAAACGAGCTGGCGGGTCACGGATGGACGTGATCACCGCCGCCCATGAACTCTTGCAACATCCGAGGATTTACAAGAGTGTTGCCGGCCTTGTAGGTAGGAATAAACGCCTTTTTTGAAGGTACCCATGTCGTACCGATCTGGAAATACCGCCGAAGGGAGTTCGTTCCACATTCGAGTGGTACGTGGAAAAAATGTCCTTGAGAACCGCACAGTGGAGGATCGCCACGCATCCAGGTGGTAAGGATGGTATTGGAGGCGATGGCGCGCTGTGCGGTGATGAAATTCGGCAGCAGGCATCAGATCGAATAGTTCTTCGGAACACTCCCCGTTGTAAACGCGGTAGAAGACGCACAAAGAAGCCACGTCTCTACGCAATGCCAAAGAGTCCAGCCGTTCGCAGAACACCGGGTCCCCGACAATCCGAACGGCTCTCCGTTGTACGCGGTCAAATGGTAGAAGCTGATATTGGGGTGATCCGGACCAGAGATGAGAAAAGTACTCCATGTGTGGCCGGACCTGCGCCTTATAGAGCGCAAGTCTTTGGCCAGGTTTGAAGTACTGCCTCGCTCTATTGATCACTCCCAATTTCATCGAGGCCAACTTGGCCTTGCTCTCCAGATGACCACGAAACTGACAGTCGCTTGAAATGTCGAGACCCAGTATTCTGATACTTGGCGAGGCAATGAGGGGAGTGCTCTCGAAGAGCGGTGATACGACAAATGGGGTTTTCTTAGTGGTGAACGCGCAAACCTGTGTCTTTAGGGGATTGAACTGAACGTGGTTCAGTTCACCCCACTCAGAGACCATCCCCAGGGAGGTCTCTATTGAAGACACAAGTTTCTTTCGGCACTCGTCGACCTTTTCCCGAGTTCCCGACGTTTTCCCGAGAGTCATCCGCATAACAATGTATGTTGGAGATATCCAACATATCATTGATGTGCAGGAGGAACAGAGTTGGGGATAGCACGCAGCCTTGGGGTACACCAGCGTTCACGGGCTTGGGGTCCGAGCAAAAACCGTCGAGAACGACCTGTATGCTCCGCCCAGTGAGGAAGCTGGTGATCCACTTGCATAAACTCTCGGGAAGCCCATAGGAAGGTAGCTTCGAAAGAAGCCCCTTGTGCCATACACGATCGAAGGCTTTCGCCATATCCAGACTAACTGCCAGACCCTCTCCCTTGCTTTCAATAACAGCTGCCCAACGGTGTGTAAGATACAACAGAAGATCACCAGCCGATCGACCATGGCGAAAGCCATATTGCCGGTCATTGACCAACTGGTGATCCTCGAGGTAGGTTAGGAGCTGTTTATTGATAATGCTCTCCATTACTTTGGAGAGCAGAGAGGTAATGGCGATAGGTCTGTAGTTAGCTGGTTCCGAGCTATCACCTTTTTTAGGGATCGGATGGACAAGGGCACGCTTCCATGTGACCGGGACTACGCCTTTAAGGTAGGAGTACCGAAATAGACGCATTAGCACTGGAGTCAACTCAGGGGCACACGTTCGTAGCACCAATGGAGAAATGCCATCCGGCCCACTCGACTTATGAACGTCCAAGAAAAATAGAGACTGCCTAATAGTTTTCTGCCGAAAAACTATTTCCGGCATTGAGCTCTGACACCGCGGGATGATAGGCGGTGTCTTCCCCTGGTCGTCCAAAGTCGAGTTGGAGGCGAAAAGAGTGCCCAAGAGATCGGCTTTCTCTTTTGCCGTGTGGGCCAGAGAGTCATTCCCCATGTGCAACGGCGGTAGGGACGGCTGGCTAAAGTTTCCCAGAGTGGCCTTTGAAAGCGCCCAGAATTTGCGCGTGCCAGGCGGGTACTTTGCCAGCTGATCCCCAATTTTGACGACATGCTTGAACTTTGCTCTAGCGATTTGCCGTTTGAAGAATCTGGAGGCACGATTATATTTCCTCTTCAGAACCCTAGAGTTCGGATCCTTAGTGACTAACGCATTGACCCAAGCTTGATAAGCCTGCCGTTTGCCAGCTGCTGCAGCCCTGACAGACGCATCAAACCAAGGCCGCGATCTGCCACCAAGTGGTACCACATAGCTTGGTACAAATAGTTCCATGCCCTGTAGTATCACATCAGCTACAGCCGCAGCGCAGTCACTAGGATCATCGGAAGGGAAACAAATCGGCCCCCATGGGTAGGATGCAAAAAAGGACCGCATTCCATCCCAATCCGCTGACTTGTAGTGCCAAACGCGTCGAGTCGCAGGTGTTGTGCGAGCCGACCGTTGAATGGGCACTACACTCCGTACCAGACAGTGATCAGAGGAACCAACCCATTCATTAACATCCCCACATACTATCAACTTTTCATTACTTCTGACACTACTTAGAACATCCCTGACATTCTCCCAAAACTCTTCGAGTTCGCTCACTGGAGCTGAGGATACTGGCGCTTAAATGGCTAACAAGAATACTCTTGTTATCCCCAGCTTAAAGCGAACCCAAAGAAGCCTTAGGTTGATAGACTTGTATTCTACCATTGCATTAACCATTCGAGAGGACAACAACACGCCCACACCTTGGCAACCTCGCTCACCCTCTGGAACCCCAGCCCAGAAAGCGACCGGTTGCCAGGCAAATCGGTGGTATCATTGCCTTTTCGCTTGGTCTCAGACACACATATAACATCCAGATCCTTGTCATCCATCACATCTAATAATACATTCATCTTCTGTTCAATTCCTCCTCTTACATTCCACGTAGCTATTTGTAGCTCCGTCCTCCACCTCCCGCCGTTCGGAAAATGGCGTATCGGTTGGCGGTCCCCAACGCCGCATTTGTTCATTTTCTAATAATAAATTAAATATTTTCAATACATTACAATTACAAAAATTAAAATTTTCAATAAATTAATTAATAACAATTATAAAAAAATGCAATAACAATTACAAAAAATTTAAATAATAATATTACAATAAATTAAATAACAATTATAAAGAAAATTAATAATAATTAAAATTTAAAATAATATTCAGACTGAA